>JAJJWW010001908.1:0-27970 GCA_023531295.1 Papaver armeniacum | reverse complement strand
TAAAGGTTCTCCGAACTCACGAACTGTTTTATTGTATTAAGGTATCCATTCCAGATTTACCTTAAAGTTCTTTGAACTCAGAACTTCCGGTCATGTTATAAGGTATACATATCGGTACCGACTTTGATTTTAATCCCACGAACAGCTAATTATTGTACCTTGTACATCTACTTACCATGTCGATTAAATTCATATGCACATAAGAAGTATTTCTCAGAGATAATTAGCCTAGCGTTTTTTAGGGGCCACTCAAAAGGATTTAGGGGCCAACAATAAAACAAAATAGGGTCACCCAAACCTAAAGTGAGTTACCCCTTATCTAGCATATTTCTTAATGGCAAAAATTGCCCTTATATAGTGAGATAATATATTATTTTTATCCTCCTAATAATTCGGTAGACAAAATAAGAAGCATGCGTCCGAATGTAGTGGGTGCGGTATTTGAATGAATTTTGTTTCATTTTTTTTCTCCTAGTGTTTTTGTTTTCCCAGTTAGGAGATATTCATGATTTTAAACTCTGAATGTAGTCGTGTTCTTTATTTCTCAAGAACATCGGCGTATTGATAAATTAAATTATAGTTTAAGCTGTCGAATATTTTTGGTCATATCTTCCTGTGAACAAAATGGATATAACCGGTAGATTAAAGAATTTTTTGACTTCCAATATATTGATGTAGAGACACAAGAATCGGAAATACCAAGATTATGGTGGTTCCAAAAATGCCAAAACCTAAGGATTTTTGGCGAGGTTTGGATGTGAGCCACTCAATAATCGTAGATTTGGTTAACTAAATTTACCTCGTTATTACAAGTTCAAAATTTGAAAAATCTATGTTTTTCCAAAATTCGATTTTTGGGCCATCGTATATTCGGAGTTTATTCAAATGACATATCTTGGGAATATTATTGTGGAGAACCTACCATGCCATGGCTCTAGGTGGTTCCCGGGCCATTTTAGAAGGTTAGGCAATATACATTCGGGAGTTTATGTAAATTATATTACTTCCGATTATTACAAGGTAAGTGAACTTAACTTCCGATTAAGTTAATTAAACTTAAGTTATGTAAATGAGAATTACCATATTCGGTAGTATTTTAAGTTAATTAAACTTCCGATTATATACTGGCCCCAAAACGTGTTTTTGAAAAAAATTCTTCAATTTTCGAATTTTGGTACTACCATAATCGGTAGTAAGGTAAGTGAACTTAACTTCGATTATATAGTAGCATTTTCAAATGAGAATTACCATATTGATAGTATTTTAAGTTAATTAAACTTCCCGATTATATACTGCCCCAAAGCAGTTTTTGAAAAAAATTCTTCAATTTTCGAATTTGGTACTACCATAATCGGTAGTAAGGTAAGTGAACTTAACTTCCGATTATATAGTGGCATTTTCAAATGAGAATTACCATATTCGGTAGTATTTTAAGTTAATTAAACTTAGATTATATCATGGCCCCAAAATCAGGTTTTTAAAAAATTCTTCAATTTTGAATTTTGGTACTACCATAATCGGTAGTAAATTGTGTTCATTATCTATCGATTGTGTTTAATTTTTTAGTCTGGAAAAATTAAATTTTTGAATCAAGAATAATCAGTAGATAACAATCATTTTATCTAATTACGCTGATGTTCATCATTTCTTAAGAAAATGAGTTATAATCGGTAGGTAAAATAGATTTTTATCTGGGTGTGTCTGATACCGCAAATCCGAAAAGCAAAAATAAAAATTCTTGCTAACATTAGCTAAATGTACACTAACTAGAATGTGTAGTTATCAACCGGTGTTGAGGAATTTGCCATTACGAAAATTCTTGATAAAGGGGTGAACTCAATTTAGGTTTGGGTGACCTATTTTGTTTTATTATTTGGCTTAATTCCTTTAAGTGGCTCCCCTAAACGCCATAGGGATAATTAGCATTTGAATAATCTCTAGAAACACCATAAACATATTTGATCACATAATTGTGACTCGAGTTAAGTCTTAAGTGTTTTATGAAAATGCTCAAGCTTATAGTTCAGTTGGATAGTTTCGACTAACCATTCATAGCGTGGTCTTTGGTACACAGTTCGGTTACGGCTCATCCTAACCAGAGTGTATTTCTTGTTATGGATATCAGATTCAAAGATTCATCTAACTATGGATATTGTTTGCTTGGTTCCAAAGCTATCTTAGATTAAACCTAAAGCAACCTATGCTTTGAATGTATATAAAAGGGGAACCTCAAACAAGTGGGATCTTTGATTCCCGACAATACTTTTCTTGGTGTATCCTAGTTGTAAAACTAGAGTCATCATCTTCTAAAGCCCTTTTAGGTTTTAGAAACTAGAAAGACTTCATCGGGATTCGTGAAGCCAGGTCCAGCTATTTTTTATCTGATAGCTCGAGTATCGTGATCTTGTTCGATTGTTGAACTGCTCACTTGAGCAAGATAGATAGAAATCTTCAAAGTTCTCTTCGTCTCAGACTTTGTTGATTCCACAAGTTTAATACTTGTGGGGTGAAAAATAATCTAGGCTGCACTTCGAGTTGCATAAGTCCGGATTTTTAGGTTTGATAGACTTTTTCTATTGCTATCGATTTACAATTACCTTGAGATACGATCAAAAAGGAAATCACACATTTTTTTTTCTCGGTCAATAAAAATAAAAATAAACGAAAACTGTACAGGGACTAGATTAAACTAGCGCTAGCCGTTAGGCCACCACAAGTCTAAACTACTTGAAGCGAAAATAAACCTTTCTGAGGCCACTCTACCGGAGAAAGCACGGCCTACCCTCATAAAACTCAAAAATATCTTCAGATTGGTTTAAAGTCTTCAATTGAGTTAAAGCAACTCTTAGGTTGTAAAGGAAATCACACATATAGGCAAAGTCAGGCCACCACAAGTCTAAAAGGAAATCACACATATAGGCTTATCTGTGGGAGGCAGATTGGTTTAAAGTCTTCAATTGAGTTGAAGCAACTCTTAGGTTGTAAAGGACGTCGGCTAATGGAATAAATTACAGTCTTTTTGGGATTCAAGAGGCGTAAGGAGCGCAATTGTACCTTAATCGGTGTGATACTTGGTTAGGGATCAACTACATTCCAGTCTGAAGTTAATTGGTAGTAGGATAGTGTCTGTAGCGTCTTAATATAGTTTGGTGTTCAATCTGGACTAGGTCTTGGGGTTTTTCCGCATTTGCGGTTTCCTCGTTAACAAAATTTCTGGTATCTGTGTTATTACTTTTACGCATTATATTTTTTGTCTTTATAATTGAAATATCACAGGTGCGTTAATCGATCAAAGTAGATACATCCATCCATGTTTTCTGGATACGACTTGATTGATTACTTGGGAAATTGATCTTTGGAATCACCCAAGTACTATCACACGTAAATTTGGTTCACGGACTAGTCTCTGTAAACTTTCGATTGGGAAAGAAAGAAATACAATTCTAGATACTATTCCTTGATTGAGATTTATTAAGTTGAACTCTTGAAATTGTGTTTAAGTTTGTCCATACAGATTGCCTACGAAAAATTTGGTGATGTGTTTTGGTACCCCGTGTTTTCATTTCTCAAATGAATCTTCATCAGTCATACGAAGGTTTTCCCGTCAGAAGTTACATTTTGAAACCGTGCTTCCTTTTCTGCGAAATTCCCTTGAAATACGGCTTCTAAGATATCCCAAGCATCTTTTGATCTAGTGCACGCAGACACATGATGTTGAAGATCTGGGCTTATTGCATGGTAATAGCATTCAATCCATCAGAGTTGTGTTTAGCAGCACTGATTTCAATCTCGCAATATGTTTATATGCCTTTAGGAACCACATCAACTCCTTCTCCGACCATTGAAGTATTGTATCCTATTACAACAATAACCCATGTCTGAAAGTCACGAGCTTGTACGAAGAATGCATAACAGTTTTCCACCATAAGTAATTTGTATCATCGTAGGATGGAAAATGCGTTGATAGAGATTGCACTCTGTACATAATACGGTCGCTTCAAACACAGACTTATTAGGGTCTAGCAGGTGTTTGCTTTCTGAATACCAATTGAAAACGCAGGGGTACCAAGTACACCACTAACTTTTTCGTTCGACAACCTGTTGTTTGTAGGTGAAAATGGTTTCTGTTGATTTCGGTAATTTTGGGTGTACGGGTGAGAAACAATTTAAACCCTAAACAATGTACTGCAAGGATTCACTTTAGATTTCGAGAGATCAATCTATACAAGTCCTACTAAACAAGAAATGGTCGTTCCAGACTTGCTTGATGCTGAAAGTGAAGGAGAATGGGTTGGTTTTGGGGAGGGAAGCAAGAAGGAAAGTGATGAGACAGAATAGTTGATTAGGAAGAGTAGTTGTGTTACTACGACTTGTATCAGAAAAGTGGGAAGGCTAACAAATGGTAAGCTAGCAAGTATTTTCTGAGTGTTATGTATTCCCGAATGAACTTGTTGTTCGGTGGAAATAGGTAAGACCTATTTATACAAGTCGATGTGAAACGTAATCTGGTCTCATTAAGGAATGGAAAAATGGGTAAGTAAATGGGAGGAGGTGGTAACGCATGGAATTGATGTTCCATAAAACCGTTAACGCATGGAATTGATGTTCCATGAAACCGTTAACGCATGGAATTGATGTAAAAAGCGTTTCACCATTAACTCTCTGTATTTACTAACCGCTCACCCTTATGACACTTCCTTATGACGGGCGTAGTGTACGCCGCCGCATCAAACCTCGAACCAATACCCAAAGAGGATCCCGGTTTGATATGTGTTGGTGTCTCGAATGTTTTTATGGAAAACATGTAGCATGTTGTTCTTTGCCTGGCAAGTCGTACTTGGAGACTTGCTGGCTTGGTGACAACCGACGGTCTGAGGATTTTTGCATCTCAAGAGGAAAGATAGCCGTTGATCGTTGCAGCTTTCGTTTTGGTAGCCATGTGGAAGGCCAGACATGGTGGCAAGCAGCCTAGTTGGCATGATTGGCATGGCATGGTTTAGCGTGAGCTAAACTTAGGTTTTGAGGCCAAAAAAGGTTACCATGCGTTTTTAAGTAACCTTGGATGGCTAGGGATTTGCTCTGGATTGAATGGCAAACTGCTGATTGTTTGCACGCTCGCATGGTAGCGGAGTGAGAAGGCCAACATGGTGGCATGCTATGTTAGTTAGGGCCAAAGCAGGGTGTGGTTTGGCTTGGCATGTTGGGGCGAAAGGTTTGCCATGGGCACATGGTGCGGCTAGCTTGGCTAGGTGCGGTTTGGCTTGTCATGTGGGGGGCAAGGGTTTTGCCATGGGCATGTGGTGTGCTAGCTGGCTTGGTGTGGTTTGGCCTGGCATATGGGGCCAAGGGTTTGCCATGGGCGCATGGCGTGGCCCAGCCAGCTTCAGGTGCGGTTGTGGCTTGGCATGGGGCTGGATGGGTTTGCCATGAAGCATGGCGTGGATAGCTTGGATAGGTATGGTTTGGCTTGGCATGTAGGCCAAAGGGTTCACCATGGGCACATGGTGCTAACTAGCTTGGATAAGGTGCAGTTTGGCTTGGCATGGGGCCAAAGGGTTTGCCATGGGCGCATGGTGTGTGTGGCGTATGGCTAGGTGCGGTTTGGATTGGCATGTGGGCCAAGGTTTGCCATGGGCGCATGGCGTAGCTAGCTTGCTAGGGGCGGTTTGGCTTGCATGTGGGGCCATGGTTTGGCGAGACCAAGCTAGGGTTTTGGGCCAAAGGTCGTTTGGTAACCTCGGAAGGCTAGGGATTTTCTCCGGGATTGAAGGGTGACCGTTGATTGTCTGCCTTCGTTTTTGTAGCCGCGTAGGAAGGCCAACAAGGTAAGCTGACTATGGGTTGGCATGGGGCCATGGAAAGGTGCGTTTGGCATGGCCCGACAGTGTGGGTAGCATGGTTTGCCTTTGGCACGGGGTCTGCGGCTAGCGGTTGGCATGCTTAGCGCGGTAGGTGTGGCTGGCATGGTTTTCCGAAACTGGCAGGGTCGTCTAGCATGGTTGGCATGCCTTGGCCTTTGGTAGGTGTGGCCGGCATGGTTTTCCATCACAGGGGGTGCGGCTAGCATGGTTGGCATGCTGTAGCGCGATAGTGTGTGGGCGGCATGGTTGGGGCCATTGGCACATGCGGTGTGAGGAATTAGGGTTTTGGCCCGTCGAAACCCTAATTAGCGATTAAAAAGGTACCACAGTAATTTTCATGATGAGACAAATTAAAGGGTTCAATAAATGTGCTTGGTTTGGACATTATTACTCAAGTTACGGACGTCATTGTGGGAGAAGCTAGGGTTTTGCGATTTTACCACGAAGCTAAAAACCGCCATCAACATTAAGTCCCTGCTTAGCTCGGAGCAGGTGCCTTGTTGCGGAGGTAAGCATATGATGGTGACAGATAAGGACGGAATCAAGATGTAAATTATTGCAAAGATGAGTCGAGAAAATCCGATAACCTTTTTGAGGCAAAGAGAGTTTTGCTTCCGTGTTGGCGGCCTGCGTAAAGTTGTCTGGGGATGCAAACCGTGAGTTGTGATACGAAAGTTCTTTGGTCATTTTGTACATCAGGTAGGCAAAGCGGGCGCGGTCTTGGGAAGGCAAAGCATAGCGGAAGACTTGGCGCGTTGGGGCTAGAGGTGGGTGGTCTTAGGAAAATTTGTTGTGTATTGCAGCGGGTTCACGGTGCGCGGCTTGGAGAGGCAAAGCGCGTGGATGACTTGCATGATAGGGCCGCGATAATGGAGCCAGGGCGGCCTGGCATGGTGCTGACCATGGCAAGGCTAGGCGTACACGTCGGCTAGGCGTGGTGGGAAGCGTGACAAATGGAGCGGGAGCGGGGGAAGACGGGCGATCTTAAGAGGTCCGTGTGCTCGTGAGTGCTGGAGTTAGGTTAAGCCAGGAGCCACTAGTGTAGATTTGGTGTGAAGGAAGCTGCTAGAACTGGTCGACTTGGACTTGGGCGGTGCTTGGATCGGCAGGAATGGGGAGGCATGTATCGTGCGGCTTGGAAAGGGCGTTGCTTTGGATCGTCTTTGAATAAGAGCCTCTAAACGTAAATTTCGTGGGCGCTGATCCGTTAATTTGGCATGGGTGATATCATTAGCTTCGGGAAGACAACAACTTGCTTCGGTTAGAAGGTGACGACTTTTCGAGAGGTAAGGAGAGTTCATGATCCCCGTGTTTGGAAGACTTGTGGATTTTTTATTTGTGGTGTGACCGTGAAGCGGTGAGATGAAGATCATCGGCTTAGTCTGGCTATGCATCATCTTGGATGGGTTGAGAACATCATGGCGGCTGGCTCGGCGAGTTGTTGGTGTTAGCGCATTAGCATGAAAAGGCGCGGATCGTTGCAAAAACTAAACGTGGAGTGTCAAAGATCAAGATTGGCAAGAAAAGCGCGGATGTCTTGGGAGTGGCAAAGGCTTGCTCTTGTGGGACCGATTGCCTTTCTTCATGCGCGGCTTTAACGGTAGAATTCTTTCCTTGTTAAAAAATCTGGAAGCGTTACACCCATAAGAGAGTCACGTTACTTCTCCTTTCCCCCTTTTTGGGTTTGTGCAATACATATATTCTTGGTGAAATTATATCATCTTCCTCTTTCCGGTTGTCGTTGGTGAAGGTAGGGTAGATCGTTTCCTCCTCCTGGTTTTGGTATTGTGATGGAATCTCCTAGAAACGATCGTACCTCATTTTTCCAGAGGTAAGTAGAATCCATCCTTGCGCCTTGCAGCTTTAAATGTAAAATCCACAAAGCATGGTTGTGCGTCTTGGGGCTAGCTTTTTGGGAAACGGTTTAGGCCGCTAGCATAGACTTGGCATGAAAGGGACCCATTAGCACCGATTGGCTTGGAATGGGCGCGGTCGCTTGACAAAAGCGTTGCCCAAGCATGGCGTGGCTAACAAAGTGCGAGGCCCCACACACGGTGGTGGCTTGTCTTCATGGGACCCGATTACCTTTCCTCCTTACTTAGCAATAGGAAATCCTTTCCTTATCGAAATTCGAGGAGTGTTATGCTTTCGGTTGAAACTTTGCTACCCAAGATTCTTTGAAAAGTGATTGAAGAAGCTCGGCGCAGGTGTTGGCAACTCGCCCATCCGCTTTCTATGACCGGTTTCCCCCTTTTCTTTTTTTTTCTTTGTTGTATAGACGTCTTGGTGCTTTTGCAGACTTATTGTTATCTTCTTGGTATTCATGGCTAAGTTAGGGTTTATCGAATTAGCATCCAGCTTGCAGTTCATATCTTTGAATAAAACTTCTTATTTGAAAGACTTCAATCTTCTATTAGAATATGTTGTTCGATCTTCCATTCCCTTCAGAGTGGTAGGCCTGATAAGGTATTTAGATTTTAAGCCTACTTGTTATAACCGCAAGTGCACGGCGTCTATCGGGAGGCAGTGGCAAATGCGGGTCGATCCCACAAGGACTTGTGGTGCTTAAGATGATCTATGGCTATGCTAACTGAATTCAAAGGAAGTATGAACAGAGATGTAGGATTGGTTGTCAAACGAACAAATTGGTTGTAGTGTGACTCTAAACTAAGGCAATGAAGTAAATTATAACAAAGCTGAAGCTACCGGGTAGTGAATCCACCTCCCACCCTCATGCTCAGTCAATGTATCTAAGCTATGCTCTTGTGCCTTTTTGAAGGTCTAAAATGGATATTGATAACTAAATTTGCTAATAATACCCTAGTATGAAATTTTTGTCTTCTTTCAATCACTCATCACGGGTTTGTAAGCTCCATTAATCAATCACTAATCCTAATCATATGATAACTAAACAAAAACATAACTAAGGATAAGTATGTTTGACATGAAGAAGCGGGGGTTTCATCAACACCGAAATTTAATTAGAACATAACAAGATACAAATAAAGCTAAAGTGGTGCTCCTGCTGGCCAGTAGCATGCCTCTAACATCCAAAGTTCCATTCTATTTATACATGCCCAAATACCCCAAACTTTCAAACCCTAATTTATTTTTAAAATAGAAATTAATTGAAAAATAAATCAAACCCATACTCAGATTGCCTCACAATTGAGCTATTCTCTTGTCAAATCATCCATGCATAAACATTGTGAACCCTAGCTCTAGTTATCTCTGATTTAGTTTCTAGGGTTGGTAGAAATAAGAAAGAGATATCTAGGGTTAGAGATAGGCGTGGTGGCTCACCCAGTTGTTGTTTGATGTCGGGAAGGTGATGATGGAGGTGGTGTTGGGGGATGGGGTGGTGGCGAAAGGTGGCTCTGTCGGGTATGGAGGTGTTAGAGAGAAGAAAGAGCGGAAACTCACGTCGGGAGAAGAAAAGAGAAGGTGAAGAAGAGAATAGGGTTTGGTCATTAGGGTATAGGGTGTTGGTGGTTTTGGTGTGGCGGGCATAGCAAAAGGGATGATGTGAGTGTGTCGTGGCGTCGGATGCGTGGGAGAGATCTGAGGCAGCTGGGATGTAAGCGGGTGATCCTAACATTGGCAAGCATCAAACATTGATGTGCAAAGGTGACGGCGTAGGATGTGGCGGTGAAGATCTTAACGGCTCGGGATGGCGGGTTGGATCGAGGTCATTGGTAACTCTAGCCCATGTCTTGTAGATGAGTTGTTACTTGTTAGGTTGCAAGCATTGCGCGCGCGGAGCTTCGGCTTTACACTCCCATGAGACACTTGCCTCCCCAGTGTAGCTCTTTTGGCTCCTCAATTTCTCCGAGCTTTATTTATTACCTAAAAACACAAAAATTAATTAATACAAATATTTATTCTTGAAAACAAAGAAAACACAAAATGTTGGGATAATATCGATTTCTAAGCGCAAAAAGATGAGTAAAAAGCCAATAAAAAGGTGTATAAATATGCACTATTTGGTACTCATCAAATACCCCAAACCTGAATTTTACTTGTCCTCAAGTGGAAAGCGAGAAATTAAGAAATCCTAACTATACCTATGCAGCCGAGTCTCGAATGCATTTAGCGTATGCACTAAGCCTTTAAACCCCTAGGTGTCCCTAGTGGACCCGGTTGTAGTCTCGTGAGGGTTTACAAGAGGTGTACCCACAAAACCTTCTCAACTTCAGAGTGTAAAAAGTCTCAAGCCTCAAGAAGCTGGGGACATAGGTTTACGCATGCTAATGTGAAAGTAGAAGCTACCAAGAAACGCATTCTCATCGCTTAAGTCTTTGGCGAGTAACCATACCATATGAAAGAATTGGATTGATTGTGATCATAAGCTCGACTTCTGCCTCACCATTAGGGTGTTATGATAATTGCACTCAAAAAGATCGCTTTTTTAGTCTCATGTGTGCGAGGCGGGGGAATAAAGGAAATCCTGCACACGTTTGGAGAAAGAAGGCTAACCTTACGAAATAAAATGTGGAACTCCACAAAAGTGTGGACAAAAAAGAATCTTTTTCTAATGATCTCTACTAAAGGAAATCAACCATTAGCAAGGGTGGGAGTACTCACTTACCTTCTCACCCGATCGGAAATTAATATCACTCTCACCATAGAAACCATAGAAACGTCTTCCTCTTCGGTCTTTGGTCTTCCCCTTTGTTGATGACGAACTTGAACTTTACAAAAAACTTGAAAATATATATATATATATATATATATATATATATATTTTTTTAACACAATAAAACAATAAAACTCAATTTTTCACAAACTTCATTAATTCTCATCCTATTTTCTTTTCTTTTCTTTGTTGCTTGTAACCTTGGACTATCTACGAACTTTCTTTCAATATTACGATGATGCTCCGTTGTTGGCGATGATGTGTTTCTATGGGTCTTGCTGATTGAGAGAGAGAGTGATGCTAACGGAAATCGATATTTAGAAGGAGTTTTCTTCTTTAAGCGTCACCCTCATGATTGACCAAAAACTAGCACTCAAGAGATCCAAAAGTAGTCTTGTGAAATTGGTGCGAAGTTGGGTGAGCTCACCATTCCTACCGGAATTGACGTGCGGTGACACACACTCCATGACTTTTCAGAAAGTTGCAAAAATTTGAAGTTGGTGCCTCACTTGATGTAAAATGGGTAGTCTCCACTATGGGTGATCACGATTCTACTACGAATATCTAAACATCACCTAATTAAGCCCTCACGGGTATGGTTAAATCCAACTTTAACGCTCTAATCAACTAAGAAACCCGTTGCGTTTTTCCAGTACTTCCAAGTGCGTTTATTTCGGTCAGATTCTCTATGTAAAAACATAGCTAGAAGCATGCTAGTGACTCTAAAATCTCTAAAAGTTGGAGGTTTTTACAAAAAGAGTTTTATTTTTATTTTTATTTTATTTTTATTTTTATTTTTTTATGAAAATAAAAGGTTAAAAAAGACTAAAAACTCTATATGCAAATGCACCCCAAAACCTAAATCCAAACATTGTCCTCAATGTGTGGATAGATAGGAAAAATTTAAACAATCACATACCAGAGAACTATCTTTGATAAGAAAGGGAAGAGATTAGGATGTCGGCGGAGCAAGGTTAGAAACTTCATTAATCGGGGCTAGAATCCAACATTCTCGGCGGAGATCATGTCGGATTAGCACAATATATGCACGGGAAGACTCAGCCGATTCAAGAAAGAAAAAATTTAACAAGTCCCTCTTGGATTATATACAAAAATTCACCATATACCAACAATCTAAAGAGTTGAGGGTCAACCCAATAGAAAATATGTACAAACATCAACAGCCTTACACAAATATAAAATGAGAGTGCAAGTAAGGCTGTATATGAAAAGGATTTTCCCCCAAACCTAAACTTGTGAACGGGTGTGTTTTTGAGCACAAAATCTTGCAATTTTAAAGGTACATCATGCAAAAGGTCTAACTCAAAGTTAGTTTTGCTAAGAATGGAAAGCGGAACATACACTTTCCAAGTTTGTGGCTCCTAAAGTGTTATATTTTGATGCAAAATGGTCCAAGAGGACTTGGGAAGCACAAAGCTCTGGCGTAAATTAGGCATTCTTAGAAAAGTTGGTTTTGCAATTTTGTTACAAACTACACCTAGGTTTGGTGGAGGAGTTTCAATTTGTGACTTAGGAGAGAAATTAGGTGCATCTAAGTTGTTTTCATGTATAGAATCATTTGCACCATTACACACTTTCCTAAAGTCAGACACGGAGTAAATCATACTCACCAGCATATAACAATTCATCAATCACCATGTCATAATCATCATCGAGGCTTGAGGAAACATATTGTGACATGGGCGGGAGACTCGAACACAACAATAATATCCATGTCCAAAGAACATTAGTGTCAGCTGAAGATTCATCTTTTCTAAGTCAAACAAGTTGTGTAGCATGCTCACATTCTTTGAAGGAATTTTACAAACCGAAACAAGGAATCAATATCACATATATGAATGTTATAAGAAGTATCATTCATAGGGTTCCTGAAAAGTACGCCTAACGTCTACTCGAACCAAAGATGCCATCATATTTTTCTCGCATGCACATGCTCTTCTAACATATCATATTCATCATCATCATCATCAACAAAAATGCATTTCTTTATTAGCATTTCTAGTATACTCATTTACCTCTAGATTAGGTTCATATTCGATGTTAGTTGCATGAGTAGGAATAGAAACACTATTTTCAAGATTTACTTTATTAGGGACAATAATCATCCTATCATGAACTTCCTTCCATTCTTCCTTTTCTAAATGAATAAGGTTCATCTTTAAGAACATGTGACATTGTTCAATGGAGGAGAGTCTTCAATAGTGGGTATGCATGTTTCATATGAATAATCATTAAATGGTTGTGCACATGGTTCACTAGAGAAGGGATGATCATGCATGTTGCTATATGGATGGTCATGTATTGCATTCATTTCAAGCCTAGCATTTTGCTCCATGAGAGTTTCCATTAGTGATTGTAAACAAAGAGTCTGGGAGTATAAAATTGTTCAACTCCCCACCGTGGTGACTCTACATGTGCTCATGATGGTTAGGTGGGCGAGTATCCAAAGTCGGGGCCCTGAAGGCTCATAATACTCCCTAAAATCACTATGGTATGTGGGGAGTTCATCGTGAAGCATGCCCGTAAGCAAGCTCTCTAATTGATTTGTTTATCCCTAGTTGCAGACAAATTTCCTGACATGATTTAGCACTCAAATTGAACTCAAAACCCAGTTGTAGTGGGCTCAGTTTGGTTTATTGGGTTTCATTTGGTTTATTGGGTTTAGTTTGGTTTATGTGGGATTTGGTTTGTGTGGGCTTTGGATATGTTGGGTGTGCAGCCCGGAGTTGGAGTGAAAATGCAAATTCCGGTGTGTGCAGCCAAAAAGCCCGGATAGTTCCCCGGTTGGCGAGGCAAAGCCCGGTGGTTTGTGTGGAGGTTGGGCTGGCGGGATCAGAGCCCCGGAGGTTGGAGCTCTGTTTGTTAACGGCCCGGGTTATGTGGAATATCGGCCGGTTGCATAAATTGAAGATGTGGGCTAAGGTGGCAAATACGAGGCAGGTCATGCAATTTGCATAGCCCAGTGCTCGGTTTTGGTTTTGTGGGCTTCTTTGGTTTTCGTACCGGTGCATTGGATTTGATTTGTGCAAAACGGCATATACACGGCTCAAGCAAGGGTTGGCTTATGCTTTTGCACCCAGGCAATGTGCAACACAGGTTAGAAAGAATCACAGCTCATCTGTACAGTTTAAGCATACTCATACTCAATGACAAGCTCACACTCAATGACAAGCGGTTTTCAAAACTCGGACACGTAAGTCTTTGGATATTTGCACAGCACAGTTTGGCAATGTGCACAGAGCAAAGCAACTCACAGAAGCACAGAATATCAACTTGTTCACAGATGCAATAAAACAACAGATTTTGAGAGATTATGCAAATGGGTGACTGTCTCATAGATGTGGTTGAATCGGACATGAACAACACAAGATATGCTCGGGTCACACCTGATGAGAAATGGGGTTGGCTAGGTGCGGGGTTTATGCAATCAGTCGACAAAGGCAAACTTATGTGGACAAAGACAAACCTGATTTAAGCACACTCACACAAGTGACATACCACTTCAAGCACACGGAGTGCTTTTTGTGCTTACTCTGACCTGAGTTATATGAGTGCACAAGAAAACGGGCGGATACGGGGTACATGGTCAATCAAGTGCGCCTGACAACTAACAAATTCAATCAACCAATTCCTACTCACAGTCACAAGATTGTGACTTTGCACAAAAATGCAAAGGTGCAGTCTTTGTCAGCAGAACACAAACCGCACACTCGAGAGAACTAGTCTTTGATAAAGAAAAGTGACACCCTTGGTCTCGTGCAATACATGTTGACAATTCTCATGGATTTGAAAGGCTAGCCCTAGAATTTGTGTATACAAAGAGTCGCACTTATGGCAATTAGCCAAGGCGGAGCAACTAGATTTAATGGGTGACATGCGACTCAAATTTCAAAACCATGTGCGAAGATGCAGGCGAGATGCGCGAGATTTATATGATGCATGAATCGGCCAAGCTACTCAGACATGACACGAGTGCATAGGTCTTCATACATTAACATGGTTTCATTCGCAACATCATGTAGGTTCTGATTAGCTCAATGTAGCTTTACAACTTCACAGATGCAACAAATTGACCATAAATTATTGGACAAGTAGTTTTGGATCTCTTACAACACTCTTGTCATGAAACAAAGTGTCAATGGTGAGTTGAGGTTATAGTTTGCAGACCATTGTGTTCAGTACATGGTAGAGTATAGCTCATTCCACGATTCAAGGCCTAGCATGCCATCATTCATTTGTGCAAGGTTTGAGATACAAACCGCCATAACACCTTGGGTTTAGCAAATTCACCAATGGCTTTGCCGTCCCTCCCTTTCTCTCCCTTCCTTGGTTTGCTTCAAGAACACCACGTTGCACAAGTAAGCACCGTTACTCAAGATAGAGTTTCGTTCACGAAATATACATGTGAAGCAAAGGATTTGAATATTAACACCGGCACATTGAGAGTATCTTGACTGTCATCGAATTAGATGAACAAGTGACACTAAGCTACGTATCACCGATGCTTATAGCTCGAGGTCAAAAACCAAGATGCAGAAAGAACAAAAATTACATCCGAGTTATGCTACTAGTTATGATGACTACAAGTACTACAAGTTACACTAAGCTAACCAAGAACAAAAGGAAAATTATAATGCAAATACGAGATGGAATGATGTGTTAGGTTATACTACAACGCAGATCATGTATTGAAACTAAAAAATCAAAGGTGAACTTAACTAAGCTCAACTCGGATGGCTAGATACGCAGGATATTAAAGTAAGTTACACTAGAATTCCTTAAGTTCTGTATGCAATTTACGAAAATTAACTAAGTTATACTAATCAAAGACCGAAATAACAACAAAATGGATATGTAGGGTGAGTGAATCTCGTAAAGACAAGCCAACAATCACAGGCACACGCCAAGTCCCCTGTGAATCGCGCCAAAAACTTGGTAGGCCTGGAAAGGGGTCTAATTCTAAAGCCTACTTGTGATACCGCAAGTGCACGGCGTCTATCGGAGACGCGGCACGTGCAATTCGATCCCACAAGGACTTGTGGTGTCGAGATTGATCTATGGCTTACTCGGACCGAGTTTTAGCAAGTGTGTAACGTATTGAAAGTTGTTTGTGTCGATACGACTAAGGGCATTGTGACTCTAAACTAAGGAAAAGAATGAGCAAGAGTGTCGTAAATGTGATTCTAAAGTGCTAGGGTGATTGGAATCACCCTCTAATTCTTATGCTATGCAAAACAATATCTCAATGTGTCTTGTACCTTCCTTGAAGGTCTCGTATGATGAGTTACTTAACTAACTCCTTAATTCTCCCCAGCATAGATTGTCTTCTTACGGTACACTCTATCACAAAAAAGATCATTCTATTGTTAGCTAACTAATTCTTCCTAAAGCAATTGAACTGATATCACTAATGCATTCCTAGTATAGCTTGTCTTTTTATAGTACAAACCATCACAAATTTATTTGATCCATACAAAGACATAATTACTCTAATTAAGCACAAAGAAGAACACATATTTTGAACATGATTTACTCAACATAAGATTAGGGTTTCATCAAACACCCTATCAAGTTAACTTAGCACATGATAATAATAATTAAAACTAAGTTGCTGCTCCGCTAGAAGCCTGTGCATGCCTCAAACATCTTCTACTCACTTCTATTTATACATGCACACATAAACCCTAATTTCACTTTAAAAATAGAAATTAAATCAAATTCACTCTCACCCACGTCTCTAATCGCTTCTTTCTGTCACTGGCTGGAGAGTTCCATCCCTGGGGTTGTTAGCGAAAACCCTAACTTAATCGCCTCAACCCTAGCTTCTAAGGTGGGAGAAGCTAATGATGGAGGAAGGCATAACTAGGGTATGGAGGAGTGGTTGCTGATAGAGTTGTTGGCGCTGGCAGGAGAGGTGATGATGAAGGTGGTGAGGTGGTGGCTCTGCAGAGGTATGGGGGAAGGAGGTGGAGCTCTGCAGAGGTATGGGAGAAGAAAGAGAAATGGAAACTGAGAATAGGGTGTTTAGATTTTAAGGTGTTTAGATTTTAAGGTGTGAGAATGGAAACTTAAAATCTAAACACCTTGCTGTAAGACGTAGGAAAATACACCTTTAAGCTCCACCTTTAGGAGCTTAAAGGTGTATTTTCCTACGTCTTACTGCAAGGTGTTTAGATATTAAGGTGGAGCTCTGCAGAGGTATTTTCCCCGGCAACGGCGCCAAAAACTTGGTAGGCCTGATAAGGTGTTTAGATTTTAAGCCTGCTTGTTATAACCGCAAGTGCACGGCGTCTATCGGAGACGTGGCAAGTACGGGTCGATCCCACAAGGACTTGTGGTGCTTAAGATGATCTATGGCTATGTTAAACTGAATTCAAAGGAAGTATGTAACACAGATGTAGGATTGGTTGTCGAAACAACGGAAATTGGTCAGAAGCTTGTAGTGTGACTCTAAACTAAGGCAAATGAAGTAAATTATAACAAACCGGAAGCTACCAGGGTAGTGAATCCACCTCCACCCTCATGCTCGGTCAATGTATCTAAGCTATGCTCTTGTGCCTTCCTTTGAAGGTCTAAAATGGATGTTGATAACTAAATTTGCTAACAATCCCCTAGTATGAGTCCGTCTTCTTCATGACTGACTCATCACAGTTTGTAAGCTCCATTAATCAATCACTAATCCTAATCATATGATAACTCAAAAAACATAACTAAGGATAAGTATGCTTGACATGAAGAGCAGGGTTTCATCAACACCACGGAAATTTAATTAGAACATAACAAGATACAAATAAAGCTAAAGTGGTGCTGCTGCTAGCCCGTGGCATGCCTCTAACATCCAAAGTTCCATTCTATTTATACATGCCCAAATACCTAAAACTTCAAACCCTAATTTATTTTTAAAATAGAAATTAATTGAAAAATAAATCAAACCCATACTCGATTGCCTCTAATTGAGCTATTCTCTTGTCAAATCATCCATGCATCGCTTGTTGAACCCTAGCTCTAGTTATCTCCTCGATTTAGTTTCTGTGGTTGGTAGAAACTAAGAAAGAGATATCTAGGGTTAGAGATGAGGCGTAGGTGGCTGCTGGAGTTATTGTTTGATGTCGGGAAGGTGATGATGGAGGTGGTGTTGACAGGGATAGGGTGGTGGCGAAGGTGGCTCACAAAGGTATGGAGGTGGTAGAGAAGAAGAGCGAGCTCCGCTCTGTCTCTGGGAGAAGAAAGAGAAGGTGAAGAAGAGAATAGGGTTTGGTCGTGGGGTATAGGGTGTTGGTGGTTTTGGTGTGAGGCGGGCATAGCAAAGGATGATGTGAGGTGTGCAGCGGCGTCGGATGCGTGGGAGAGATATGAACGGCCGTGGATGTAAGCGGGTGATTCTGGTCATTGAGGGAGAGCATCAAACGTTGATGTGCAAGGTCGAGCGAGCGTAGGATGTGGCGAGTGAAGATCTTAACGGCTCGGGATGAGCGGGTTCGGATCCGGTCATTGGTAACTCTAGCCCATGTCTTGTAGATGAGTTGCTACTTGTTAGGTTGCAAAATCACATGCTTGCGCGGGCTTCGACTTCGTCCATGACACTTGCCTCCGAGTCTTCGCTCTTTGGCTCCTCAATTTCTCCGAGCTTTATTTATTACCTAAAAACACAAAATTAATTAATACAAATATTTATTCTTGAAAACAAAGAAAACACGAATCTGGGATAATATCTGATTTCTAAGCGCAAAAGATGAGTAAAAAGCCAATAAAAAGGTGTATAAATATGCACTATTTGGTACTCATCCAGAGCTCTGAGTAATTGAATAAGGCACTTCCGTACGTTTAGCTTTATGTTAAATGCTGGTGATTTTGTTACTTCTTCCATGTGAAACTAAAATATGGAGGAGCACGGGTTCCCTTCGAAGTGATTGCTGCTGCGGTGAAAGCTCTGGCGGTATCAAAAATGAGCTAGCAGTTCTTGGTAGCAAATGTAATCGAAGAGACTACATTGTCATGGGAACAAAGTAGGTTGGCTAGAATCGTATGGGCATCCATGGAAGTAAAAGGTTTGGTCGATGCGTAAGCGAGCAAACCGTCCATGGTCACGAGTTTTGTGGATGGATCAAAAGATGGCGCATGACTACGAAGATTGGTCAGGTGCGATCATGATCCTTGACGTGGGAGCGTGGTAGCCGCGACCCTTTGCAAGAAGGAGTGGTGTTGAAGCGGCTTCGGCTCTTGGAGAGGACGTTGAAACTTAAGGATCCAAATGTCATGCCGGCTTATGGAGATAAACGCCAAGCGGAGCGACTCTTTGGAGCGAACGTTGAAGCGAGCGGTTGATTCGGCGAACGTTGAAACGGAGTCATTGCTGGAGAACGTTGAAGTTGGGCCACTTCTGGAGAGAACGTCAAAACAGCGCCTTGAAACTCTCAAATCCTTGACGGTTACAATACATTGGTTAGGAGTCCCCAGTTCCATCTATCGATCGTGCTTTCCAGGAGAGGTTGAGGTTCGGGAACTAGCTTCCCGGATGGAAATACCGCTTTCCGATGTAGTGCGGTTGAGGGATGCAAATATGTCTTGACGCTATGCCTTGGATAAATATAGAATCTCACATAACTTTGCCTCGATTTTGGAGAAGTCGTTCCAGATCTTTACGTGTGATGAAATTGATTGCTTGATTCCCTTCTATTTGGCGTTCAAGAGCAACGCGAGCCTCTTCATCTATAAACGCGTCTCTTTGAAGTGCCTTTTGTCTTTTCATCAAATCAACAAGGGTAAAAGGAGGTCGGCTTCTTCCGTCTCTTCCGTATCTTGCCCCGATGGTGGAGTAGCGTCTCAGTGACGGTTGGAGCTATCATGCTTGAAGAAACGTTGGGGTGGCGGAAGCGGCTCTGGTTCTGGTGATCGTAAGTGTATCGCGCAGAGATGGAACGACTTTGATCACAGAGTGCTGGAGCCATGGCGCTGTTTCGAAGGGTGAGGATGACGCTTCTTTGGCTAGTTGTCAGGAGCGGAAGATGGTCTTTGGAAGGGCGCAAGATGTTAGCGCCGGAAGGATGCAAGCCGTTAGCAGGGTGTGGTATTGTGGCCGGCATGCGCGTGTGGCATGTGTGCCCGCATGCGCGTCTCGTAAGCGTGTATGCGGCATGCGCGTTCGGTAAGCGCGTCCCAGCATCGCGTCCGCATGCGCGTTCCGGGGAGCGCGTCTCGGCAAGCGCGCCCGGCATGCGCACGGTAATGCGCGCCCGGGTATGCGCGTCTCGGTAAGCGCGGCTCCCCGTAGCACGTCCCAGCATGCGCGTCCCAAGTAGCGCCCGGCATGCGCTGGTCCCGGTAAGCGCGTCCGGGCATGCGCGTCCCGGTAAGCGTGTCCGGCAAGCGTCCCGCATGCGCGCTGGGTAAGCACGCGTCTGGTATGCCGTCACAGTAAGCGGGTGAGGAAGCTTTATCTTCGATTGGCAACGACATGTGCAACGTGGATCGGGTCATACTTTGAGGATGTAATCTCGAAATGGAGGTTCCATCGTGACATGTGTGTAAACTTTGAATTCAACGTTCTTTGGTTCGTTGAAAGTTTCTCAGGTCGAGAAGTTTCTGGTCGAAATATTCAAGGTCCTTTCGTGGATATGGTGAAATGCAGGGAAGCGGAAATCGAAAAATTGTCCAGAAGTCAAGTTGAAAAGGGTGGTTCTTCAAAGCACGAAGGAGGCACTTGCTAAGAAGAGTAATCCATTGTTGAAAAACTTTCCTTGAATGCATTTCTGTCTTCTGAACTTCTTATTTTTAGGTTTTTTTTTCGAAAGGCAAATGAAACGCCTAGTTCATGGTTCTCGATTTTACGGATTTTTTGGGTTGATAGACAAGTGTTAGCTATGAGGTCGTTTTTGGTTATGATTGAAAGTGTTGCGAGGCATCCCGAAAAACCATGGAATTGGTTTTTAGGTCTCCCGATGAAAAGGAAACCTTCCTAGTGTAAAACCGAGTTTTATGGGAAGCACCGCCGTGATTGTGGAAAGTCCCAGTTATTCCGCTAGTTATATGATAACCGAGTCGTTGATTCTCGGGCGGATCGCTTGTTTCTACCCTCCAGGAAGTCCCTGGCTCATCCCTTGTCGTGTCATGACTATAATCGGGTCGAAGCATGAGATTGATGGTTGAAAATTGACATTGTAACCGAAAGATCAACCTCCCACTGTGGTCGCCAATTGTTTGTAGGTGAAAATGGTTTCTGTGATTTGGTAATTTTGGGTGTACGGGTGAGAAAAAATTTAAACCCTAAACAATGTACTGAAGGGAGTACTTTAGATTCGAGAGATCAATATATACAAGTCCGACCTAAACCAAGAAATGGTTGTTCAGACTTGCCTCGGTCACAAAGTGAAGGAGAATGGGTTGGTTTTGGGGAGGAAGCAAGAGAAAGTGATGAGACCAGAGATAGTTGATTACGGAAGAGTGTTGTGTTACTACGACTTGTATCGAGAAAAGTGGGAAGGCTAACAAATGGTAAGCTAGCAAGTATTTTCTCGAGTGTTATGTATTCCCGAATGAACTTGTTGTTCGGTGGAAATAGGTAAGACCTATTTATACAAGTCGGCTAAACGATCTGTCTCATTAAGGAATGGAAAAAATGGGTAAGTAAATGGGAGGAGGTGGTAACGCATGGGAATTGATGTTCCATAAAACCGTTAACGCATGGAATTGATGTTCCATGAAACCGTTAACGCATGAAATTGATGTAAAAAGCATTTCACCATTAACTCCCCGAATTTATCGACGGCCTCACTCCTTATGACGGGCGAGGTACGCCGCACGCCGTAAAACCGCCAAACCAATACCCAAAGAGGATCCCTAGTTTGTGATATGTGTTGATGTCTCGAATGTTTTTGTGGAAAACATGTAACATGTTGTTTTGCCCGGCAAGTCGTACTTTGGAGACTTGCTAGCTCTTGCAGACCTTTCGACTACGAGATTTTGCATCTCAAGAGGAAAGATAGCCGTTGATCGTTGCACGCTCGTTTTGGTAGCCGTGTAGGGAAGGCCAACATGGTGGCGCGGATAGTTGGCATGCCGTTGGCATGGCATGGTTTGGCATGGCCAAACTTAGGTTTTTCGGGGCCAAAGGTTACCATGCGTTGTCCTGTAACCTTGGATGGCTAGGATTTGCTCACTGGGATGAAGGGCAACCGTTGATCACAGCACGCCGGCTGGGTAGTCGTGTAGGGAAGGCCGGCATGGTGATGCGGCTATGTTGGCTAGGGCCAAGGCGGGTGGTGTGGTTTGGCTTGGCATGGCAGCGGCCAAGGTTTTATGGGCACATGGTGCGCCTTCTTAAGCAGCTAAAGTGCGATGTGGGGCCAAGGGTTTGCCATGGGCGCATGGTGTGGCTAGCTTGTCTAGGTGTGGTTTGGCTTGGCATGTGGGGCCAAGGGTTTGCCATGGCGCATGGCGTGGCTAGCTTGGCTAGGTGCGGTTTGGCAGCATGTGGGGCAAGGGTTTGCCATGGGCGCATGGCGTGGCTAGCTTGGCTAGGTGTGGTTTGGCTTTCTGGCATGTGGGCCAAGGGTTCGCCCGGGCACATGGTGCGCTAGTTTGGCTAGGGTGCGGTTTGGATTGGCATGTGGGGCCAAGGGTTTGCCATGGGTGCATGGTGCGGCTAGCTTGGCTGGTGCGGTTTGGCTTGGCATGTGGGGCCAAGGGTTTGCCATGGGCGCATGGCGTGCTAGCTTGGCTGGGGCGGTTTGGCTTGGCATGTGGGGCCAAGGTTTGGAGATACCAAGCTAGGTGCGTGACCAAGTTAGGGTTTTGGGCCAAAGGTCGTTTGGTAACCTCGGACGGCTAGGGATTTTCTCCCCTGATTGAAGGGCGGCCGTTGATTGTCACGCGCCGTTTTGGTAGTCACGTAGGGAAGGCCAGCAAGGTGGCGCGGCTAGGTTGGCATGGGGCCATGGCAAGGTGCGTTTGGCATGGCACGGTAGAGTGTGGGCCGGCATGGTTTGCTATTGGCACGGGTGCGGCTAGCATGGTTGGCATGCCTTGGCGCTGTAGGGTGTGGTCGGGCATGGTTTTCCATTGGCACCGAGGTGCGGCTATCATGGTTGGCATGCCTTGGCGCGCAGGGTAGGTGTATGGCATGGTTTGCCATCGGCATAGGGTGCGGCTAGCATGGTTGGCATGCCTTGGCGATAGGTGTGGTCGGCATGGTTTGCCATTGGCACATGCAGTGTGAGAATTAGGGTTTTGGCATGTCGAAACCCTAATTAGCATTAAAAAAGGTACCACGGTAATTTTCTCTTGGAACAAATTAAAAGGGTTCAATAAATGTCCTTGGTTTGGACATTATTACTCAAGTTCTGTGGACGTCATTGTCTAACTAGGGTTTTACGATTTTACCCCTAAGCTAAAATCACCATCAACACCTGTGTAGACAAAACCTAATATAATTATAAGTTGACCAATTGAATGATCCTTTCCAATATGTATATTGAGTTGATATCTCTAACATCTTCTCGTCGGTATGTATATATAGAGAGTTTGTGAACCTCGATTGTTAAGAAGAGTACTTGGACGATTTCCAAAATTAATATCCAAGATCAATCTAGTCGTATGCAAAATAATCCAATCGAATTCATAGAGCAATTATACTTGTTATCTATCTTTGAAGATAAGAATTCTACAAGAAACGAGTCTCGTAATCGATCACAATTATATGGACGTATCTACTAAGATTGAATGCGTACAACTTGCGTAAATCCAATTATAGATAAATAATATAATGTAGAAAAGGAAAACACAGGACTTAAAAAAGAAGTTCTATTAATGAGCAAACCACAATAGCAGAAACACCGACCTCATCCATATTTGAACACCAAATCGTATTAAACCGCTACGTACACTAGTCTACTATCGTACTTGGACTGAATGTAGTTGAGACCGAATACACCCTCCAAGTTGTTCATCACAAGGCTTCCTTATGTCTCTTGAACCTCGCAAGGCTCTACGCAATTGATTCCCTTGGTTGACGTCCTTTGCATCCTAAGAGTTATTTCAACTAGTGAAGACTTTTCATATCAATCTACCTCCAACATGATTGCTTAGATTAAAGATCAAGGTGAGGAAATCTGTTGCAATAGACAAAACTAGCAAATCTCACAAATCCGAACTCACGACTTCCCAAGAGCACCTAGATTCTTAACCACCTTTCAAGAACAATCTTCAAAAGATCAATTAAGACGAGTTTTGATATCTGTCTTGAGGAATCACAAAGTATGAGACGAAAAAACTTTATGATTACTATTTATCTTGCCAAAGAGATTAAGAAAGCCTCGATAACATAAAAGCAAGATCATGATTCGTGAACTATCAAGGTAAAGAAAGTCGAACCCGGATTCACGAATCCCTGCTGAAGTCTTTTAGTCATGGACCTAATTATGTTTCTCGTGAGGAAACCTAGGTCTATAGAGGACCGACTCTAGAATCAACTAGGACACAAAGTGTCAAGGATTAATTGATTTTCCCAATTGAAAGAGCATCTCTATTTGTAGTTTTAAAGACCAGGGTTGCTTAGAATTCAAGCTAAGATAACTCGAGAATCAAGAAAACACTTTTAGGTATTGAAAATACAATAGAAGAATGTACGATCGAACCGGTTCTAAACCGTATAATGATTATCACAAGTTTGGCAAGTGCCAAAGAACTAAAGTAGTTTGATGTTCATCTAAACACCTAAGAATTTAATCATGATGCACACACATAAGTGTTTAAGTGATCAATGAAGTGTTTGAGAGAGTTACAGCAATGCTAAACATATTTAAAAAATAAGTGTTTGAGCATCTCGCTATAATCTTAAACTGGGATAGTTGGTACAACGTTTCGTGAACCGGGTTTCCCAACCATACAAGATTACCGAATTTAGTCGAATTACGGTTAAGAACCGGGTTCCTCAATTGCTAGCCTATAGTACTAACTTTAATAAATCGGCTCACAATGATTCGTAAACTGTTCCCAACTGAACTCACGTTTTGCGAACTTCCTGTGTATCTGAAACCTTGAGAAAAAAAATAATCAAGTAGTTCAATATTTCTCTCTATGATGTATGAAACATTCCCACGTGATAAATCATTTACATAGGCAATTTTCAATTGATGCACAAATTAATTCACACAATAAATTGTTTAGAACTAATGTTGTTAAGGATCGTTGAACATATTTGCTAGAACCATATTTCGAGATTTTTAACAAGACAAGCTTGACTCTAAATTTCTTCGTTGTAAATCTATTAGAAGTCATACGATATCGTATCAAGAAGATAATATGGTAAGATTGTGAGTAAAATAGAATGGTTCAGTCTTCACATACCTGATACAAAAGTTCTCCAAACATCTTCGTCGATCTTCGCCCGAGGGTGTTGTCCGATACTCAACTACCAAATTCTAACCGAGTCCGAGACTTGACTTAGTAGACTATAAATCAATATATAGTTTTGATCATCTAACATTGGCAACAAGCTTGAGATAGCAAAACTTGTGGGTTCAACCGA
This sequence comes from Papaver armeniacum, assembly GCA_023531295.1. Classification (NCBI taxonomy): domain Eukaryota; kingdom Viridiplantae; phylum Streptophyta; class Magnoliopsida; order Ranunculales; family Papaveraceae; genus Papaver; species Papaver armeniacum. Next base: position 2,928 of record JAJJWW010001908.1, on the reverse strand, counting down.
GCAATGCTCTGACAAGATCTCAAGATCTACGAATCATATTGCTATATACTCAAATGGGTCCAGTAATCTTTAGAATTTGAGCTTCATTCATCTTTCAATCATAACTCTCTTAATTTTCCTCAAAAAAATAAAATAAATAAAAGAGGCCAACCTCAAACATACACTAACAGATCCGATTTAGGGATACCATAACTGTGTGAGAATTTGTTCAAGATCTCATTACAATCATCAAATCTAAAATATTTCCACCCAATTCTTGACCATTAATCCTACCATTACGTACCTTTACAACCATTTCGTAGATCCATGAAACAAATTCCACATCAATAGGCCAATTCTTGTTTGGAATTAAAAACAAAATAGATTCTAACACTACAAAAATCAGTGCTTTGAAATAGATCCAACCAAGGTTTTTAAAGACATACATTCTAGAGGAAAATTTATATTAAATAAAACATATTTGCATCACTTCACATAGCACCATGGGATTTTGAAAAATCCACAAGTTTTTCCTAAAACATGTAAAAGTAAGTAACAAGAGCTAAAGTAATCATAGTAACAAGATCTCAAATAACAATGGTCTTCCAATCGGTCTTACAAAGTTATTCAAATCATGTGCAATTCCGACAATAGAGTCTTGGTAGCATTTGTTGCGCTTGATGATATTGTGATGGTCTTCGTCTTGATCTTGTTTTGCATGATGTAGCCGATGTTGAACTTGTAATTGCAGTAGTTTTGTTCTTGTGAAAAGAACTAAACCCTTAACTTCATAGACATCAACTTTGAAGGAGCAAACACTAGCAAATTTAAAACTTCCAAACCCTAAAACAAATACTGAAATCAATACAAGAGTAAGATAAATCTAACCCTAGAAGAAGAAATCAGAAAAAGAAGAGAAGAAAATAGAAATAGAAAATGATGAAATCCGATTTTGTAAACCAATAAATAAGAACAATTCAAAGTAAAAACTGACTTGATCAGACAAGCAGGAGGAAAATATTTGGGTGATGGTTGCTCAGACCAGCTCCCATGGAACAAATCTGAGCCGACAGTAATTAATGCTTTTCCGGACTCTATCTCTTACCTCTAAATTATCCTCAAATGATACCTTGGTCGGGTGACCACTTGTGGACCGTAGATAGGGAAGTAGCAACCTACCATAAGGAAAATTTTCGTCCTTCCAAGGTATCAGTTGTTGGGTTTTAAGAGTTCAACGAATAAGGACAATATATTAAAATAAAAGTTTATAATCAATCAAGCTGGTTTGCCCAAGAGGTTAAGGGGGCAGACTTAAGATCTGCTGCACATAAGTGCGCATGGGTTCGAACCCATAGCCAGCATTAATTTTTATTTTTTTATGTAAGTAGCAGAAGACTTGGGTTATATTAGTAAAATTTGTATGGAGAGTCTCTTAACTAAAACATATTGTTTTTGTATGTCGGAGTCGGACTGATGCTAAATTCGGAAGACAGAAGGTGAAGTAAAATGAATATTCAGTACTTCAGCATTCCGTCGGAAAAAGAACATCAGCAAATTGGATGATCAAAATGCTTGCAAATCGTGAACACTGCACATGACCCGTTGGGTTATACCTTGTAGTCAAAGATTCTTTGACGGTTGATATTGATATATACCCTTCTGTTCTGTCGCCTGTCGGGACAACTTCTCTGCATCCTCGAAATATTAGTTGATATCAGTGGTGCCTGTTGTTTCTTCGTTGGTTTTACCGAATCTTTGCAGGTGAAAATCAGCAGGATTACAGGAGACCTTTTCAGTTTTCTATGGGAAACGGCAAGCAAAATATAATTGCTAGAGTGAGATAAATTGTTCCCGTGGGTCTTACATCCAGCAAAGTAATACTGTCAGCTACTTGTCTATGGATATGATGGTTCGCAGAATTCAAAAAGAAAATTATAGAAGAACAATTTCAAAGTTACAATCATTCTGTCATTTACCCATACACAAACTGTAGAGATAGATCTATGAGTGTGAAGAATAATGGACAGTAGAAAGCATGGTTGGTGACCTGATGGGGTGTGAAGCTGAAAAGAAAGAACGGCAGAGACAGACAAGATAAGGAAAGGGATGGAGTAATTGTAAGCAAACAAGGGCACATACAAACTATACTACATCCCCCACCATCACTTATCAAGAATACAGAACCCAACGTTACTAATAGTAAACAAGAAAATATGGAGAAGAATCTCACAAAAAAAAAAAAAAAATTGGGAATTTTATAAATACCCTTCATTTCTGTTGATTTTGCACAAATATCCCCGAAGGGTAAAAATATATTTTTTGGAATCAACTGGAAAGTTGCTTTCATTTTTGGAAGAACTTGTATAAACTGCGTCCGTCAAAGCAACTTGTCTTAGTTCGTCAACTTCGAAAGAACATTTCAGTTGTTTCCACTTTTCGAAGGTAGGGGTATATTTTAAAGTGCAATTTTGAGGTATTTAAATAACGTTTAAGGAAAAGAAAACCGCCACGCCGCCTTAACACTTTTGTAAACCGTATTCCTTGTTACGTGGGTTTTCTAAGATGTTTTCCAGAGCCACAATTTTTTAAAAGGTAGTACTAGGTAAAAGAGTTACTCAATTGAATAACATGGCTACTCGAAAGACATCAAATTCCACAAGTTACCAAAATCCATGTATAACAAAACAATCCTAAACACTTGAATTATAATCCTCCGTACAATTTGGTCTCCTTGTGGCAGCCTTTGTAGAGTCATTTTTCCTTGATATTATCCCGAGAGAAGATCTAATGGGATTTGGATTGTTGTTCCGGTATTGGGATGGGTAGGTTAAACTGGTGCCACTAACTCTCTGTCAGGGTAAATGCGCAGTGAGTTTTAGCATCCTTCTGATCCAAAAAAAAAAAAAAAAAGAAGAAGTTTTAGCATCCTTCCTTGTAGAATTAGTTTCG
>JAJJWW010001907.1:0-15554 GCA_023531295.1 Papaver armeniacum | reverse complement strand
ACCATTATATATTATACGGGTATACAAGTTAACAAAAGTCATATTTACTCCTATAAGGGATGATTGCAGATCAAAGGGGGAGATGAATATATAAGTTGTGGAATTTCCTTACCATCATCCAGGTTGTTGCTAATAAAGGATTGAATCCAAGTTCATTTTTGTGCACACTCCTTTAGTACTTTTTATTTTAGCTTCTTGAATTTTAGTCTTTTTTTAATAAGAGTTGATATTATTAATCCTGGCATTTTTAGGGGCGACCCCAAAAGAATTAGGGGCGACTTTTTTATTCCCAACCCATATACACCGTTAAGGGATGTCCAAAAACGCGGAGAATACGTTAATGCCCTTACACAATCGGAAGCTATTTTGTGCCCGATTATTATACATCAATCGGAAGATTAGTAACTATATTATACTACCGATTAATATCGATTTTGTGCCAAACTCGCATAAAGCTATAACAATCGGAAGGAAATAACCTCACGATGACTTCTAGATTGTTAAAGTATAGAAATAAGAAATCTTTTGAATTTTGCAATGGTGAAATTTGGGGCTCCTATATAATCGGACAAATAAAAAATGTCTAAGTTACCGACTTAGGAGCTTCCCATAATCGGATGGTAAAGTAACAATTCCCTCAGGAATTATGGTAGATTTCAAATTTCCCTGCAATGATGGATTTTCGAAAAACTCATTTTGGGGCAACCTATAATCGGGAGGTTGGGTAACCTAATTAGCTTCCGATTATGGCTAAATCCAAATCACGAACCACATGATTATGCCTGGCTCTGCACCCCTCAAAACCTAGGGATTTGGCCAATGCTCAATTTGGGACTTCAATAATCGGTAGGTTATAAGTAATCATTTCTCTGATTTTGGGCTACTCGGCATCTCCCAGCTAATTAGGTGGTATTACCTACCGATTAATAATTGTTTGACAGATAAAACCAAAGTCGACCTAAATTCAAATTCATTTCATTTTCTTTTCAACTTCAACTCCTCTTCTCCTCTTTCCTTCCGATTGCAGAGAGGAAAACTCTCCCCCTCTCCTCGCTATACATCGTTCATCATGAATCGAATCATCGTCGATTATTCTCTATAAAAGATGAAAGAAAGCAGAACGTAAAGCTCGAACCAAAACGTAGTGCGCGGTGAGGATCAAATATTGGATTGCATGCCCGTAATAAAGAGGTTTTAACTCACGGGCCGAAGAACACGAAGAAGATGAAGTCCCTCATGTAGGCGTCAGATAGCCAAACTCTCCGCAACTTCAAATGGCGCCCAGATTGAGTAGATTCTACCATTAATTTGGTTTTATATTGCTTGATTGGACGAATCCATGTTTATTTTTTTTAGGGTTTTCGGTTATTACCCGGAATCGGTAGGTTAGGTATTGTTATAAACTTAGATTGTGGTGAAATCTTCATTTCATGAGAAAATTTGTCATATTTGGGTGGTAAAAATTTGGGTATCTCCCAGATTATATAACGTTTTCATTACGAGGGCCTAAATCGATCATAATCGGAAGTTAATTGTGATTTTCCTTAGGAATATACTAGGGAAAGAACAAGTATTAGAGACGCAATAATCGGGTGATATATTTTACTAATTTCTTTCCGATTGTTTATCTTGAACCACTTGAGTAGTTTACGGACACAAAGTAGCGCATATTCGGTAGACATTGTTTTATGAGGGCTTCCGATTGTTATGCATTCGGTAGGTGGACTTTTTATGCCTTTCGACTATTTGTATTCGGAGGGTTATGTTGAACTTTAGCTTAGATTATTGTGTGTAGATAAACATATTTGAACACCAAAAATTTTATTTTGTTTCCTATTATACGTATTGGTAGCTTTAGGTGAACTGATACTTTCACGATTGAGAGTAATCGGAGGCAATTTGTTAAATCAACCAGCCTAATATTCAGTTTCATAACTTTTGTTGTACTTTTTTTGTTGTTTAGGGATAGGCGAGGTAAAAACATCCAAGATGCAATTGTCTCGCTAGTCTGAGGAAGGATAGGCGTCGAACATGACAGCTAGTGCTAGAGAGTTAGGGTTGCTAACTTGCCCTTCAAAGTGCTCAAGATGGAACTCAACAAGCGAAGCCAAGAAGGTTTTCAACCTAGTTGCCCCTCAATCCGAACCGGTTCAATCGGGTGTTCAACCAAGTGCCTCTCCAATCACAACCAATCCAAGAAGGTGTTCAACCAAGTGCCTCTCCAATCACAACCAATCCAAGAAAGTGTTCAACCAAGTGCTCCACCATCACAACGAGAATTGAACTAGAAGCACCCCGAAGAAGTAGGACAAGCCGAAAAGAAAAATCCTCCTCGAAGAAAGCGAAACACCTTGTCCAGATGAACTGAAGGTGAAGGATATTCCAGAAAGGTGTAATCCTTGGGCTGGGAGGATGGAGGACAATTGTTATTTGGATATAAACAATCTGGGCCGAGAGAAATATATACCGAGGTAATGATCGTATCATTTTATTAACCTATTATGTTTTTCTCATAATACTTTTTAAAAAGGGTTGTAGTTTTAGGTTATTCTAATTTTATTTTTTTAACTTGTCATGTGTTTAATAGTATCATTACCAGATGCGGTTCGTTTACTCAAACGGCACTGCTACCAACAAAATGCTAGATTGGCCTTTGGAGGATGAATGTGAAAGGTTCAAGGCCATTATTGCAAATTCGGGGGTTGGCGATCTTTGCGGGAACTACATGTTGGAACATGACCGGGTGGCTATATCGACGTTTGTGTAGAGACTTTATCCTGAGACCGACACCTTCCATATGCCGTTTGGGGAGATGACGATAACCCCGGATGATGTTGAGCAGATTCTTAAAGTCCCCGTCCATGGCAAGGGTGTTAGGGCCGAGTTCACTAAGCAGTTGGAATGGAGAAATCTTTATGATATGACTAATAAGTGTTTGGGTTGGGATGAAGAAACATCAACAGCGAGTTCAAAGATGCATGAGTATAGAACTAGGCAGTTCAACATGGGTTTTCCGATGGATATGTTCAAGGGCACCAAGGATAAAGAAGAGATATGAACTTTAACGGACGAGGCAAGTCAACCACTGCGGCCACCATATCTCCTATGTGTATTGGGATGTGTCATTTTCCCCAATACTAGTGGCAATCGGGTCGCGCCAACCTTTTACAACTTGGATTCTCGATAAAGTGCATGAGTACTCTTGGGTCACGGCATGCCATGCGTGGTTGATGGAAGAGTTGAGAAAGGCGTCGAGGCTTGGAATTAGCCAAGTGGCAGGGACGTGAGTCTACTCACGTATTGTTTATTAACTCCATACTTGGTTTTTTTTTTATACTATTGAAGAATCAATTTCCTAATACTTGCAAAAATGACATTATAGACTTGGATCTACGACCACTTCCACTGTCTTGGGATTGGCCGTTGAAAACCCGGCGTGGGAGAAAGGTGACCCTATAGGAAGAAAGTACGTCTTCGATGACAACCATTCTAGGGGAAGGAGCATGAATTATCGTTTGAGGAGATTTTGGACTCACTTAATGCCCAAGACGTATGCTTTGATCCATACAAGGAAGACCGAAGACTCTTGGACATATCGCGGGTCGGTCCGATTTGGCACTTTATTTTGGACCATTGTGGCACCCCACGGGATATGTGATGTACAATACCTCAAGGGTGATGCGACAACACGGTTTGTACAAGGCATACCAAAGGAGAAATCCATGGCAATTTCACTTTGGATGCTGAGCACTACGGAGTCGATAGAGATTCTATCACGGTGGTTCACAAGGGTTCACCATCCTGTAAATTCCATTGGGATAGAAGGGCGCATTACTTGATCAACCAAGGAAGGGCAGCCAATGATGAGTGCCAAATAGTGCATATTTATACACCTTTTTATTGGCATTTTACTCATCTTTTGTGCTTATAAATTAGATATTATCCCATATTCTGTATTTTCCTTGTTTTCAAGAATAAATATTTGTATTAATTAATTTTGTGTTTTTAGGTAATAAATAAAGCTGAGGAGAATCGGGAGCTAAAGAGCGAAAGAATGGAGTCAAACATCTATGGAGCCAGATAGGCCAAAGCCCGCGCAAATCGGTTGCAACCCAACAAGAAGACATGGGCTAGAGCTACCCACGACCGGATCAGTCCGTCTCGTCCAAGTCGTTAGATTCAATCTACCCTAGATCCAGCAGTCTTTGCCTCCACTCCATCAAGAATTTCTCCCGCCAACACCAAATGCCTATATCCTCAACCTCGCCCGTTCAACAATCGACACTTTTAATCCTACTCATTGAGGCTTCTTCTCATCAACTTTTGCTTGTCCCCTCGCTCTGGTGAAATCTCCATACCCTATACCCTAATCGAGACAACCTAGTCTTCTCCTCACTTTCTCTTTCTTCTCTTCTCCTCTGCAGCTCCACCCCCATGCTTTTGCAGAGCCGCACCATCACCACCATCTCCTCTTCTGTCACCATCACCACCATGACACCGAGCCAACTACCACCCTTTTCCGCCACACCCAAGTTGTATTTATCTTTAAAATAGCTTCTCAAAACCCTAGAAGCTATGTTAAAGATAAACAAATTAGGTTTTTCTCATCCATCAACATCAAGGAGTTGCCGAGCCGAATAGACAAGAGGGGAGTACGAATCAGAGAGCATGGGCGATTAGGTTTGTATTCAATTTCTGTTTTGAAATTAATTTAGGGTTTGGGATTTTTCAGTTGCATGTATAAATAGCAGTGAGGGGTTTGTGTAGAAGTTATGCCTGGGCTAGCCAGTGCTTCAATTTAGTTTAATTTGCAGTTTTATTTCATTTTGATGTTTTAATTTAGAGTTGCTAGGGTTTCACTGAAACCCTAATTCTCTGATTGTGATCTCAATTATGTTGAGTTGTTCTTGAGTGTTTAATGTATCAAATATGCTCAATATTAATACCTCATTACTACTGCTCTCACAATGCATGCCCTCAGTATTCATTGTAGTTAGCAAACATTGTAGTGAGAGTGTTTCGACTCATACTTGAATGATTAGTGCTAACCCTTGACTAGTTGTACTTAGTTAGACAACTAGTACTCTGAACTAGCAACCTTAGCTGATGAATTGAGCTATTACCAGGTGAAACTCCTTAGGTGAAAAAGCTAATGATAAGATTGACACACTACAAAAACAGGTCCCATTAGTGAGGGTCCATAAACCGTCACAAATAGAAAAAAACCGTCACAAATAGTACATAAACCGTCACAAATAAACATTTGTGATTTGACGACCACCCGTCATGACTAGTAGCGTCACAAATGTTATTTGTGATCGGTTTTTTTTTTTGTGATTGTTGGTCACCCCCTCACAAATAAACTCTCTATTTGTGACGGTTATTTGGCCCTCACCAATTGGGCGGCCACCGCAGGCTAAAAAATTTTCCGAGAACGGCTCCCAATCCGGTTTTCGCATTTGTGACGGTTTACAAACCCTCGGTAATATTCTCCCGCCATCATGGCATCACGGAGTTGGATTTTAAAGACAGAATTCTCGAATATAAATCTTAGATAAAAACTTGCATTCATATATAACAAAATTTTAGAAAGTTCTCCATTGAACTTGTATTCATACATAACAAAGTGTTACAAAGTCTGAAGCTTACATATTTCTTGTTTAAAACGAAAAATATGGGCAACAAAACAACACCCAGAGAGTTCAAAAAGGTAGCTAACATTAAACAAACTTTTCTTTCCATCATAAGCAAAGTCTTTTTTAGCTAACTCTGAGGCACAAGTCTCTTGAATTTTGTCAACAACTTTCCTACCCACATCCATACTTTCCGCAGGGCAACAATCTTTGTCGAAAATGAACACCTAACGAAAAAAATAGAAACACAATGAACATAATTAGGCTTATATGGAATAAACTTCAAGCTCTAGGGACACCGGTCACACCATACAAGCAAAAGGACAAAAATTTACATACAATGGTCAAATAAGTAACCGTCGATATTACTAATGAAGCAACTTCAAAATGGATACTGATATCAGATTCAAAATGGTAGTACTCATATCAGATTCAAAGTGAAATCAACACTTCCAACTAGGAGTTACACGTATAAGACTACAAGATATCTTATTGATGCATATTGAGAAATAATTAAAACAAGCACTCACTAAATGTAAATTGGGTGGGATAATGAGACGAGCGTGCTTACCAATTAAGGATGCTTTGAAAAGTATTATTTTCTTGTCCACTGAATCTCTGTTGCCTTGTCGACAACAAGAATGTGAAAATTCAAAATTCATGTTTTCTTTAACTCGATAACGCGTAACAAAAAAAAAAGAACAATAAGAATTTTACCTCAATTACATGGAATATCAAATTGTCCAGAGCCATCTTTCATTCTTAAGAGTGAAGTCCTCCTTCCATTTGATTTCTATATACGAAAATGAAAGAATCTGGAGCAAAAAATGATGATATCTATAGTTTAGGAAAGCAATGCTAATGGCTCATGAAAAGCAAAGAACAATAGCTAGTGGTCTCCGACGAAATTTCTTCCCTGCAGAAAAGGAAAGCGATGCTAATGGCCAGTCATATGCGTTTAACTTTTTCAACGAAAGCTCGATCAAGAAAAAAAAAGCTCAATCTGTTCCAAACGCGTAAAAATACACAAGTATCCAAGTTATAAATGTTATCAAATGCTATGGATCAACAGGTTTATTCGATAGAATACTAACTATACTGAACGATTGCATGGGAACTATCCAAGATCGAAAAATAAAGCATGTTTTCTTTGCAAAGCAACAGAAAAATTATGAGCATCCAAAGGTCCCAACCACCTTGATTCGAGATAAATCTTTAGTACTTCAGTGAAAATGTAATGCTAATGACTAATACAAGAACCTTGAACATGGGTATTTTGCCTTACAAGTAAAGAAGCTACCATTAGCTAAAGGACATTATAATTCACATTAAACTTGTAAAATAGGATTACATAGAAAACGGAACATCAATTTGTCACCTGATTTGTCCATATGCAATTGCAAATCTGATAAAACAGAAGAAGCAATCCCACTTTCGGAAGACCAGTGGTTATCAGAATCAAGAGTACAAAAAAGAGGTTCTAAAACTCGCCGCACTGTAGTTGCTTCCTTTGCAAATCCAGCCATATTGTGTAGACAAACCTTAGACCAGTATGTGGGGCTCCTGGTAACATCGTAATGAAAAGTGAGGAGCATTTGCAGCAAAGTTAATATAGTCACACATGAAGAACATAAATACATTAGAAAAACATGACATCGATAAGGGAAGTCTCACATTGCAGGGTCCAACGTATTTACACACTCTGGTAATGTTCCACCTTCCTTGTGCACGACCAATTGGCCACGGGGCTGAGAATTTTGAAGGTTCTGCGTGCTATCCTCAGGATTTATTTCCAGATCGGTGTAATTCTCTAATGTTACTGCAATTATCTGTTCACAAATGAAAACATAAATTGTTTTACGAAATGGAACATTGTGATGAGAATTCGATGTGAAATCGAACAGAAGATAAGAAGAGTTAATTGAGAAAAGGATAACTCACATTGTCAAAGTCCATTGACAGATGGGAATATTCACCCATGAACCACACCTAGAAAAAACATTAAACGAACATAAATATTATGTCATAAAAGAAAAAAATGAGGCACGAAATACACATAAATCAGATTAGACTAATAAATGAGTAAAAAGCACGGTTCCATGGAACTAATGACAGCAATTAGAATTCTACAAGGCGAATAAATCGGAAAGAAAAAAAATAGAAAACAATTTACCATGAAAGAAAGTGCTTGCAATCCAACAGCGTAAACGAAGATCTCCTTCATCCTGAAACCATTCATGGCTCAATAAAACCAACAACTACATCCATGTCATGCAAAACATACCTACCCACAACCATAGCTTCACTACATATCGACCATATCAGCTTCAGCTCCTCTTTATCTATCATTCAAACTAAAAAACACTGGTCTAAGTTTATCACCAAAAACCTAATTTTGGATGAACCCTAATTCCGAATTGATTAATTATATAAATCGAAATTAAACCATATACGTCATCCAAACTTCAATTAAAAGAAAACCCATCACTAATTGATCAATCTATAAATCAATTTCACACACAAAAAAAAAGTTAATTAGAGAAACCATAAATTCAACTTACCTTTCTGTTGAGTTTGAATCAACACATGGATCGACACCATGACCATCAACTATCCCCGATTCCATTCCATTTCTCTAAATCTCGGACTCATGATCTTTATCTCCATCACCGATTCTCATTGAAACTTTAATGTTATCTGTAAAAACATCACCTTTTTCTTCTCTTCCGTGTTCAATCAAAGTTTCCTCTTTTAGTTCCTACAAAAAGAGAAACGAGTAATTAAAAAAATGGTACCATCTTCATCTCCTCCAACTCTCATTACCATCTCTCAGTTTGAATCAACACACGAATTTGGTTTCCTACGAAGAGGCGAGTAGCAAACCTCGGTTCTTCATGAGCGGAGAAAAAATGGAAAGAAAAGAGAAGATAAGAACCTAGATCTGTTTCTCTCTTAGAGATAAGGTTGAGAAAAAAGAAAAAATAAATAAAAGAATTCTCGAACCACTTACGACGGTTGAGAAACCGCAGCCATTACTCTCCGCTTTTTTTTTAACTCGTTTCGGAAACACAAAACCGACCAAAGTTATTGCTCCTTTGACTAAACCTACTATTTGCCACGGTTGGTCAAAACACCCTCACAATTAGTGACTATTTGTGACGCCCCTAAAAAGAAACCCTCACTAATAGAACCTGTTTTTGTAGTGACACATTACCCTTAGCTTCCACAGGAACAAGAACTTCAACTGAATTGAACACATGATAGGGTTAGTGGTGGATTTGCAGCCCTAGTATCACCCTTTATCTCACTGTTTACCTTAGTTTAGGTTCACTACCTTTCACTTGACCGTTTCGGCGCAAAAACATCTTTGTTACACTCACGTCACTTGTTACTCGCTAGGAAACTCAGTTTAAGTCAAGCCTTAGATCATTTAAGAAAACTCTATATGCAAAAATATATGCAAATGCACCCCCAAACCTAAATCAAACATTGTCCTCAATGTGTCACAGATAGGAAAAATTTAAACAGTCACATACCGAGAGAATTATGCCGATAAGAGAAAAGGGAAGAGATTAGGATGTCGGCGAGAGCGAGTTTGAGCTTCATTCGTTAAGGCTAGAATCCAACAGGATCATATCGGATTAGCACAAAATATGCACAAGAAGACTCAACCGATTCAAGAAAAGAAAATTTAACAAGTCCTAAAAAGTTGAGGTTAACCCAAAAATAATGTACAATAAACATCAACATGAAAATGGGCTTTGGTTTATGTGGGAATTTGGTTTATTTGGGATATACTGACCCGATTCTTTGAATGGCCCACTATGCGGAGCCAAGTTATGTGGGCTGAAGGTTGTGTGCAGAGCCCAGATTATTTGAACAAGTGCAACCCAGATTGAATGGCCCAGTATGTGGGCTGAAGTTGTGTGTAGAGCCCAGGTTCAGTTATATGCACAGGCCAGAGTATGAACATGTGCAGCCCAGTTGCACAGCCCAATAGTGAGTTGATGTGGGCTTCAGCTTATGCAGCCCAGCTGCTCAGTTTGGATCAGCAGCCCAAGTATTAGTACAGCCCAGTGGTTGTGGGTTTATGTGGGCTTCAGATTTGCAGAGATTAGCACAGCTAAGCACTGAGCATCCTATGCACAGTCCCAGTGAGACACACAGCAAAATTTACAAAATTTCAAGCATACAGGAATGCTTGGGTGCTGGTGGAGAGTGCACAGAGTTGCAAATAAACACACATAGGCCCTAGTGCGGCTCACAGCACAGGACAGATTAATCAAAAACTCGCACAAAAATCAACATACCAATTCACAAAACTGAGCACACAGAAGTGCTTTGAAAGTCTTTGTATTGCCGGTCTCCATACAAAGACGGTTTGTAGTGCGGCTCGGTTGATGACTAAGTGCAACTCAAATATACCTTTGGTCAAGTGCACAGAACATGATTATGTGCAGAGCACAGTTTAGCAGATGCAAGGTCAGGTGCAGATGATTGTGCTTACTCAAGTTGCCCACACTCATTCACATGCTATAGGTCACACACAATTTGCAGAATTTGTTGCACAAATGACAGGTCACAGCAAATAATCAAACCTTGGCCTTTACAAAATACCACTGGGTGTCAACAAGGCCAGCTGTTGTCACTCTTCACAGGTCTATGCTCTAAAATTTTCAGGGCAGATGGATCAGCTAATACCAATTCACAATTGCAACAGTGGTGACAGGAATTGCTCAAGGCGGATGACAACTAGGTCTTAAAGCACGAGCCTTGGGTATCAGAACTCAAACTCACAGGCTTCGAGTGGGGAGTTAAGCTCGAGCCTTGTCAAAGTTCGGAGCCTCTCGGTGGAAAGATGACTAGTTCAGCCAAAACCAATGCATGGAACCCACAAACACCAAAGAACTAACACGCAATTTTTCTCAAGTGTCACCGAATTATGCATACATTTCGGACATTGCGGGGTCTAGCAGATGATCATACAAGGCATGCGATGGCTCTAGTTGCGAGGCCCGGGTTGGCTTATGCTCGGGTAAGTCACAACACGACCTGTATGTGCACGGCAATAAATGTACGAGGTGGCAACAGACCTAGCAAGTTAGCTAATTTCTCATGCAAGGTACCAGGGCAGATGAAGTGGGCTGGCCACAGCTTAGCTCAATAGGGTCTGCAGCTTAAGCTCAGGGCAGATGACTTCTAGGGCTATAGCACAGGCCTTGGTCAACCAATGTTGCAAAGTCAAGGCAGCTAGTTCATCCAAATTCTCATGCACAAAACACACAAGGCAATTAGGTTTCAGAGTTATGCACAGGCTATGCCCAAAGTTGACGATGATCTCGGCCCAGTTGATGGTGGGCTCTGGTTAGAGCGAGTGCAAGCCCGATGTTGGGCTTCAACCTATGCGGCCAGTGTGCGGTTCTGACGACCTCGTCTGAGACAAGTAATGTCTTTGGAAAATATTGCTCGGCACAGTGAAGTAATGACTTGGGTTCAATACATTTGACAGCACCCAAAGTAGCAACTGGGTTGGCTCAACAAGCTCAACAAGTTCAATTGACAGCAGGTGGAAGCTCATACAAGGTTCAAATCAAGATCAAACATGCATAAGTGAGTGAGTACTCCCACCCCTTACTAATGGTTGATTTTCCTTTCTTAGAGATCATTAGAAAAAGATTCTTTTTGTCCACACTTTTGTGGAGTCTCCGAGAATTTCGGAAGGTTATCCTTCTTACCTACAACGTGTGCGGGATTTCTCTCTTTATTCTGCACACACATGAGAGACTAAAAGCGATCTTTTTGAGTGCAATTATCATAAAACCTAATGGTGAGGCGGAGTTGAGACTTATGATCACAATCGAATCCGAATTCTTTCATATGGTATGGTTACTTCTCGCCGCACTTAAGGATGAGATTGCGTTCTTTTGGTAGTTCTAACTTCGTTACTAGCATGCGAGAAACTCTATGTCCTCATAGCTTCTAGGATGCTTGAGACTCTTTTACACTCAAGTTGGAGAAGGTTTTGTGGGTACACCTGCAGTAAACCCTCACGAGACTACAACTCGTCCACTAGGGACACCTAGGGGTTTAAAGGCTTAGTGCATACGCTAAATGCATTCGAGAGACTGCGACAAGGGTATAGTTAGGATTTCTTATTTTCTCGTTTCACTTGAGGACAAGTAAAATTCGGGTTTGGGGGTATTTGATGAGTGCCAAATAGTGCATATTTATACACCTTTTTATTGGCATTTTACTCATCTTTTGTGCTTATAAATTAGATATTATCCCATATTCTGTATTTTCCTTGTTTTCAAGAATAAATATTTGTATTAATTAATTTTGTGTTTTTAGGTAATAAAGCTCGGAGAATCTGAGGAGCTAAAGAGCGAAGAATTGAGTCAAACATCTATGGAGCGAGATATGCCAAAGCCCACAAGCAAATCGGTTGCAACCCAACAAGGAAGACATGGGCTAGAGCTACCCACGACCCGGATCCGAGTCCGTCTCATCCAAGTCGTTAGATTCAATCTACCCTAGATCCAACGGTCGCTGCCTCCACTCCATCAAAGATTGCCGCTCCCGCTCAACACCGAAAATGCCTATATCCTCAACCGTTCAGATCAACACCAGCTTCATCCTACGCTCGCTTGATCGTGTGTCAATCCGTCAAAAATAATTTCACTTTCTTACGCACTAAATTTAAATGAAGCACAAGGTAAGGAAGAGTTCGTATCCACAGAGAGGCAATTGTTGTTAAGTAATTTTCAGTTTCTAAGGTAACCAAGGGGGGATGTTTGTTGTTTAAGAAATAAAAGTAGTTGAAAGCAAAGTAAATAGTTTGAGAAATCAATAAGGAGAAGATATTGGTCAAGGGATAGTATCATTCACAAACATGTATTTTCATCAATGATTAGAATTGGTATTTAATCTCGTATTTATTAAAAGTCCTAGGATACCTTGATCGCAAGTATAACCCTGTTAATTCCCCGTTTTCATCACAACCACATTAAAAGATGCATATGTGAATTCTTAGTGAAAAGCAACCTAAAGTGTAAAAGCACAATTAAGTTTAACTCCCTAAAAGCATTAAGATTTATGGAATAAGACTCATCAATGCAAACAATGTGTAAAAGCACTAGACGTTTTAACAAAAGTTATGATTCACTTGTGACTAATAGGATGTATCACTACAAGCACTAACCACAATTATGCTACTTAGAATTGAGGGATAAACAACTTTTTCGTATTGAAAACCCTAATATAGCTCTAGAGATGAACACAAATCGGATTGATTCCGGACTCAACCTAACAAGTTTTCAAATCTTATAACACTATTAATTGTGAATCACAAACAATAATTACTGAGACAAAACTAATTCATTGAATCAAAAGCATGTTGAGAAATCAACTTTTATCCCATAACCAATAAGATGTTTAGCTACTCATAGCTATGGAGTTCATCATCATCAATATTCAATAATAAACAAGGAAGAAGAAGAACAAAACCAAACCCTAGAAGTGTAAACAAAAGTGGCTCTCCAAAATTCCCCAGAAAAAGATATCTCATGTGTTGTAGAAAACCTCCCTTTTATAGCTTTTCTCCAACTTCTAAAATTAGGTCTAGTCTTCAAAGTCCATTAGGTGAGAGTCCACTAAGCCCACAAGAATGAGAAACCCGTGTAGAAAATACGCCCAAAGTGGTCGCCGGAAATGCAGGGATTGTGGCCGAAATCGGCGAGGAAAGTCGCCGGAATCAAGCCTCGGTGACCGGCAAATCCGCCGGTCACCACGGTCGGCCCAGTCGGATCGTCGGGTCAATCGGGTCGGACGATTCAACTTCGGTCGGACCGAGTTATGTGGAATCGGTGATTGGTTGAGTCGAAGTCTAACTCAACAACCGATCGAAATGAACTTGGCCTGGCTAGTCGCACTTGGGCCAACCGGTAGCACAATCATTGTGCATCACCATCTCGATCGACCATGATGGCCCCGCACCCGCATTGCCATCTCCAAGCTACAACCACCTTAATTCAATCATCCAGCTGTGCTAATTCCATTACAACACAACACATTCCCTTGCTTGCCTGAGACCAACATCACTGCCATTCTCAAAACCTCCAACTTCTCATATCATCTGCCACAACCTATTGGCGAACCACAACTCCACCCACCGCTCCTTCCCAGCCAGACCAACTCGGATACTTTTGTAATTGAGTTATACTTGCTACCACTCCAACAACTCAAGCCATCATTCCTTCATCCTCTTGCAGCCATCTCTCGCTTGTAATCCAAATGCCGCTTTGATTCCTTTGCCATTCCTCATCGCTTCGGACCACCAATGCCTCCATACCAGAAGCTTCGGTGCATCTTCATTGTCTTCCCCAAGATAGGCTGCAATACCTACACCGCACTTCAGTTCCAACACCATACACAAAAGACTAATCTCTTCTTCTTTCTCGTCACAGTTTAGCTCCCATTACAGCACCAGCTAACACCTTACCAGAATCACCATGGGCTCAATTCAACCCCTGCACAGCAACCTAGCACTCATCTATTGCATACACACTATCTCAGTTCTTCTCAGCTCCAGTAGCAGCTATATCACTCACTCCTTGTAGCTTCATACCCTGCCATTACAGTCCCATAACTCCATCTTCACTGTTAGTAACTTGGTTCTTCTCAGTGCCATTGGCTTGCATCCATCCTATCATTACCAGCTCAACTTCAATCAATTGGCAGCTACAACTTCACCTGCCAGCAAAACCACCCATCTGCAATTCCTCATCCCAGTTACTCCATTGCCCAGCCAACATCATAGCTGCCATGACACTTCCATGAGCAACACAGATCAACCTGCACTATTAGTCCATTGCAGCTCCAGCCATTGTGACCATGGCAGCATCACAAAACATTCCCTTAGCTCACTCTGCAATTAAACTCTCAACCCCATTGCCAGGCTGCAACATTTCCTCCAGCTCAAACTATGCCCTCAACCTAGCCTGCCATTCTCCACCTTGGTGTCGCCAGCAAGCCATCTCAGCCCAAGAACAACACCATCTGTAAATCCAGCACGTCCAATTCAAGCTTCCACATTAGTGTACAACCATCAATTATCAACTCCAGGCTTCAGTCCATACATCACAGCACAAGACCACTCAAGCCTTAGATTCCACCAATTCTGTAATCTTCAACCCTTCATCATATCACAGAGCGACCACAGACCCTAGAATCTCGAATATCTCCATTCTTCAATTCACAACATCAATCTCATACAGATTCCAGACCTTCTTCGAGTTACCATATCTCTAACTTTCCCATCAGAAGACTAATCAAGACCCATTTGAATCTCGACTTTAATCTTCACTTTCGTCGCCAGTACATAACAATAATTCATCATCTGAATCTCATATTCTTCACAACTCGAAATACCAGCTGAATTACAGCAATTTCACCATGAACCCCAACCAATTCGAGCGCTGAATCTTGTTCTTCATCAACAACGGCGTCTTCTCGATTCAATCAAACCACCATCTTCAGCTTCACCCATCGATCTAAACCACCACCATCTCCTTCCTTGTCTCTGGATTGTTAACAAATCACGATCTGATTCACTCTCTCAGCAGCCATAACTCTCCTCTCGGCTTCAGGTGAAATGAAAGAGAGAAAGTAATTGTCTCTGATTTTTAGGTCGTGTAGGAATGATTGGGTATGTAAGAAGAAACCCTCTTCTACATTCGGAGGCCATGAAATCTGGGCTTAAGTCGTCTGTATGTGGGCTTCCAAGTTATACCCAAAAATCAATTCTGCGGCTGCCTTGAATCCAAGTGTTGGTTGCTTTTAACACATTTTCTCTTTTGGTTTGGTTAACCAGTAACCTCGGTTGAAATCCAGAGATTTGGTTAATTTCTTCTCCTTTTCCTC
>JAJJWW010001906.1:0-387219 GCA_023531295.1 Papaver armeniacum | reverse complement strand
GAGTTTTCTTCTGAAAGAATATCAAGATTGATGTATGTATTGCTACAATTATCAAAATCAATATTTTCACAAAGAAGTGCAACACTTGATTTTTCGTCTTCATTAGAATCATGGTTGTCAGATATTTCATCAAGAGTTGCAGCTAGACCATTGTTCCCAGTGTATTTCTTTCGATTTGGACACTCATTTGCAAAATGACCAAAACCTTTATACTTAAAAGCATATCCTCGTCATCAGTTTCATCATTATCCCTATTTTTAAGAGGAACACGATTATGAGGTTTGTCTGATGACTTGGATTTATCTCTGGAAAACCGTTTACTTCTCTTCAAAAGAAGATCCCTAAACTGTCTTGTGATCAGAGAGACTGACTTGTCAAGATCTTCATCTGATGAATCAGCCTCAGAAAGATCATCTTAAGAGATATAAACACTCTTACTTTTATCAAGTAATTTAGTGTTCTTTAGTGCTTTGAAAGCAACATCCTTACTAGACTTGGACGTATGCTCATGGTCAAATATCTTTAGCTTCCCAACCAGAGTATTTCTGGACAGCGTTGCAAGATTATTTCCTTCAACGATGGCATGCTTCTTAGAATCGTATCTAGATGGCAACGATCTGAGAATTTTCATCACAATATCCTTTTCAGGAATGGTCTTACCCAATGCAAAAGATGCATTAACAATTTCAGACACTTTGTGATTAAACTCATCAAATGTTTCTTCATCTGCCATACGAAGGTTTTCCCAATTAGAATTTAGGTTTTGAAGCCTAGCTTCTTTCTCACTGGTGTTTACTTCAAATACGGTTTCTAAGATATCCCAGGCTTCTTTAGACTTAGTGCACATAGTCACATGATGCTGAAGATCTGGGGTAATGGCATGTATGATAGCATTTAAGCCGTCAGAATTATGCTTTGCAGCAAAAGTTTATTCTGGACTATATCTACCTATATCCTTCGGTATAGATACATCGCCTTTTGTATTAACCGGAGGATCATATCCATTAACAACACGTACCCATGTTTGAAAATCGCGAGCTTGAAGAAAAGCGCGCATAGCAATTTTCCACCATAAGTAGTTTGAGCCATCGAAGACTGGTGGTACGTTTATGGAGATAAAATTCTTGTCCATAGAGTCAGATCGCTACAAACACAGACTTATAAGGTCTTTAGATGTGTTTGGCTGCTCAGATAACAATTGAAAAAATGGGGGTACAAAAACCACACCCAATATTTCGCTTAACAATATGTATGGACTAACTCCAATATACTTTTAAGAGAATCAACTAGACTCAATCTTATTAAAAGTATATCAAAGAGTTATAATATCTCGATCTCTCGATTTAATTCTTACTCAAGCAAAAAGAAATCTGCAAGTCTAATTAAATAGAAGAGAGATAACATGGATGGTACCAAAGACCATATCCAAGTGTAAATCAATGTAAATCAACAACCAAACGTTGGATATTCTAATTGATAGAACTAACGCACAACCTGTGATATTTCAATTATATAACAAAATATAATGCGGAATAGAAATAACCCAGACACCAGAATTTTGTTAACGAGGAAACCGCAAATGCAGAAAAACCCCGGGACCTAGTCCATATTGAACACACACTGTATTAAGCCGCTACAGACACTAGCCTACTACAAACTAACTTCGGCCTGGACTGTAGTTGAACCCCCAATCAATCTCACACTGATCCAAGGTACAGTTGCGCTCCTTACGTCTCTAATCCCAGCAGGATACTACGCACTTAATTCCCTTAGCTGATCTCACCCACAACTAAGAGTTGCTACGACCAAAATTCGAAGACTTTAATAAACAAATCTGTATCACACAGAAAAGTCTACGGTAATAGATAAATCTGTCTCCCACAGAAATACCTACGAGTTTTGTTCCGTCTTTTGATAAATCAAGGTGAACAGGAACCAATTGATAACCCGAACTTATATTCCCGAAGAACAACCTAGTATTATCAATCACCTCACAATAATCTTAATCGACGCGGCGAAAGAAGATATTGTGGAATCACAAACGATGAGACGAAGATGTTTGTGATTACTTTTATATCTTGCCTATCGGAGAAATCAATCTCAAGCCAATCGTTACGATTGTACTTAGTACGATAGAAACAACAAGATCAGATCACACGACTACGAGAAAGTAGTATCGGTCTGTCTTCACAATCCCAATGAAGTCTTCAAGTCGTTAACCTACAGGGTCTCGATAGAAACCTAAGGTTAAAGGAGAATCGACTCTAGCTTATACAACTAGTATCGCACATGAGGTGTGGGGATTAGGTTTCCCAGTTGCTAGAGTTCTCCCTTATATAGTCTTTCAAATCAGGGTTTGCAATCTAAGTTACCTTGGTAACAAAGCATTCAATATTCACCCTTAGATGAAAACCTGATTAGATTCAAACTAATATCTTTCAACCGTTAGATCGAAACTTAGCTTGTTACACACAAATGAAATGCACGTTTTAGGTTTGTGTAACCGTACCCAAACGTGTACATTTAGTTGGTTCAACAGTAGTTAACCAAATGGTTAGCCATATGAGCACTTTCATATCAACCATATTCTTCTTTACCATAACTAGTTCAAATAACTCAAATGAACTAGTTAGAGAGTTGTTCAATTGCTTAGATCTTTATAATAGACACAATTGAAACAAAAACGATTTGATTCACTCGAATCGATTCATGAAATTTATAGCCATGGTTTGCAAACTTGCATTCCTTAGTTTATATAAGTTTAAGTTCACGAATAACCGTTTTTTAGAAAAAACCAACTTAAGTACGCGGACTTGGTACGCGGACTTAAGTAGCCGGAATAAGTTTGTTTTCAGTTCACAAACTCCAGCAGATTTTCTCGGGTCGAGAACTTCCGACAGTACACGGATTTGGTACGCGGACTTGGTTCCGGTTTTCCAGAGCTGCAAAGTACGCATACTTTGGTTCAAGGAATAAGGACATACACACATATGTGTTATCACACAATGTTTATATCCTTCCATGGTTATGTAATCTTAACTCTCATTTCAATCATTGAAACATTCTTAGAGGACGTTATATAGTTGTTATTCACAAACCATTTTTCGTCAAAGCCATTTTCAAGTGATTGAAACATAACATGACTTTCGTCACTAGGTAAAGATGAACTTGGCTAAAGTGAAAGTTTACCAACACATATTTCGAGAAATAGATAAACGAGATAAACTCGGCTCGAAATAGCAAATGTGTATAATCATAGTCTATATAGCAAAACGACTTTGTCTCAAGATAGGAGATAGAGTAGATAGACTTTTGAGTGATAGATAAGTTCAAGTCTCCACAGACCTTTTAATCGATGAAGTTCCACCAGTTCCTTGAGTAGTTCTTCGTCTTGTATGATGATTTCCATGGAGTCTAGAGCTCAACTACACTTTCTATCCTAGTCCAAGACTTAGCTAATAGTAGACTAGAAATCATGACTTATAGTTTTGATCACTAACATTGACAAACATGCTTGAGATAGCAACGCATGCGTGTTCGACCGAGCAATGCTCTAACAACTATCAAGTAATACGGAGTTAACGTTTGTGTATTTTACTTTTAATTATAATAAACAATTATAATTGCAGAAATAGAAAAGTAAAAGACACAAAAAGATTTTGTTAACGAGGAAACCGCAAATGCAGAAAACCCCCCGGACCTAGTCCAGAATTGAATACTCTTAGAATTAAGCTGTTATACAAAGTCTAAACCAACTTCGTATAGTTGAGACCAAGCAAATAAACCTAGTTCACTTAGTTTCTTCAGTATCCCTACGCTTCCGACATTCAATAAGTGCACGCACTGGAACAATTCCTTTGGATCGTATTCCAAACAGTAAAGGAACAACAAATCTGTTTGGTAACAACTCTCTTGATTCTTTCAGATGAATATATCTCAAGTCATATGCAATGGCTCTTCCGTTTAACCAATAAACTCCTTTGCCTGGTCAGATCAATCTATCCAACAACTACCGAAGTAGCAGAGTTTAGATTTGCAATCAATCAATATAGATTCAATCAATATAGATTCAAACAAGAAACTATAAGGTGATGCCGATCTTACACAACTAACCAATCGAATAAATCCGACTCTAGTTGGATCCCATCCGATCAAGGTTTCTGCACACCCAAAAATATAAAAACCAAATAAGATATCTTCTTTGTTTTCAAATCTTCTTTAATCTTCAATAAATACCTACACAACACCACTTGAATCTCTTGTGATCAATCACGCACATAACAGAGTTAACAATGGATTATCACAAGATGTCTTTAGATCTACAAACAGTTCTAAAGATCCCGTCGACACTTCGATATAGTTTGAGTGAATCTTATATCAGAAGAAAGGATTCTCAAAAATAAACAAACTAGGTGCAATCAAAGTTCAACAACCGCTAGTCAATCAAATCAATCTAAAACTAAAATAAACTGCAATTATCTAGTTTCCCACCAACGGTACTCGTAGAGCTTCTTGATCCCACATAAGTCTTTAAACGAGCGGTCGTAAGAGATTTCGCCTAATTAGGGTACTTTCCTCTCCGGATTGACGGCTCCACCAGAAACAACAAAAATATGCAGTTTGCCTGGCTCTTAGGATAGTTTGCTAGAAATGCAAACTTGGGTATTTATAGACCAAGGATGTTTTGACACCAAGGAATTTCCAAAATCGAATATTCTCAAGATATGCAATAAATGCCCAAAATCGGTTTTCATAATTCCTGGAAATGCTTTGTCCCATATTTTCCAAAATCTCTCATAGAAAACCTCCAATTAGTAAATGCACATTACCAATTTTTTCTTTCCAGAGATATGCATTTAATTGCTGGTAATTAAAGCATATAAAACTAACAACCTGTAGATGGGGCAAAACGAGTTGCCAATTTTTATGGAATTGAGGAGACGACCGTGCGGAGAAAACTCATTGAACCGAGCGAACTGTCAAACCTCACACAGATGCACTGTAAAAAGGGAGTGCTTTGAATTCGAGAGATCAATCTGTAGGACTCCGGCCTGAACCAAGACAATGGCCGTTCCAGAGTCAATTCGGTCACAAGAGAGGATGGGTCGATCTGTAGGAGGGAAGCTGAGAATGTGTGAGATCAATGGTGATCGAAAATTGTAAGTGTGTTGTGTATTCTGAAATAAGATAAGTTCTGAATGATTGAATTTGCTCTGTTGAGAGTAATTTCTCAGACGTAGAGTTCTTAATCTCTGTTGTCTGTTTTGACGAAAGATTGTCTTGTTTTCAATCATGATTCAGAAACTTATTTATATTGCTAGAATTGTAAAACACCTTGATCCCATGAAGTGTGACAGTTGCTGGAGTCAAAGAGTGGGGAAGTGGAAATCGTGTTAAAACCTGTAGGATCAGAATATCGCGACATCAATGCTTCGCGAGATTAATAAACGACAGCATTGCGAAGGTGTCGCAGGGAAGTAAAATAAATGACGCAATGGATGATGAAAGCCAGAACACGAGGAAGATGTGACAATCTGGCGAAGGTTAAGAGTGTCGCGAGGATGAACACTTATACACTTGCGACACTTCGCGAGTTATTCCCGAAAATAAAGGACAGCTTAGCTGTCATCCACTGTGTACTACCCTATATAAAGGGATGAGTAAGTCTGTTGTAGGGGGTGCCTTTTAAATTGTTAAGCAAGTCATTAGGAGAGAGAAAATTAAGAGTGATTGTAATTTCTTTTGCTCTGTTCTTCCTTCCTCTGTAAACATTTCAAGAAAATAATCAATAAAATCTATAGTTATTCATCTTCAAATGGATTAATTGAGTAAATTCTAGTGAGGGGTGTAGTGTGGGATTTCCTGCAACTACATATGCGCTAGAAACAGGGACTGAGTAGAAGATCAACCTTGTGAATTGAAAGAATCAGGAGTAACAAGAAAGAAATTTTGAATAATTTTCAACAATTTACTAAAATTGAGAAATGGCAAGAAGAAGGAATGCGTCAGAACAACCAACAATTGTAAGGAGAAGCGGGAGATTAGCTGGAGAAAGGAGAAATGAAGTAGGTGAACCATCAAGAATAAACGCAAGAGATAGAGAAGAAGGTCAAATTCAACTACCAATTCAACCACCAATTCAACCAGCACCGAATAGAGTAATAGATTATGATAGGGTGAGTGTGCATACATGGAGATCAGATTCTATGGAAGAAAGAGAAGAAGTGCAACAATTGATAAATAATGGACAATAGGAGAGAAATCGAGAAGAAATTGGAGAAACAGCTCATAGAAATGAAGAAATCGCAACATTAGAAACGTTGAGGCAAACAATACATGAAGAAAGGCGATTAGAAGCGGAAGAACGCGCAAATTTAACAAGGCAAAACCATGAGTTAAGAATGGAAAATATGAGGTTGCAGAATATGAGGTCGAGAAGTAATACCATATCAAGATCAGGATCGGTTAGAGATGATATGAGGAGAATATTACCTGTAGAAAATGTTAATGAAGAAAATCTAGAAAGAGAGCTAAATCTCGGTGAAGGATGCTGCGAAAGAAGGGAAGTGGTGTGTATTCCACGTCCAGAGATTTTAAAGAATGACCAAAATGATGGAAATCAAGGAAATAGGCAGCAGAATAGTCCAATTGGTGAAGAAAATCAGGAAGAAGGAAGAAGAATACTGCATGGGAGAGAAACACGAGAGGAAACAAAAGGAGATTGAAGATGACATCGAAAAGCATTATATTGAACAAGCGCGTCTAGCTTGTGAAAGGGAAAGATTAAGAGTAGAAATGGAAGAACGGGAATTGGAGGAAGCAATTCGGCAGAACAATCATGACAATCGAGATAGAAGGCGCGAGCAAAATCGCAACAATGGAAATATCAATGAAGAATATGAAAGAATACAAAGGAGAGCTGATAGACAACCAAGAAGAGAAAATGATAGATACAATGGTGTGCGAATTCGTGAACGAGATGGAGGAGAAAGTCGCAGAGAAAGAAGAGAAGAAAATGCTTGAACAAGAAAATCAAGATAGACATGAACGCAGAAGGAGAGAGGCGAGAGCTAAAAAGACCAATAAATTCGAACCACGATGTAAATGAACAAATCTTAAGAGAGTTGGCAGAGATGAGAGGAATGTTGAACAATAGAAGAGGAGGAGGAAGAAGACAATTGGATGAGGCCATCGAAGAAGCTGCGAAAACCCCTTTACGCTAGAGGTGCGATTAGGAGGAATACCCCCAAAGTGCAATTTACCCGCATTAACCAAAGATTTTGATGGAACAACTTGCGCAATACAACACATCAAAGCGTATGTGAGATGTATGCTACTGATGGGAAAATCATGACGCCATATTGTGCAAATATTTCGCATCAAGTTTAACAAGAGAAGCACTGAAATGGTTTGAGGGTTTACCAAGAAACACAATCACGTCATTCAACCATTTACAAGCTATATTCTTAGGGGCATATATGAGTAACAACTCCTCGCGACCGGGAATTGAAGATGTATTTGGGCTGAAACAAAGAGTTGGCGAAAGTTTAAGACACTTAACTGTGAGATGGAAGACGATGTGTAGCGAGATGGCTGGACGAGTGGATGAAAGATATCTCATTTTATCATTCATAAACGCTATGTTCGCAACCAATTTGTTATATATTCAAGTTTTTGGAGTCAAGAATACAATTACAATGACTGAGTTGCGAGAACTTCAGGAGGAATATATTGCTCTAGAGGAAAGACAAAATGAGATGGAATCATACCCAGTTGCGAATACAAATCCAAATGCTGCGAATGCAAGCTTATTACCCAAATTGATAAATACAGTAGCGAGCACTTCGCAAGGGCAACAAGAAAAGATAATAGATGATGGGCATCCAAAGATAGTAGCTATGGGAAGTCGTGATCAGGAAGAATATGAAAGAGAAAGGAATTATTACAACCGTGGCGGCAATAACAAAATTCAAAGACTTGATCATCCGCAAGAAACTTATGGAGGTCGAAGGCGAGAATTATCATGGAGGGCAGCGAAGTCACAGAGTAGTATGGGAGGAAATCAAAATGCCACCATTAAATACTAGCGTGGAAAAAATATGGGAAGCTATACTCTTGATGGAAAACATACCTGCGCCATGGAACATGGGGAATGAGCCACCACCAAGTGATAGAAGTCACGAGTTCTGTTCTTACCACCGCTTTCATGGACACTTAACAAATGACTGCAGAAATATAAAAAGAATCATCCTCAGAATGATTGACCAAGGAAAGCTGAGTCATTTTCTAAAAAGTGAAGAGAAGGTTCACCATTACCACCACCGCCGAAATGCACAGAACAAATTCAGCAAAGGGAAAGAAACATTCGTAATAGAAGTTGGATCGAAAGCTAAAAATTTGTTTTGCAACTCCATTGTACACTCATACCGAACAATTGAAGATTTTCATGATAATGTTCTCGAAGTAGGGTTTTCGCGAGGATGCCGATAATAAAGAAGTGATGAACATTGCGAAGACATCGCAATTAAAAGAATGGCAAATGCAGATTATTTCTTTCACCGCAGGAGAGATTCTGAAGGCGAGAGACGCATGATAGCCCATTGGTTGTAAAATTGGAAATTAATCCAAAACCCTGTAGATGGCGAAGACGATGAAGCGAGAGAATTGTTGGGCGATCAATAGAATATTAATTGATACGGGAGCTCAGTAAACATTCTTTTCTACCATACTTACAAGACTATGGGTGGGAAGGATGAAGAATTGATACCTTCGACGTATAAAATATATGGTTTCAATGGCACATCGAATAAGCCTAAAGGAGAAGTTCATATGAGAATACCCTTGCAAGGATTATCAACGAAATTTTGTTCGTGTAGTCGATGTGGAGTCCCCTTATAATGCATTGATCGGAAGGCCATGGTTGCACGAAATGCAGGCGTAGCGTCGACTTATCATCAGTGCATAAAGTTTCCTCATCCTAGCGGTGTCGGAATTATAAAGGGAGATTGGACGGAAGGACAAAAATGCTATGAGATTGACGTGGAGAGTTGCGAGGAGAGAGCTGCAAAAAGAAAGGGCTGGAAGCAACATACAAAAGATGAACAAAGAAGAGAAAGGTTGATGGTGGATACCATAGATGTAAGAGGAGAAGATACATTGCGAAACAAGTGCATGAAAACAGTTAAAAATTATGATGGAAAGGAATCATTAAGAGATTTGAATGATGCAGAGGCAGAGAGCAGCAGGAGCAAAAAGTGTAAGAAATGAATAAACAATAATTGAAGAAGAAATACGCGAGAATCTCGCCATCAAGAATGTATGACAATTTGATTGAAGAATTGAAAAACAAAAATGCATAAACAATGTAAGATTGTGCGATAGCTTCGCAAAACAAAATGAATGATTGAATGGATTAACAAAAATGAAAGAGTGAGTGAATGGGACGAACCTTTATGGCGTACACCCTAGTCCGCGAATGATATTTCGCAAGAGGCAAATGTAAGACCTAAAGTCGTCATATAAGGGGTATCTCTTGACATGGCTCGGTGAAAAGGTTACACCGCTCCTGGAACCTGGGTCATGGAGATTTGGGGCCCATGAAAGCCTATCCCTGGAGAGATACCTTGGATTTCCAACTATATATATAAGGTTATACCACAGGTTGGACGCCCGAGGGTGTCTTCCAAGGAGTCGATGTATGCTCAAGGCGCCGGGTACACGGTTGAGCCAAGAGTGCCTGGGGCATTTGAAGTGTCTCGGCCATTCTTGGCAAGTCTTGGTATATCTTTTTCGGCCCGAAGAAAACTCCACTTAGGGTGCTGTCTCGTAACCATAAACCATATAGGTATAAGGGATAAGAGGCTGCGAAAACAACTGGTTGTTGTTAAGACCGGATGGGAGGAGCTAGTCTTGTATGGCCGATGTACGCCTCCTTGAAGGGGCAACCAGGGAGAAGATAAGGGCGGCACCCTCCATTAGGGAGCTGATAAGTGTCAAAAGACGCAAATGTCACGAGGCTTTGTTTTCGCAAGAAAATTTAGGCTTGTCATATTTGTGCAATGATCCTGTAGAGGCAATAATACTAACGCAAGGATAAGACGAGATCAATGGGTTTTTGCATGAAAATGTAAAGACGTCCTGCGATTTCATCGCAAAGACGGCAATGTCATAGGATTTTACATTCACAAGAGTATTTAAGCCTGTCATATTGTCGCAAATAAAATATCCTGCAGAGGCAAAAATACTTAAGAAATGATAAGACAAGGTCAATGGGTCATTACATGAAAATGTAAAGACGTCCTGCGATTTTGTCGCAACGAGGGGTGGCGAAATAAGACCTTTAATTAGGAAGGCAAAATAAGACCACACAAGAAATGATAAGGCAAGATCAATAGATTTCTTCATTTGTGAAGACGTCCTGCGATCTTGTCGCAATGATGAACTTCAACATAAATAAAGATATAGCCATAAAAAAATTGAGGAAACAAATAAGTTTGCGAAAACGATTATATTTCTTCATAAAGTTACCAACAATAAGGGCAAAATTTAGAGATTTCATTACTCAGAGATAATTGATCAAATCTCTCATTTGAAAATAAATAACAGAGGCAAGTATGGGGATGAATAAGATAAAATCTTGTTATTCATTTCCACATGATAGATTTATATATTCATAATGCTGGTCAGTTGTATTACAAAGAAGAATTGCTTGATTAATATGCGCAAGTAAAGAAAACAAAGATTGAATTCATATTTAGTAATCCAAGATATTTACAATGAGGGGCTATAGAAATGGAAGATTAAAAGGGTATATATACAGATATTACAAGAAGCGAAAGAAGAGAAAGAAGTTATTTCTTTGAGGATTCTTCTTCTTTGTCGGATTCTTCAATTCCATCATTCTTTTCGCCAGATTCTTCTTCTTCGCTAGCTTCACTATCAGAGACATCCGAGAAAGGTATATCTTCAGGAATATCATCAAGAAGACAAGGATATGAACTAAGAGGAATGCGGTGATCATTGCAAACTGTTTCAATAGTTTGATTGCGAAAACGAACATCATCGTTATTAAAATTCGCTCATCGTAGCTTGCAGTTGTTTCTTCAACTTGGAATACTTGATGTCGCGAATAGAGAGGTCCTTTGCGAGTTATTCTTTTTCAGATTCAAGTTCTTCAATCCTTGTCTGAAATCTCTTCTCGGCTTCTGCAAACAAGTGACAATAAGTTAATAGCAATACTACAGAAAAAAGGAGTAATAAAGTAAAAGGAATAATAAACAACCTTCTCTGTCAGATATCATATCTTTAACCAAGGCAGTATGCTCGGCATGAAGGCTAACATCAATACCTAAGTTATTCCTGGCATTATCTAGAACCTTCGCAGCCCAAGCGAATTCATCATCATTATTTATAACAAGAAGCGAACGAATTTGATCTTCTCGCTCATTAAGTATGGCATTCATGAAGAGATTCATCTCGTTCAATTTGTACTCGAGAAGAGATTTTTGAAATTTTGCTAATGCCTGTGCACCTTTATTGGCAATGCGGTCTTTGTCATCTATAAGGCCACTAATTTTCTTCCTTAAAGTTTTGGTTTTCTTATGGGAATCAAGATACATTTGTTTAAATCAGTTGGCTAAACCTAAATTAGATCTATGCTCAATCTCTAAGAGACGATATTTGGCTTGAAGTTCATTTAATGGAAAGGAATCAACTTTGTTTGACGAACTACTTAAAGATTCGTTGAGATGAGTGAGAAGAACATCATTATCCATAGGCTCGGAAATGAATGGAGAAGAATGGCTTCTTCGAGAGAGATTATAATGTCTGCGAAAATAATAAATCGAGCAAAGAAAAGCAGATGACAAAATAAAGACGACTTGAAGAGTAAAATTTTTTTACCATAAAGTTGTTGATTTGCACTTTGAAGAGTAGATATCTTATCCTTCTGAGAAGTAGACTCAACTTCCAACTGTTGAATTTTTCTATCTTTCTTGCGAGACGTTGCAACTTCAGTTTCTAGTTCTTGGATCTTCTCTTTGAGTTGGAGATTTTTCTTTTCAAGGTTGTCGCGTCTTTTCTCGAGATCTGAGGCAACAACAAAGGAAGCTCTCCCGGACTATAAAGGAAAGTAAAGAAATTGTTAAGATAAAGCTTATAATCGAAGTCACAGAGAAGCAAAGGAATATGAACATACCAAAGCATTGAGAGCATTTAAGAAACTGGAAGTCAATGTTCGGAAACTCCATGAAAAGATTCATTATCCTCTAACAAATGGGGCATCGCAAATTTTAGCGAGAGCTTCGCAAGTAGCAGATAAATGATCATCTCCTAATCCTTGCATAGAATCGGAGAAGACACTAGACAATTGCGCCATAGCAGAAGTAATTGAGTGATTCTCCTTCGCAGAGGAAGTACCAACCTCATTTTCATCCTCATCAGAGCTCTCGCTGGATTGAGAACTAGAACGAGAAGAGGGATGGGTTTTCCGTTTTTTAGAAGATGGGGCAGAAGATTTATCCTTGCGAAGAGTGATTTTATTCTTGCCCTTAACCTTCGCAGCTTCAGGAATCTCTATTTCTTCAACAACCTTCGCACACGAATAAAGATAAGAAACAGAGGCAATAATATTGTTAAAAATAACAAAAGAAAATTATTTCTTACTTCATCCGTGATCGATCGGAGTATATCCAGAGTACTCGCCTTTGGACGTCTTTCATAACTCCTTTTCAATTTGGCAATCTGAAAATTTTACAAGTCTAGTAAATATAAGAAGAAGGAAATATCATACAAACAAGCTCTGAAATAGGAAATATACCTCTTTTGCCTTCTCGGGCCACTTAAATTCCCAAGGATGATAGTCTGCGAGATGCGCAGGGAGTGTATGAGAACCTGCAATATAAGGTCCACTCAAAAACAGAGGAACAACCCACCACTTCTCATCCTTGGAGTACCGAGGAACATTATTTTTGCCCGAGTGCCAGTCAATATCTTGCATAAGCAACTTATCAGCATCTATGTTATCTTTTCTCTTCAATCGAGCACCCCAGCGAGATTTATCATTTCTCATATTTATTATTGCATAATTCGCAAAGAAGTTTTCTACGGTATATTTCTCAGCGTTTATTTCTAAATCCGCGAATCTAGGATCTTTGACATCATCAGGATATATAAAGATCCCTTACCAGCGCCACGGTTGGCGAATTCAAGCATTAGACGAATACAATCGCCACTTAATTGATAAACAACTCGCGAGAATTTCTCATGAGCAAGAATTTCATAGAATAAAGGTATCTCGGGATCGTAGAGAGGAATGGGAAGGCCTGCGAGGATTTGACCTAGCGAGATTATGATCTTCCGATCATTACATTGATGATCGAGAAAACAACTTTGCGAAAGTATAGATGAAGACTCTTGATCAGGAATGGTTGATAAGATGAAGCCCTTCTCTTGAAAATTCTTTTGAGCTTCATTAAAAAGGGGTTTATATGTGCGACCAAGTGAAGCCATTTTTAGAGTATGGGAATGATTAGAAAATTGAAAATCAAGAGAAAGAAAGAAGGAAAGATTTACTGACAGTGACGCACGCAGATTGCGGAGGAAGAGAAGTTGCAGAGGGAAAATAAAAGAGAAGAAGAGAAGGGTAAGAAAACTATATATAGAGAGGAGGATTCTCGAGAATACAAATGCATTTAATGCGAGATGGGACGTGAATGGTCAAGAATAAACGGTTGAAAGAGACGTCAAGAAAAGAGTGGAAGAAGAAACACCTGTAATAAATTCCGTATAAAAGTACGGGAGTGAAACAGATAAAGATAAGCTGTTGCGGCGTTTCAAAATATTGGTTCTCATGACATTCTCTCCTTCGCAGAGAAGACATGAGAAGAGGCAAGATGTAGGATCAGAATATCGCGACATCAATACTTCGCGAGATTAATAAACGACAGCATTGCGAAGGTGTCGCAGGGAAGTAAAATAAATGACGCAATGGATGACTACAGCCAGAACACGAGGAAGATGTGACAATCTGGCGAAGGTTAAGAGTGTCGCGAGGATGAACACTTATACACTTGCGACACTTCGCGAGTTATTCCCGAAAATAAAGGACAGCTTAGCTGTCATCCACTGTGTACTACCCTATATAAAGGGATGAGTAAGTCTGTTGTAGGGGGTGCCTTTTAAATTGTTAAGCAAGTCATTAGGAGAGAGAAAATTAAGAGTGATTGTAATTTCTTTTGCTCTGTTCTTCCTTCCTCTGTAAACATTTCAAGAAAATAATCAATAAAATCTATAGTTATTCATCTTCAAATGGATTAATTGAGTAAATTCTAGTGAGGGGTGTAGTGTGGGATTTCCTGCAACTACAAAACCAGTTGCTCATCGTGCAGAGACTTGGTTGATTTTCCATCCACTACTTTGTTAACTCCTCCAACTGATTGCACGACTTACTCACATTCTCATCGTGTGTATGAACACACGTACCGTAGACCGCCAGACCAAAACCCTAGTTAATATCCCCCCATGTAACACGATTGATGTCTCATGATTGTGGAGTCACGCAAAGCGACGTGTATTCGATTCTTGACTTCATGGGACGATGAGTCCTTGTATTGCTGAGTCGAACGTGATTTGCAAATGTTCTAAGACTCATGAATTGAACGTGTCTGTTGAGACAGAGGTATAATTCTCAAGTAAATGTTGATAGTTAAGGTGAGCAAATATTGCTCATTCGATGGATTGTTGAATATTGATAGTTGAACCAATATTCCTTAGTCTGAGCAAATATTGCTCATCTGAGCAAATGTTGCTCGTTTGATGAATTATTGGTAGCAGGACCAAATAAAATATTAATTTAAAATATTGGCAACTAAACCGAGTATAATTAATAAACATGTTGATCATGGGATCAACGTAAAATTATTAGTGTTTGAATCTAAAATTATGAACCTTGGACTCGAAACCCTAATTCAATCAATTGATGATCAATTGATGATTTATTAAAAATCAACCACGGAGTGAAGGAGGGACCGGATACATGGGATGATGGATCGACCATGTAGCGCCCAGATGCTCAAGTGAGCAAATTCCAAAGTCTCTTGAAGACTTGCTGAAAGTATGATTAAATGCTGGTTTAATCATTTATTAAAATAATGCTCGTTAATGGTATTTTTCAATGATGTTGTAGTAAGATGATTCGTTCACTCAGACTTGTTGAGAATTTGTTTTAAAACTAAATAACGAAAATAAGGAAAGTATATACAAAAATATTGTCACAAGATGAAGAGAGTTACTGGGACTAGGATTTCGTCGAATTCATAACATAGGGTTCAATTTATTTATTCTCAACAATTAAAGCTCAATAAATAAAATTAACATGGACTCTGATTTTGCCAAGGTAGATTCTAGATTCTCAAAAGATTGGTTGTAAATCCTAAGCATGATGTATCAAAACATTTAAGCTAAGCATACCTCATCAAATTAAATGACAACCAATTAATTCAAATCATATTTCAATTAAAATTAGTGCAAAAGTCTTAAAAAGAATTAAATAATTTTACCCATGTATGAAATTCATCTTCCTCCGTCGTCCCAGTGTTGGGGTCTAGCTCATCATGTTGGAAACACGCTCAATATTTAATTTCATTGCTTAAAAGTGTTTACAAAGATGAATATTAATTAAAAACAGAGGTTTGCAACACTAAAAATAAGTCACAGATAAACTATACTCCAGCACTGTTGCAGAAAACTGTTGCAAAGGGAAGAAAAGGTAACAGTCAATCAACGACTGTCGTTGACTGTCAACTGTTCTTCTCCTTCTTCTCTTTCGCTTCTTCTCTTCTTTGAAACTCACTCTGCAGCTTTGTTCTTAGCTCTGCAGCGTACCCAAACTCTCCCTCCCCCTCCATGACACCCAAGCAGCATTTATTTATATAGTCACAACACCTCCATATCTCCGCCATCAATTCGAATAATCCTCCATTAATGATTTTTATTCTCCACGAAAGTTCACAGGGAATAATTACCATTCTGAACTCTTTCACGCGTCTGTTGTATACTGATTCACTCCAACACGTTGGAAACACAATCTTTATTGATTCAAACTCGTTGTAGCACACGCCAGCTTCCCAAAAATACAACCATAATCCCGAGATAATATAACTTTCCTGTTTTGACGAGATCTCCTTTTTCTTCCATTCCAAACTCATTGGCAGTCTTCTCTTGTCGCAACAGGGTAATCACAAACCTATCTCACAAAAATAACCCATAAAATCTCACCACGTAATTGCCAGATATCACACAATCTCCTGATATCCCCTCACTCCTGTTTCAACGAGATAATTATGGTAACTCAGTTTTTTTCCAATTATACGCCACATACCAGCCCTGGTTTGTCGTAACAGGCAACTACCAAATCAAATCCAACCAAAACTCTAACCGAATATCCTCCAAAATGTCGCCTGTAATTCACGTTTGTGTGTTTTCAATCAGTTTTCTGATTTTTCAAATCAGTTTTCCATAAAATTATGTTCACATCCATGAAGATGGGTGCCTCTGTTGAGATTGTGAAGGTGTTGGCTTGCTTAAGTCCGGTGCCTTTAGTAGTGGGGTGGAAATAGTAGCCTTAGGGTACAAGTAACGGTGGGTGCCCCTTACGTAATTAAGGTACCCCTTATCCATAGTGAGGTCAATAGGGGGGTGTTCTCCTCTTCGGAGATGCCTAAATCAACTTTTTAAGTTTTAATTTTCAAAAATATTTATTTCCCAAAAATGCCTACAAAGACATGAAATAACCAAATAAGTACAAAAATCGAGGCATTATAATTACAATGTTTGTTGTAATTGAGATCATATCAAACACATAAATGTGTCTATCAAATACCCCAAACTTATTATTTGCTGTAGTCATCAATCATGCTTGTCCCTAGGCAGATCTAATCTAGAAAATAAAATGACTACACTTAGTAAACTGATTTTTCAAATCAGTTTTTCCCGCCAAAATTATGTTCACAGTCATGAAGATGGGTGCCTCTAGCGAAGTCTGGAGTGCCTTTAGTAGTGGGGTGGAAATAGTAGCCTTGGGGTACAAGTAACGGTGGGTGCCCCTTAGTAATTAAGGTAACCCTTATCCATAGTGAGGGTCCGAATAGGGGGTGTTCTCCGGAGATGCCTAAATCAACTTTTCGAGCCGAATTTTCCAAAAATATTTATTTCCCAAAAATGCCTACAAAGACATGAAATAACCAAATAAGTACAAAATCGAGCATTATAATTACACAGAATTGAGATCATATCAAACACATAAATGTGTCTATCAAATACCCCCAAACTTATTATTTGCTCGTCCCGAGCATATCTAATCTAGAAAATAAAATGACTACACTTAGCACGTGCAGCAAGCCGTTAAACCGCTAAGTGGCCCTAGCGGCGGAGTATTGTCTCCGGAGGGTTTACCAGAGGTGTACCCACAAAACCTTTACTCCAGACCCTAGCTATCTACGCAGAACCTTGGAAGGCACTAAAGAATCTCCTTGGTTGGCATACTCTCATTGGCTACAGGAGGAAGTACCCTGATGCGAAATTCCAATTGATGTACACGAGTTTGCACTCAAGCATACTAAAATTCATATAAAGTGACATAGCTCTACTCAGATAGTTTCTGGACATCATAACCGGAGTCAACCAATCACATGGAAAGATTAAGAAGATGGATGTAGAGAAAAATGTAGATGGTTTTGATGTTGACTAAGGTGAACCTATCCTAATGGACTGAGATACCGGTCTGACTAATATCAACACAGCTGGCATATACAAGGGAACCAGCGGGTGATAATCCTAACTCTAGGTCAACACAACTGGCATATACAAGGGTTCCAGTGGTCGACTTTATTGAATTTATTCCGGTTGGTCTGATGGTCTGGTCTTATTTTTTTATTTTTTTTGGTATCTCAATCACTCTATTTCACCCAATCACTTATAAGAAAATAAAAATAAAAATAGAAGGTGAAAAGGATTCAACGAGATATTCCCATCCACTTAGATTGGTTAGTGCCAACCTTAATAAACATAAATTTCTAGGCTCTGGAGTTGATACTGCAACTAAAAAGTTTCTCCCATACCCCCAAACTTAATCTAACATTGTCCTCAATATTCTAAAGATAAAATTAAAAGCATGAACAAGGAGAAACTGTTACCACTTGAAGCAAAAGAGTTAAGGAAAGATATTACCGTGTTGCATGAGCATGGGTTACCTCCCAAGAATTGCTAAGTTTAAAGT
The DNA here is from genome assembly GCA_023531295.1 of Papaver armeniacum. Lineage (NCBI taxonomy): Eukaryota > Viridiplantae > Streptophyta > Magnoliopsida > Ranunculales > Papaveraceae > Papaver > Papaver armeniacum. The sequence continues at coordinate 368,945 of JAJJWW010001906.1, read as the reverse complement.
CTTCAGCCAGACATCAGAAGGAATTAGTCACCTCATAGAATCATAAATTAATATCCGGAATAACTGAGGATCACCAAAACCAAAAAGGGCTATCACAAGTAAAGGGAAACTGCAACATGCCAAGAAAGTTAACAAATAAGCACACCCTTGTCTAGTTTCCTGTTTAAGACAACTACATCTAGCTGTGGTTCAGGTTCAGGTTCTATAATTGGGTCTAGATAACATATTTTCCTGGGTTGCATTTCCTCAAAAGTTAGATCCGAATGTTCAGGTTCTAGAGTCTGGAAAAAACTCAAATAAAAACTTAGAAGCACATAATAATAACCTAAATAATTGTGGATCCTTAAAGTCAATCAAATTTGACTTACACAACTGACCATAAAGAGAGTGGTGGTCTTCCTTAAACAAATATGTCGACCCTAATCTCCTGAAGTAATTAGGTTTAGTCTCAAAACTTAATATCTGACACATTTGAATTTCATAAGTTCCCACAATTGGAGAAAAAGTTTTTGGCGGGAAAACAAAGTCAATCGAGGTATCGTAGCCTGGGTTAACCACATCAACCAGAGGATGGGTTTCTAACAACTGAACTTCTTTATGGACATCATTAGGTTCAGGAAAATGTGTATGAAGATAATCTTGTAAAATGGTTGAGGCACATATGTCAAGTCCCAGGTGAGGGACCTTTCTAAGAGTTAAAGCACATGGAGAATGATAATCATCCCCAAACTTAGAGTTTTCAGTGTCTCTAGAAAGACTAGTCACAACTTCCCTAATTTCTAGGTCATTAGATTCTTGGAAATGGTCAATTGATTCTTCTAAGTCAGGTTCATCCTCACTCATCTCTACGAGTTCACTTTCTTCGTCTAAGAATATTGTTTCTAAATCGCTAGACTCAAAATAAACTCGTTCCTCTAAACCTTCGTTGGCTTCGTGAAAAGGAAATACTACATCGTCTAAAATGGGGATATTTCTAGTCAAATCCTCGTCCTTTTGAATAGGTGAATAATTATTAAAATTATTTGGATTTGTACTAGAAATAACATTATCATTATAAAGCTCAACTGGAGTAACAAATTCCTGATCACTATGCCTACATATTTCAGATTCTTCATCAATACTATCCTCATCATAATCATCATTATATGAAAATGATCGAACCTCATCTAAACAAGTAGTGTTACCAATTCTAACCTCGTCATTTTTGATTATGTGAATAAAAATTATCCTTATTTTCAAGGGTGGTATTGGGAACACTATATTGGAATTTAAGACTATCTTGAGCAAATTTTTCCACAATCCTATTTGTACTCTCAGTAAATTGCTTGAAGGACTCTTCTAGAGACATCTTAGTTAACTGCTCTACGGACTCTTCTGGAAGCGGAATATTATAAGTCTCTTTCATAAATAAGTGAAACTTCTGTGTTGACTCATTGAAACTCTTGAGAGACTCTTCTAAACAAATTGGAGGATCGTTTTGCTCGTATGACTTTTGGGTGTGTGGATAGTAATTGGGCTCAACATGGCATGAGCCGTAACCTTTAAAGGGTTGATGTTCCCAACCACTATTCACACTACGGTCAAAGTAGTAATGTCCATTTTGTTCAGTTGGATATTCGTTGTATTGTCTATTGTACCAGTTTGACATTCTCAACACAAAATAAACCCACTGACAGGGGATTCGCGGGTGTTCAAAAAACCTTACCTCCCGTTCCAGACGGGGGATGAACCGTTGAGGTCGACTCGGGCCACGACTCCTATGTCATGTACGAACCCGAGGGGCCGAGACAGTATCGTAACTGTCGTCCTTCCCTGCAACAGTTTTATTTAAACGAACCCTTCCTTAGGGTTTTAAAAATAATAATGTCCAAAAGTCCAAAAATTAAAAAGTCCAAAAATAAAAATAAAAATTACAAAAATAAATACCTAATTACAATTTCTAAAAAAAATTAAAAAAAAAAAACAATAATAACACTATATACAAAATTTTCTTCTTCACTCCGTTCGGATCTCTCTTTTCTTTCCTATTTTGGCTTTGCTTTTCTTTTCAGCACTTCCTCTTTTTCTTTCGCTCCACTCCAAATCTGAAAGCAAACAGAAATACCAAAACGCGTAAAAAAGAACAAAAATAATAATAAATAATAATAAAAAAAAACCTAAAAACAAATCTATAAACAAGTCCGCGTCGGTGGCGCCAAAAATTGATGGTATTTTTCAATGATGTCGTAGTAAGATGACTCGTTCACTCATACTTGTTGAGAATTTGTTTTAAAACTAAATAACGAAAATAAGGAAAATATATACAAAAATATTGTCACAGGATGAAGAGAGTTACTGGGACTAGGATTTACTGGGACTAGGATTTCGTCGAAGTCATAACATAGGGTTCAATTTATTTATTCTCAACAATTAAATCTCAATAAATAAAATTAACATGGACTCTGATTTTGCCAAGGTAGATTCTAGATTCTCAAAAGATTGGTTGTAAATCCTAAGCATGATGTATCAAAACATTTAAGCTAAGCATACCTCATCAAATTAAATGACAACTAATTAATTCAAATCATATTTCAATTAAAATTAGTGCAAAAGTCTTAAAAAGAATTAAATAATTTTACCCATGTATGAAATTCATCTTCCTCCGTCGTCCCAGTGTTGGGGTCTAGCTCATCATGTTGGAAACACGCTCAATATTTAATTTCATTGCTTAAAAGTGTTTACAAAGATGAATATTAATTAAAAACAGAGGTTTGCAACACTAAAAATAAGTCACAGATAAACTATACTCCAGCACTGTTGTAGAAAACTGTTGCAAAGGGAAGAAAAGGTGACAGTCAATCAACGACTGTCGTTGTTGATCCATCAACTGTTCTTCTCCTTCTTCTCTTTCGCCTGCTGCTGCTGAAACTCACTCTGCAGCTTTGTTCTTAGCTCTGCAGCGTACCCAAACTCTCCCTCCCCCTCCATGACACCCAAGCAGCATTTATATAGTCACAACACCTCCAAATCTCCGCCATTAATTCGAATAATCCTCCATTAATGATTTTTATTCTCCACGAAAGTTCACAGGGAATAATTACCATTATGAACTCTTTCACGCGTCTGTTGTATACTGATTCACTCCAACACGTTGGAAACACAATCTTTATTGATTCAAACTCGTTGTAGCACACGCCAGCTTCCCAAAAATACAACCATAATCCCGAGATAATATAACTTTCCTGTTTTGACGAGATCTCCTTTTTCTTCCATTCCAAACTCGTTGGCAGTCTTCTCTTGTCGCAACAGGGTAATCACAAACCTATCTCACAAAAATAACCCAGAAAATCTCACCACGTAATTGCCAGATATCACACAATCTCCCGATATCCCCTCACTCCTGTTTCAATGAGATAATTATGGTAACTCCATTTTTTCCAATTATACGCCACATACCAGCCCTGGTTTGTCGTAACAGGCAACTACCAAATCAAATCCAACCAAAACTCTGACCGAATATCCTCCAAAATGTCGCCTGTAATTCACGCTGTAAACTGATTTTTCAAATCAGTTTTTCCCGCCAAAATTATGTTCACGGTCATGAAGATGGGCGCCTCTAGCGAAGTCTGGAGTACCTTTAGTGGAGGGGTGAAAATAGTAGCCCTGGGGTACAAGTAACGGTGTGTGCCCCTTAGTAATTAAGGTACCCCTTATCCATAGTGAGGGTCCGAATAGTGGGTGTTCTCCGGAGATGCCTTAATCAACTTTTCGAGCCGAATTTTCCAAAAATATTTATTTCCCAAAAAATGCCTACAAAGACATGAAATAACCAAATATGTACAAAATCGAGCATTATAATTACACAGAATTGAGATCATATCAAACACAATGTGTCTATCACTCGTCTGAGCGTCAGGTGATAAAACCTAATTAATTATGAAGAGATGAGGGACCGACCAAGGGGTCATGAAAACCGGCCCTGGTTGGTCATGGGATCGAATGATCGAATGACGATCGTTTCATGAAATTCCAAATTGTTTGGAAGAGTTCGAACCTAATGTGAAGAAATTAGGTTAAATGATGAAAGTATGTGGGAACGGCCTCTTGCAAGCCAAAGAGCCAACCTTGGTCGGTCAAGGTAATATGCTCGTGTGGCCAAAATGCTCGCGTCTCAGTCTTGAGAATTTTGATATTTTCTGGTGTGCATTTGAGCAATCATTTGAGAAAATATGAAGAAATCAAGGTTTTTTGCTCAAACTGAGGAAACTTCATAAGATGGAGGAAATAATAATAATAAAATGAAGGAATCATGAAGTGTGGGACCGGCTATGGCCAAGGCATGGCCGGCTGGCCAATAAGCCCGTCCCATGACACTTTTTCCTAATTTTATATTATTTTTCATGATTTTAGGGAAATACCATGAGATCAAGGAGTTTGTTGAAGTAAAGGAGTTTTCCTTAAAGTGAAGGAGTTTCCATGAGATGAAGGAAACAAATAATATTAATAATAATAAAATAAGGACGCGTGGACCGGCTTGGGCATGGTCGGCCGGCTAGGGCCCGGTCCTGTGAGCTTTCCCTAATTTTATGTATTATTTTCATGACTTGAAGGAATTTTCATGATTTGAAGGAAATATCATGAAATCAAGGAATTTCATGGGATGAAGGAGATAATAATAAAAAATTAAGGAATGCAAGGTGTGGGACCGGCCAAAACTAGGGCATGACCGGCCGGCTAATAGGCTTGGTCCCACGAAAGCTTTCCTAATTATTTATTATTTCCTTGATGTGAAGGAAACACCATGAAACTGAGGAGTTTCCTTGAAACGAAGGAATTTTGCTCAAATGAGGGAATTTTCATGAGATCAAGGAAAATAATAAAAATATGATAAAACATAAAATTGGGCGTGTGACTGGCCACGGCACGACCGGCCGGCCGGTGGGCCCAGTCCCCCAGCGCCTTGATTAATATTTTATTATTATTTTCTTACTATTTTGCATAGGTTCATCGTTCCTTCGTATTTTGGAATGCTCGTTCGTGCATTCAGGTGCTCTTTAGTGCATTATTGCTGAGTACACTTGCACCATTTTAGTCGGGTCTTACTTGATAGACGCTCAGATGCCCGTGTGTTGAATATTTATTACTAACCCATGGAATTCTGCTGGGAAGAACCATGAATTGAAGTAACGAAATATTATGAAAAACGTAGAATATTTTTCAGGGATTCAGTTAATGAATCTAATGATTTAGGAATAATTAATTGATGGCTCTATACTAGTACGATCGTCTAGGAGCATTAATTATTCATGAATTGAATGATATGAGCTTGTTGAAGCGTCATATTTCTTCTTATATAGTCAGGGAAAACATCGTTACATCCTGAAGACGTTATTGCTCTATACTAGCAGACAAGTTGTCTAGGAGCCGTCTAATCATTCGATTATATATAGAAGTAATTACTGAAATTACTCAGTATTCATGAGATATGCCGTTGCCTCAGCTGGGAGACTACACATCTACATATACTCTGAGAGACAGTATTCTCAGTCAGATATTCTTATGGCATGAGCTTTCATGCTTCGATGAGAGACATGAGCCTCAATACTCGTCTGATTGCTGGATCAGGAGCATGTATAATTATGGTTTTACGATTTTAGCCCTTGTCGAAAATCCACCATCTACACAACCTTAATTAAAAGATTCTTAATTTATTTCGGACCGGGATCCCCTTGAGTTATTAAGGAATATCTTTGAACAATAAAAGATAAGAGTTACTGATCATGTTCAAAGTATGTTGACATCTTTTCTTTGTAAATCCTTTTTCATATTTACAATCTTGGAATCGATTATACCACACTTCCAAACAAGTTTAGAATTGGTTCATCTGTATTCCAAGACAACTATGTGATTGATCAAATATCAAATCACTAATCATGGGTTTACGATTTTACCTAACACAAGGATCGGTTTTACCTCAATATGGTTCTTGGGACCGGTTACATCGATTACCCGGGATCGGTTACGTTAATTACCAGACCGGTTACCATATACTCATGGTATTACTTGTGATCGGTTACACAAGTCACTAGGATCGGTTACACCAATTACCAGGATCGATTACACCAATTACTAGGACCGGTTACACCAATTACAAGGATCGATTACACATTACTTTTTTGATCGGTCACACCAATTACAAATATCGATCATACCATCTCAGGTGATTACTTAGGATCGGTTACACTAATAAAAGTCATACCAAATCATAAGTCAGGCACTGTGACTAGTCATACAAAGATACATAACAAGTTATGATCGGTTCTACTAACTCACACATATTGGTAATCCAATGATATGCAATGAATAACAATACCAATAAGCCTAGCGATTTCCGCTTTTCATAAAACAAGTTCATGAATGTACTTCCTTTAAACAAATGTAAACATTGTTTCCTAGGATGAAATCTTCACCTTTACCCATACACATAATCACAATAGCATTCATACGATTATGTTGATGTCATATATACGAAGTTCAAAAGATAAGCGTTATACTTCGTATCCTAATTCCTTAACATTATGATTATGTGATCATGTCTTACTACTAGAGTATAATCATTCACAGCTTCGCAGCTATGTTTTCAATATAGCACGACTTGAAAGATACGTTAGGAATGAAACAGTTCAAGGCAAATATTACTAACCTCAAGAGGAAGGATGATGTCATCGTTGTATCTTGTTACTTCTTCACATTCTTCAAGTCTTCGAGTAATACCTGTATGTCTCATAATCCTAGACTTTCTAGTCTAACCTATACGAAGTTGTCTCTAGTACATAATCAAGTGACTCTTAGATGAGTTTTGTTTCACTAAAATATGACAACCAAACTTGACATACCAACGCTTGGTGGGTTCAACCGAGATATGCTATAACAACAATTCTTGAACTGATTTGACCGGATATTTTACGAGTTTTCATTTTTTTATTCTTTATGGAACTTGGTTGCAACTAAATTTACATTAACATTTTCATATCAACTCAAGGTTAAATGTTTGATTCCTTAATTAACAATAAGCATAAAATTGGAATGACAAATAATTACTATCTAATGTCTATATTTACTTTGGTCATCAGAGATTAAAAAGTCTGGTCCCACGCATAGCAAAGTTTCCCATGGGTAATTTAATCAAAGGAGCTTGAGGAGAGAACACAGGCGGAGACGTAGAGGAGCTAGAATAGTATGTTTAGGTTTTCCCCTTAAAAGGGAAACTGTGATATTGTATTCTCTTCTTCCTTTTATATTTTCTCCATGAGTAGGATTTTGACAGTGCAATCCGTAATTGTTAGAAAACCCTAAACATGAAAAAATAGGGAATGATGGCGAATGAATTTTGTTAAACCATCGCAGGTAGGGTATAACCTTAGTTGCACAAAACGATCATCATATGAGTTTGTGGTAGGTTCAACTTTTTAATGAAATCTTAATGCATTTGCTAGATTCTAAGGTGAAGTGGTTGTTTCGCCTAATTGTATAAAGAACGTTGCGAGTATTTGAGTTTATTATTATCCTTGGATCGTTTATAAACTGAAGAGAGTATAAGATAAGGGTCGTTCTAAACAAACCGAGAAGTTGAACCAGCTTAAAACCGTGTAGACACAGAATATGGGCCCTGCCCTGTTGGGATTTGTAGGGGCCTGCTTTGTGGGACCTACACTGTGCCTGTGCGGTTTTTAAAGAGTTCATACTCTCGGTTCGTTGAGAATTTTTGATAAGATAATTCTTATTTTGTTAGTTGAGTACATATCTAATCAAGAAAAACGATTTTGTAACCCTAGCTTTTAGTTGGATAGTTTTTCCTTTGTATTTATTTTACCTATCTACTTCTCATTTTGGTTACTTTTATCTAATTTAATAACACCTTAATCACAGTAATCCGAGTGGACTATCTTACTCGCTGGTATACACCCGGTTAGGTATTATAAAACTTACGATTTATCTGGATTGGTTTGACACCTCATTAAGGTGATAAAAAAACATGCCATGTGACTTGAAGAATATCACGCAACACAAAATTTATCATATTATATGACCAAAATCTGCACCATAACCTAAAATTGATAAAATTTACTTTGTGATTCCAAATGTAACAAAATCTACCTCATGATGTGAACATCGTAACCTAAGATCTGCCACCATGACCCAAATATCGGAGTGCGAGCAAAAAAAAAAAAAAAGTTGGCCCGCATTGTAACCCAACATTAACTTCATGAGCCAAAAATGTTCAATGAACCGAAATTTACATCTAACCCTAAAACGACTATTTTGACTGAAAACTCTTATGGTGGGTTTGGATTCAGAATTTTAAAGGTGGTATTCATGTGCCAAGAGGATTTAGTGGAATTCTAATTTCCCTGGTATGTTTGGTTGCCAAAATTCTTTGGATTCACGTTTCCCTCGGGATTTATAATTCCACCAAATCCCCCATTTAGAATACCACCTCCACCCCTAAGATTTGCTGGGAAACTCAGGAGGAATTTATGGACCCATTAAGAGTTGGCAAACGGGCGGGCCGGGGCTGGCTTGTTACGAGTCACACGGGTTACGGGTTAACACGGGCCCAAGCTTGCAGGGCGTTATTTTTTACGGGTGGTCATTTCTTCAACCCTACCTTGTAGCGGGTAAAGCTTGCGGCCTTGCAGGTTAGCTTGTATAATTAATATCAAATTTTAAAACTTAATTAATTTAATTTCTGACAAACTATAAGGATCAAAGTTGTAAAATATTACGAATTAACAATAATATTGCATTATAAAAGGAACACTAGTCACTAGTACTTTATCAATTTATGATCATCTTCGATAAAGATTTGAAGAACAAACCGCGTATCTAATGAAAAGAAGAAGAAACAAAAGAAGAACATATGAAGAGGCAAGGGTTTTTCGGTTTTATTTATGAAGGTGAGGGAACACGCATCGTATTGGGGAAATGGAATAGCTAATATAACCTAATATAATGCCTAGTGGCGAATAAACAGGTTGAACTAAGGGTTTTACGGGCCAACCCGTTTTCCAGCAAGCCATCATTTTTGCAACTCTAACCCGGCTAGTTTAGAGAACCAGCCAAGCCGGTCCAGATTTTTACGGTCCGGATACGGGCCAATCCGCGGGTTTTGAGCATGGTTTCCATCTCTAAACCCACTTCTTTTTAACCTCAAACTCCATATTTTCTCCGTCTAAACAGTTACCAAATAGTACATGGGATTTAAAGCAAAGAAATGCTAAAAATTCTAGGCATTTTCATTTGGCTAGCAAGCACACAAGGAATTTGCATGATTCCCGATATTTGTAATCCCGTGAAATTATATATACCTTGAAATTGTGAATTCTCCAACCAAACACACCATTAGTGATTACTCATAATCCAGCCAAGACGACCCTAAATATGCATTTTATACCTAATTTATCTTAGCATTGTGACCAAATCCTTCCTTGTAATTCAAAATTTACATTATAACTCGGATTCAAAATTTGTCTTAGGACCCAAAATGTATCTTGTGAACCCAAACCTTCCTCGTGGTCTAAAATTTACATGTGAACTAAAATATGTCATTGTAACCCTAAAAAATGCCACCTCATCAAAACTTTGGTTTGTGATATAAAATGGGCTTGTGACTAATCTATGTCGTCGCCAAATTTTATTGTGAACAACCTCACTTACGTGCTTTTGGAATTCGCAACAATATGTCTTAGCATGATGGGAAAAAGTGGTAACGTTTGATACATTGTTCTCGGAGAGTTGCTACACTGGTGAAGTAGAAACTAAGCTCGTGATTCGTGAACAATGACAAAGAGTAACATGTGTTATCAAGATAATACCATAACAACAATGATAGGAAAACTAAATACACTAGCCATCCAACGCTGCAGGTTCCTACTATTCTACTGAAGGTTGGAGGCACTAAAATGAATTTCTTACACAAAATTTTCATGTAAATTCTCTTTCTTCTAGCGATGTTTTAAAAACCATGGCACTCCTGACTGAGAGCATTGTTTTTTCTTGCAAGAGGAACCATAGGGGTCAGGAAGATTCTCCACAGATCAAGAATTATGGTTACAAGCATGGAAGCACCTAAGGCGTCAATAGCCACTTTATACAGGTTCCATGGATCCCATGGTTTTCCATCAATCCTGTTTCATGAGGTTGATTCCATCCAACAAAGTAAGAATATGAGGTGAAAATGCATGGTGCACTTGTGCATGAATATATTTTCCCAAAAACAATATGAATGTAGTAAAACACGAGACATACATAGAAAACTTTTACCTCACAAACATCGGAAAGCTCACAAGAAAGTGCATCGCATTAAACAAAGTTTCAACTTTGTGCATTGCATCACGATCCACAAACTCATAATGAGGGAACTGCAAATTCATCGAAACAAACCCACCATAAAGGTTGTAAATCAGTGAAAGATGATGGATATATCATCATATAAAATATGTAAAGTATCTCATTAATTATCGCTGGATAATCAACAACATCATTACAAATTATGAGCACTAGAGAATGTATAGTTTAGTGGTAGAATGATGCAACAAATAGTCCACAGACGGCATGATAAGCACGTCACCACATACATTGACGATGGTTAATGTCTCCAGCAATGCTATGAAGTTGGCAAGTACCAGAATCCATGTAGCCTCAATAGCCCATCGAACTGATTTAGGTAAGACACGACAGAATGACATATTCTGCGGGTGGTTATTTTTGACGTCACGTGGTAAAATAAGAAACAAACATGAGATATGAGAAAAGTTGAGTGTGGTACCTACATAAAACATACACCCCCTTATCCTTTATTTTCGGGAATATCAAAATGAATGATGAAATGCCTGCCACAGTAACACAATTATATCCTAATTACGGTCTACTGTTGGATGGGCGAAGAGGAGTACTCAAGTTCAAAATGTTGATTTCCATTTGGAACGGGAAAGTTCATAAACTTATTCAAGGTAGAATAACTTTGAGTGTAAAAGCGAAGCAATTCCGGGAACAATGCACAAATTAGTCCAACTCTACTCTCGCCAAAAATTCCATACTTTGTTTCTAATGACAAGAAATTGCGATCTCGATTGAAAGGTTTAGTTGGAGACTCATTTGATGATGCCATGGACTGTACGGGGAATAACTCAATTCAACAACTTACTCTTCAAAAGGAAGGTAGTCAAACCTTAATTCATTTATTTAATTAAGAAAGTTCAAAGATCTGTAAGGATTTCTTTTAATCTTCTCTTGCGTGTTTATTATGCAACAAGAAGCTATAATAATTCTACTCTCAAATCGTGCCAAAATTCGCAAAGAAAATAGATTAAAATGCGAACGTAGATTTGATTACATAACTGACCGTAAAGACATAGATAGTAAAAACCGTCAAAAGCGTTGCTTCAGGTGGCTCGTGAATGAGATTTTCTCTCTAAGTCTCTTGATCCTATACATGTTGATCCTTTGGAAGTAAGTGACGATGAAGTCCCTAATTCTCCGGAGAAGATTATGACTATGAAAGGCGAAGATCTCCTAGTAAGGAAGTCGTCGATGAAGATCCGAATAGAAAAATTTCGATGAAAGTCCAAAGAACTGGGCGAGAACAAAGGTGATGAAAACATTTACGAAGAAAATCCATCAATCGCGGATGTGAAGGCATAAAGGCGCGGAAAAGTCTCAACCACCCCTCCGTATTTGATAATGCGAGATGTGAGTTGAATTCCCTTTGTAATTTGTTAACTCCTTTTTTGAATGACTTAACTCTTTTGATTGAGTAATTTCCATATTTCTTTCTTCCTTTCTTAGTTAAGACCACCTTGCGAGCATGTTCGCTCATTGAATTTTTGATTAAGTAAATCCATCCCAATCGAATTTTAATTCTTCTCAGTCGCGCAGCGCCTACATTTTCATGCAAGGAGGCCCATTGACTTTGCCTTATCATTTTTGTGTGGTCTTCCAGTAGACCTCCCTAATTAGAGGTCTTCCACCTACATAAAATCTGCAAGACCCATCGATTAACATCCAGAGATATCCTTGCGAACATAAAGCCCCATGACATTGCCGTCGTGCGACGAAATGGAGACGTCCCGTCTGAGACCCATTGATCTCGCCTTACCCTCGCGTTAGTATTATTGCCTCTGCATCATTGCACAAATATGACAAGCCTAAATTCTTTGCGAAAACATAGCCTTATGACATTTGTCTACACCCCCTAATGGAGAGCGTCGCCCTTATCATCTCCCTAGGCCTTGAGGAGGCGAAACATCGACCCATACAAGACTAGCTCCTCCCCTGGTCTTAACAACAACAGCTTGTTTACTCAATACCTATATGGTTTATGGTTACAAAACTGCACCCTAAGTGGAGTTTTTCTTCGGGCGAGAACAACATATGCCAAGACTTGCCAAGAATGGCGGGGGTAGGTTCATCCATCCCGGAGCACTCATTTTGAAGAGACCCTCGGTCGCCCAACCGAGGTATAACATATTCTGCGGGTGGTTATTTTTGACGTCACGTGGTAAAATAAGAAACAAACATGAGATATGAGAAAAGTTGAGTGTGGTACCTACATAAAACATACACCCCCGTCAAAATGCATTAGCTAGCTCGAACTCAGTTTGCATGATATCGTATAAGAAAGACCATCGTAAACAACTATAATAAGTAGTGCGTATAAAAATGGAACAAGGACTTTGACGAGGTGGCTACAACCTACAAAGATAGTCTCCGGAGGGGTTCAAAATAATTAGTCCTTGTAGCTTACATTATTCATCTTCCAAGCAGGAAAGGTGCATGAAACTCCCAAGACCGTGAAGTAGTAGTGCGTCAAAAAGTAGTTCCCAACATAACTGAAGATTAACATCCAGAGAGTAGCCTGCCACAGTAACACAATTATATCCTAATTACGGTCTACTGTTGGATGGGCGAAGAGGAGTACTCAAGTTCAAAATGTTGATTTCCATTTGGAACGGGAAAAGTTGAGCATGGTAATGTTGTTATAAGAAATAAACAAGTATTCGAGATGTACAAACCTTGACCCAATAGCGATCTTTCAAATGCATGCCTCTATTAGCCTACAAGATCATCCCTAAAGTGAGGTACATATATGAACATTGAGAATAGACTTTTAAATATTCCATTTAATATGTTGTTCAAACAATTAACCATTGATTGAAACTCCCAATATAGATAGGTCATATTCAACTAAATAGGGAGTAATAGCATATATCCATCGGAAATGTAAAAACAGCTTCACAACATAATGTAATTAGCTTAGAATAAGGATGAATGAGTTAGTCATTGCAGAAGAGGCATGGTATACAAGGATTTACCTTGCCGACAAAAATAAGTGGTATCAATATAGAAGGAATTGTTAAAGCAGATGAAGAAAGCATGTACCCCAACTCGTCAAAGTCTTGTAAACCCGTCACAAAATTGGTCAATTAGCCCTAATACACAATTCCTGGGTGAGAAAGATTTGTAAAATTTGATACTGTTTAAATGGACGAAAATCAAAAAGATACTTTTCTATTAAACATTTTGGGCATTTTGCCCAACATAATTTTCGAAAGTTCGCCTATATGCCTCTAAACTAAATAGTTAAAACCTAAAAATCGTTGAAACCAAAATCATTGTACTTCTCCATCATCGACAGAGAAAAAAACAAGATTCAGTATCCGATCTGAAGTTAGCTGCGATTTTTGTTATTAGAATCCGTGTTCTTATCTATTATCATAATCTTCTTTAATCTTTTGTTCAATCCTGTAAGCTTAATTTCTAGGGTTTTGAGTTAATTTTGAATTAAAAATCAAATTTAATCCAATCCAATCCAATTCGATTTTGAGTAGGAAAGACGGGGTTGGTGATGTCCGAAGTTGGCATCTAGGGTTTTGATGTTGGCAGTGACGAAGATGGAGAAGGAGATTAAATCGGGTTTGTTCTTGAGCCGGAAAACAAGGAAAAAGAAGAGGTTTGTGTGCTGCTGTCAAATTGGGAAGAAATTGGAAATAGGGTTTTTGCTGAATATTGGGTTTGTATTACAAAGAAGAAGATGGTGGTGTTGATGTGTTGTGCAGTAATTAATGATGACGTTGTTATCAGTGGGTTTGATTTAGTTGTTGCTGTTGATTCCAAAAGGAGGAGAAATGGTTGTGGTTGTGTTAATTTGTATGAGTATTGCATAAGAAGATAAGGAGATGGGTTGGTTGGAATGAAGTATGGATTTGTTGTTAAAGTTAGATGATCGGGATCATCTTGGATTAAACTGAATGAGTCCAGATTCATCCAAGAATAACACAAGATGCAACCAGGTTCATTCAGTTTGAATTTGGAGAGGAACACTCGATGCAACCCAGTTTTATTCAATTTGAAGTTGGATAATTCTGGATTCACCCAAGTGTAACACACGATGCAACCCAGTTTCATTCAGTTTGAAGCTGGATAAATCTGGAGTCACCCAAGAGTAACACACGATGCAACCAGTTTCATGCAGTTTGAAGTTGGATACATTTGGATTCACCCAAGAGTAACACAAAATGCAACCAGTTTCATTCAGTTTAATCTTCTAAAAATTCAAATTCATCCAAGAATAACACAAGATGCAACCAGTTTCATTCAGATTAAGCTTGACTTCATCCAAGAATAACACAAGATGCAACCAGGTGCATCCAGTTTAAACTTAATTTGAATTTTTTTTGGTGTTCTTCTTCTATTTTTTCTTCTCTTAGTGGAGGTTTTTGGCGGTCATGGTGGTGGATTAACGGTAAGAGATGGTGTTGTTAGTGTTTGTAGTGTTAGACTAAGTCCTATGGGCTAGATTCAGCGCTACAAAAACCACCTTTACACTGAATGGTTCAGCGCTACAAAAATCACACGGATCACAAAAATCACAAAATTTGATCTGACGGCTGAAATTGGTTGCGGTGAACCAAATAGCGCTGGGCATTGGTCCCAGCTGACGTGGGCTGCTAATATAGCTGCTAGATTAGTACTCCCATAGGACTCATGAAGTAGTCCTCGCTGAGGTGGACTGCTAATCTAGCTGCTAGATTAGCACCCATAGGACTAAGCCTTACTAGTGAAGGATATCACACGTTTTTGATCTTGGCAGTGATTCTAATCCAATCTCCGGCAGTTGAATGGGTAAAATAGACAATTTTCATATTTAGATGTTTTCGGACCAAAATCTTACTCGTCCATATTAACCTGGATTTGAATGTTTCTGGGCATATGACCAATTTTCTCTAAATCCGTCACCATATTAGAATTGCATTATAATCTTTCATTGTCAAAAACAAGTAGAACGAAGAAAAATGAAACGTTTCTTTGAATGTGAACAGGAAAGATATGCACTGAAATAGAAAACAGTTTGATTGATATTGTTTTTAAGGAGAATGAATACCTCATATAATTTAAAAGGAACGAGGATTCCGAGAACGAAAGTAAGCCAGAAAGGCGTGTAGAGAAGGAAGAAGATTTCTCCCCATCTTTTGCTTGGGTTAATAGAGAACCAGAGACCACTGGAGGAAGAAGGATGACGTAGATGTGGGTTTGGATGTAGAGAATGCGCTATACCTGGGTAACAACATAACACATGTGATATGATCAGAGATAGAAATCAAATCCAAATATACAAAAACAAAAAACTTGGGATACAATTCAACTTTACCACCAGCACCCATTAAGATTTCTGGTTCAGACAGAAAAGAAGAATCATCAAGTTTGATCCTACTTTGGAGTAGATCAGATATGTTAGTTAAGATTTAACTAGTTAGAACCTATGTCATACGCCACGGGCACACTGACACAGATAAAGATTACCACCATGAATTGGGCCAATTGCAAGATCCTTCATTGTTTATTAAAATTTGGAAGAAGTTTATGATGAATGGTACCATACCGGGGCGGAGCAGCCCATTGCAAGGGGTTGCACTTGCACCCCTGCCCAGCTGGCTCCAAAGCCTAATTTAGGCCCAATAACAAATTTTCCTATATTTACAAGCCCAATTTTGCTTGGTTGCACCCCTAAAAAAATTTGTATACCCCAAAACAAAATTTTGCACCCCCTATCTGGAAATCTTGGCTCCGCCCTGGTCCATACGACCATGAACATGTGTTCAGATGGCGTGCAGTTTGGGGCTTCCGAACTTTTTAACCAGATTTTTCTAATTTGTACCACCTTATGTGACTGGGAATTCGGATAAAAAAAGGGTACATTATTTATATGTCCCTACTTTTTACACCCAATAAATATGTCCTAATACAACAATAAATATGTCCCTACTTTTTTATAACCTTATCCATTTAATATTAGATTACCTTAATACCCTCACCCATATAATATTTTTCTTTATTTCAAAATACAACAAATTTCTTCCTCTACCACTTCACCACCACCACTAGCACCACCACCACCAACATTCAACTACCATTCCACCACCACCGTTCAACAACCACCACCTACCAACCGCCACCACCACTAATATTCCACCACCACTCCTTCACCACCACCATTACACCACCAACAGTCCTCCTCCACCACTAGTCCGTCGTCCGTCGCCGCCAATGGGTTTAGATATTTTTGGATCAACAACAGTAGTTGATCCAAATAAAAATAGAACCAACAGTATTTGATCCAAAAAAAAAAGGATCAACAGTAGAAGTTGATCCAATTTAGTGGATAAACTTCTATTGTTGATCCACTAAAATTGGATCAGCAATGAAAGTTGATCCATGTAAAATTGGATCAACAATGAAAGTTGATCCATGTAAAATGGAGTGAACTTGGCGTGAGTCGAACACGCATCATCTGACATGGAGTCAGCCATGCTACCATTGCACCACAAGTTCAACATTGGAAGAAATTTACATGATTTAAACTACAAAGCATGAGTTCAAAGGATCAACAACTGTAGTTGATCCCATATAGATGGATCAACAACCATAGTTGATCCAAAATATATGGATCAACAACCATAGTTGATCCAATATCACCGCCTCAACCCGAGATAACCACCATATTTCATTAAATGTAGCTTCATAAACACCAACAACTCAAGACCAGCTTCAAAACCAATTTCGACAACTACAACAACCTAACCACCATTCTACTACTATTTCCATGACTAATTTCTCATTCGTACCTCTCCACCATTACCGCCACCAACAAATCACACATCTCCAAAGCACCACCACCACCACCAAAACAACCAGAACCAAAATCTAACACCAACTTCATCATTCCAACCAAAACCACCATAGTTGATCCAATAAAAATTGGGTCAACAACGGAGTTGATCCAAAATATATGGATCAACAACCATAGTCGATCCAAATATATGGATCAACAACCATAGTTGATCCAATATCACCGCAAACCCAGATAACCACCATATTTCATTCAGCAATAGGCTTCAATCTCTGTAACAACAACTCATACCAACACTGCCACCAACAAAATCACACATCTCCAGCACCACCACCACCACCACCAAACAACCAAAACCAAAATCCAACACCAATTTTATCATTCCAACCAAAACCACCTCCATCTACATCACCAAGATCAAAGAAACATACCTCATCCGTCGTCATTTGCTACACCACCACCATAAATCATAACCTGAAATAGATCTCGATCTATAATTTCAACATAAAAACATACCTGGATAGTTTCTGAATACATAAAAACACCGAAGCCGCTAATAAACTACCAAGAACAAATAACTAGATCGGATTTGTAATCAACGAGAATGCAACAACAGCCGTTAAGATCGTCATGTGATTTACACGGAAGTATGTGAAATGATATTAACCAAGGTTCTTCTTCAATTGATTCAACGGCAACAGTACCCTCAAACCCATTTTAACACCATCGTCTTCTTGTTTCAATCAACAACAGCAGCTAAGAGAGATTCAATTCCTGTTGCAAATTGTAACATAAACCAAATCTGATTTTAGGTTACGAATTAGCAGCGGAGAAGATGGTTAAGGTGGTGTAACGACGAGCTAGAAACGAAGATGGTGACGATGGAGATGCTGCTGGTGTTGGTTGCGTTCGTTATGGTGGCGACGGAGATGAAGATGATGGTGGCGACGGAGATGAAAATGGTGGTGAGCTCGATAGTTTTTCTCTGGATGAGAAATAAAGAAGATAAGAAGAAGTCCCTACTTTCAATAAGATATAAAGGTTGGGGTATATTTGGAAGTCCATAAATTGTTGATGGGCCCCTGATGGGCTTATAGATAAAGAGGGACAAAATTATTATGTGATATAAGGATATTTGTATATACCATCAAAAGTAGGGACAGAAATTCAATCACCACTAAGAAATTCAATGAGGTGCATCTGATTACAAGGAAGTTGAAAGAGAGTTTGTCTGGTTGTCAATAATGACTTTGCTCATCCAAGAAAGAATCAGCCGGACAAAGATATTCCACTACTCTGCATATAGAGATGCTGGCCATTACAATTATCTAACAAGTAACACACGCTGCGTTGCTACCCATCCCACTTCGGGGAACTTCCAACTGCACCCAAGCCATCTACAGGGAAACTAATCAGGCCACGGATGCTTTGGAGCAGACCTCACTAAAATCTTGCTTTTCATTGAAATTTCTCGTTTCAAGTGTTCAATAAACGAGGGACCAGAGGGAGATGAGTGACAACCAGATTAAGCACTTCTTCTAATGAGAGAGAAAAAAAACCAGGAGAAAAGCTCCTCCTAGATCCCTCAATTTTGGGAAGAAACTTAACCTGGTCCCCCGTCAGTAACCCATCGCCTGCAAGTATGCTCCAAACTAAAATCAGCTCTGAGTGAGATCGGGCTCGTGGAATTAGCTGATTTCAAGAGCTCGGCTAGTATCTATGGGATCAGTTGACCAACAAAACTATCAGACGGATTACAACTGAAATGAGAATCAAGTTGTTTGATGTGTCACAACAATAACCAGGAGCCATCAATGTATGTAAAAAATATGAAATGTCGTAAGAAAAAAGAACTCATGATGGAACCCAACTTGGTAACTGAAACTAGTCATTTGGGGCCAAGGAAAACTCTCCATTCAACAAAATGTACGGTACAGTAATCATGAAACTAGCCATTTGGGGCCAAGTAAAACTCTCCATTCAACAAAATGTACGGTACAGTAGTAATCATGAAAAAAATAAAAGGATAAAAGCTACAACTGCAATTCAATACAAACAATCAATACAACATCAACCACCTGACTAAACATTGCACCTTTTTGGAAGTTATGGGAACCATGCAAGTCCTGGTTGATTGCACTGTCTTGTGTCTGCGACGGGGATTATGGGTCCTAGAAAGATTCTCCATAAATCAAGTATTATCGTGACGAGCATCGCAGCACCCAACGCATCAACAGCCACTCTGGGCAAATCCCACTTGTCACTGGGTTTCTCATCAATCCTGTTTGAGAAGTTGATTCACATTCAAGAAAAATCAGCATAACATGGTCAAAAACTTGTGTTGTGATTGATTGTAAATCCATTTTTCCTAATAAGAAAACTAAACCCAATGCAAGAATTTGAATTCTCATTCTACCTCAAAAACATTGGAAAGCTCACGAAGAAATAAATTGCGTAAAACAAGCATCCGACTTTGTACATTGACGCCCGGTCGACAAACTCATAGTACGGGAACTGCACATATTCAAAAGGCAAATTAAATCAACTGCTACAAACATTATGATTAGTTAATTGCACAACAAATGTGGTGATGAATCAAGGCATTACAAAGCTACAGTAATAAAATAGAAAGAAAGTAACAATGATAAAAGGATACTTAAGCAACCACGTACACTGGAGATGGCTACAGTCTCGAGATATGCTATGAAATAAGAAAGAGCTAGAATCCAAGCAGCCTCAGTAACCCATCGAATTGAGTCTGGTAAGTCAGCAATAGAATGCCGTAGTCGGCGAAGCGTCATATTTGACGCCACATGGTAAAACAGGAAGCAAACGTGAGTGAGGAGGAAAGTAGTGTGCGGTACCTACACGTGATTTTGAATATCAATCAGTACAAGAAAAGTTTAACCAGAAGACATGCATACTACAAAAAGTTCATACAGAAGGATCGTATCTTGTAGCGTACGTTGTTCATCTTCCATGAAGGAAAGGTATATGAAGCTCCCAAAACAGTGAAGAAGTAATGAGTCCAAAAGTAGTTCCCAACATAACTGAAGATTATATTCCAGAGACTGGCCTGTCACAATGAACAAATACGATTTGATCTTACCAGAAATTGATTGTTCGAATAAAAAAACTTCAAGTTGATCACTGGAAGGAGCACATGTGTTTGGGCATAAGTGATGGCGAAAACATTTGGATACAGTCATACAAATGCATATTGGTCGATGGGTGAACAGGCCATGGAATTAAGTATCTACTCCCAACCATCACATGGCTTCAAGCGTATGACATGGCTAAAAAAAAATCTTAGAATCATAAGATAAAATACAGACCTTCACCCAGTATCGATCCTTCAAACATAAGCTGCTATCAGCCTGCAAAAACAATCCAACAATGATACTTTAGGTATGCAGTATAATATGTAAGGTCCTGAGGGTCCGCTTTGCCAGTGCATCTGAGTAATGAAACTTTTCTTTTGCCAGGCCATTCAAGAAGCCACGACAGCTGTTGAAATGATAACAAAGTCTAAACCCTTTTACAAATTAATGCAAACTAGACCAAGCTAGTAACAGTTCCTTATACAAACTTCCTTATCACTAAACCTGGTGAGTTAAAAAGTTTTTTTTTTTTTTGATAACGTTAAAAAGACAAATGAATCATGTTCTAGGCTAGTAGCAAAAATTTAGAAAGACTCGTTCAGGGTTGACCAATTATACAATACAGTTATGCAGCTTCTACTGTGATCTTCTAATGAGCTCTTGACTGGTCATTAAAGCATGTTCTTCATTTTTCAAGCACAAGCCATATTTACAGCATAACTAAACTATGTCTACCATGTTCATGAGATAATTGTCATTACCTCCAACCTATCTTTGCCTATTGTTGGAGAACAATCAGATTTATTAATCAAAGCACAAAACCACCTGAATATTCTTTCAATTCGATATCTTATGAAGTCTGCAATTGTATTCTCTTAAAAAGCAAGTTGCATTCTTAACTAGACGCATTTATTCTATAAACTCACAACGGATAAGTAATTAACCAAGTGAAGGATTTACCTTCCCGGCAACAAGAAGTGGTATCAAGAAAGAAGGAACGGCTGATATAAGTCCCAAAACTAAGTACTCCAATTCTGTAAATTTCTGTCAATGCAGTAACAACAACAACAACAACAACAAACAGATCCATTAAAGATCTCGAATATTTCGAGAGATTTTCCAAACCCATGAATATTTTCCCACATAAAGTCCAAATAACAGACCATGAACCAAAACATGAAATTAGGTAATAGAGATAAGATTTTACTTAGAACTTAAACATCAAAATTTCGAAAACCCACCTCATACAGTTTGTAAGGAACAACAATACCAAGACAAAGAGTCAACCAAAAAGGTGTGTAAAGAAGGAAAAACATTTCTCCCCATCTTTTACTTGGATTACTAGCAAACCATAAACTTGGAGGAGCAGAAGAAGAAGTTTGAAGAGATTTAGCTGAACCTCAACAACAACAACAAAAAAACAAATTTGTAGAAATTAGAATTATAGTCAAACCCTAGAAATTGAGATCATTGTTGGGTTAGAAGGATTTATGATTACCTCCCATTAGAGTTCAGCTGAATAAGACTGGCCGAGTTAGTCAGCAGAGTGGATCTCGGTGACTAAATGAAACAGAAAACAGGGAGAAAGTACAATGTCTGTTCCGTTCTAGTTGGGACTTTGGTAGACTATGATATAATTAATGCGCTAGGGCCAAGGCACGATTCTACTCGTTAATAACGGAGAATCGGATAGTATCTATGATTTACTCCCTCCGTACGCAGAGCTTGTAAATTTTGTAGTCACATTAGATAGGCGGAGTTCCAATTTTAAGGTTATTTTTTCCTGGTCTAAGAGCAACTGCAGCGGGGCGACTATAACCAAAGACTAAAAACCAAAAAAATTTGAAAGAAATGGGTTTACTCCGTGGTGCGACGCTACGGTGGGAGGAGTAAATTTGGTGGGGCGCAACTTTAAAGTTGCGCCCCACTCTTTTTTTTTTTTTTTTTCCCAGGCGCAACTTCCTGATGCGCCCCATCATCAGACGCAACTTTAATCTGCACCCCATCATCAGACGCAACTTTAATCTACGCCCCAATCAGGCGCAACTTTAATCTACGCCAGACCAAAACCAAACCAAAGACCAAATATAGTTTGGTTTTTGGTTTTAGTCTGGTATTTGCTCTTTACTCCTCTCCGTAGTGTCTGGGTTTTCGACCAAATATTTGGTTTTAGTCGACCACCGTGGTTGCTCTAAAGACTTATTATGTTCCATAAAAGTTAATTCCATGAAATTAGTGCCGGATATTTTGGATTCGGAATCAAAATAATGGCTTGAGGCGCGTTGAGACGCGTTCTTTAAAGCGTTATTTGCTCCCATTCAAATTGAGTTTGTTGCAGGGATTTATCGCAAACCACTTCCAGGATACAACAAGCCTTGTGTGAATTGGCAATCAACAAAATTGACAATCCACCCTAGAACTCTAATAGGTATTGATACTTAATGGTTATTGTAATAAAAAAGAGTTTGAATGCTATAAAAAGAAGGATTTCTGGATGCTTGAATCTGTTTATATCTCTGGTTCCTGGTTCACTTATATAGATACTAAATGGACATGTATTGTGTCCATTCAATATCGTTGCGACTCTTGAGATTTCATACGTCTCAAAACCAATATATATATATATATATATACACACACATCTTTTAGGATTTGGATTCCAATCTTTCAGTTAATAAGCAGTTGTTGGATTTCAAATTTTGAAACTCTTAAACCAATAAATCAGATGCCTACTAACTGTCTTGACTTATCCAATAAACACACTTCTCTTCTCGAACGATTTTTCCTTTATATTTAATCTAACGGAATATTTGGTAACAAATATTCAACAATCCCCTACTAGATTAAATATTAATCAAATTTAGCTGATTAGTAGTTATGTATCTATGCATATTCAAAGGTATCAAAAGATTTAAACCTCTGGTTAGTGTCAGCATTCCAAATTTGTTTCAAAGTTGATGGTAGCCTTGGCTTTAAACCTCTATTCCATTGTGATACAACCGGAAACACCACACACGTAGATACATTGATACCAATACGAGTTAAATTTTCACTTTGCGCTTTTATGGCCTTGTGCTTGCCTGGTTTCATGAGCAATCCCAAGACAAACCTCACTCCTATGAGAAGCGACACCACTTCTATGCTCACATAGGTGAACTCCTTCCAGCTTTCCCGTTATTTCGAAAACTTGTTCATAAAGAACTGGATCTCATTAAGCCTAATAATTCAACCTTCATTCATAACGGTACATATCAACACTAATTTTAACAATTGAGACTCAAAATTTAAGTGTTGAACTAATCACTTATCAGTAACTTGTTTTTACCAATTAAACCGACGAACTAGTCATTTCCTAGTGGTAGGTTGGGTTACCGTTACCGGTAACTAAATAGCTTTGAGGTTACATTACCTATGCACACATTGAATTCACTTCCACTGTAAAATTATTCAAATTTAAATTCTTACAAAAAGGTTTTCCCAAACTTAATTAGCTATATCTCTGTTAGATTCTAAATCTAATGATAAAACTAAACAATACTTATCGGATTCAAAGAATCCTGTAACCACATATGTTACAGCATGTGTGGTGGTTCATTCATTAATTCTGATCTTGTACATCGTCATGCACAGATCCTATACATACTGTTTGGAATGCACCACTCCACCACTGACATTCAAATTTGTTTTCGTTTCATAATTACGAATCATGCATTCATTATAAGTTCACATTCCCTAGTCCCCACATACTTGATCTAATAGGAAACTCACAATAATACCCCCACAGTTTTATTATTTCATGGAAATTATAAACTAGTGAAATTCAGACAGATCACTTCAAAATTTCCAGCATATGGAAGTGGCAAAGAACCATAAGCAAAACTTACAAATCAAAATAACTCATTTTAAGTTTACATTTCTGATTTCTGAAATTTATTTTGGAAGGGAAGACTACAGTAAACCCCTACCATTTTACCACTTGAAAAATTATAAACAAGTGAAAATTCAGATCACTTAAAAAAAATCAAAACAAAGTTTAATGGCCATTCTTAGAGGGCACATGATCATGTAATATAATTATTTTCACTGTTTATGCATCACTCAAATCTAAACATAACATTTCAAATCAAAACATTGTTTCGAAATTTATGTTTACACATCAACAGGCTATGGTACCATTTCTCAAGAGCTAAGAATCAACATAACCTAGATGACCTTATGTTTATCTAAAAGAATATTCTTGTTCTAAGCTTAATATGATTAGATAGGTGTACATACACTAACCTCCATAGTCTAGTCATTTGGAAGCAAAATGTCGTAAGAAACTTCCATTGCCCCATCAAACTACTTTTCACAAAGAGAATATGAACTACAGTGCATGTTTAACAAGATGTATACATAATCAAAAACCTGAGAAGCGTGTTCCTATTTGATTAATTCAAGATTTATTGTGTCACATCATAACATTGTACAGAGAAGAGTTTAAGGATACCAATCTATATAAGTGACTATCTGTCATCCCTATGACATACAAGATTATATGCAGACTATATTTAACTACTGTAGAAACTGGAACAAGATAGAACAATCACAAGATAATAAAAAACATAAATTTTATTCAGTGATGATGGATTTACATACTACTTCATTAAATCATTTATTGTTGTAGTTATTTAGTACATAGTAAATTCAATCAATATTTAACTTAATCATCCCATCACTGAGATATCCCTTGCCAACAAATTCTTTATTTCTCGACAAAATTAATTTTCCAGAATCATAAACAACGCGAATTCCTTGTTTCCCAACTAAAGTTGTAGACACTAAATTCTTTATTATGTTCGAAACATGGAGAACACTGATGAGAGTCATTTTCTTTCCGAATGTGAAAAGAGTTCAACACTTCCTTTGCCTAACACCTTGGCACGATTGTTGTCACCCATTTAAACTTCTTGGCCATCAGAAACTTCTACATAAGTTTTGAACATTGTTTTGTCATAACAAACATGTATTGTGGCCCCTGTATCAAACTACCATCCAGATGTTGTGGTTGCCATATTTACTTCAGTAACCATGGCTACGATCTCATCCTCCACCATGTTGGTTTCCTTTTGGGATTTTTCCAAATGGCGACATTCACTGATGTAATGTCCCCTTTTCCCGTAATTATAGAAAGAACCTTTCTTCTTAGATGAGGATTTCTTAAATTTCTCTTCCTCCTTCTTAGGTTTAAAGGCATTATTGGTGTTATTATTGGAACCAGATTCAGTAACAAGATTCACTTTGGAAGGATTATTCACAACCACCTTTTTTTCATGCAAATGCAATTCTTCTTCAACACGAAGTTGCATTTGAATTTCTTCCAAACTAAAATCTTTGGAATCATGCAGAAGTTTCTTCCTAAAACCATTCCATGAGGGTGGTAATTTTGCAGTTATAACACCTACTTGGAACGCTTCAGGAACATCCATTTTCAAAGAACAAATCTTGTTCACAATAACTTGCAACTCATGCACTTGTACTAACAATGGATTTTTATCAGTCATCTTAAAATAAAAATAAGTAGTAACCAGAAATTTGTTCGTACCATGTTGTTCTGCTTCGTATTTTATTTCAAGAGCGTCACATATTTCTTTCGCAGTCTTTATTTCAGTGTACAAATCATAGAGACGATCGGATAATGCATTAAGAATATGACCACGACATATCAAGTCATCTTCGTCTCTTTTCTTTCGTACCATCTTTTATTCATCGGTGTCTTTGACAGTTGGTTCTGCTAATGGCTGTGCAGTAAGAATGTAGAACACCTTCAAAGTAGTCAGAAGAAACTTCATCTTGTCTTGCCAGCGAGTAAAATTTTTATCATCGAAACGATCAAATCTTATAAAATCTTGATTCATAACCTTGAAAGAAGCCATACTTGATTCTGAATCCATTGCTTGAAATAACGCTTTAAAATTATTGGATATTTTGGGTTCGGAATCAAAATAATGGTTTGAGGCGCGTTAAGACGCTTTCTTTAAAGCGTTATTTGCTCCCACTCGAATTGAGTTTGTTGCAGGGATTTATCGCAAACCACTTCCAGGATACAATAAGCCTTGTGTGAATTGGAAATCAAAAAAATTGACAATCCACCCTAAAACTCTAATTGGTACTGATTCTTAATGGCTATTACAGTAGATAAGAGTTTGAAGAGAAACTAAGAAGGATTTCTGGATGCTTGAATCTGTCTATATCTCTGGTTCCTGGTTCACTTATAAAGATATTGAATGGACATGTATTGCTTCCATTCAATATCGCTGCGACTCTTGAAATTTCATACGTCTCGGAACCAAAATATACATAGACGCACCTTTTAGGATTTGGATTCCAATATTTCAGTTAATAAGCAATTATTGAATTTCAAAATTTGAAACTTTTAAGCCAACAAATCAGATGCCTACTAACTGTCTTGACTCACCCAATAAACACACTTATCTTCTCAAACGATTCTTCCTTTATATTTAATCTAACAGAATATTTGGTTTAATAACAAATATTCAATAATTAGCCATCTTTCCATGAAAATAGTGTGTTTTCATCGTTTGATCAAAAACCTATTTCCATGGAATTGTATAAAGCGTGGCGTAAAATATGTTTTAAACTCAATTCCATTGAATTCCATGAAAAGTCTTTCCTTGCCTTCCCCAGGATACTGATTTCACAGAAGCACTTTCCATGGAACTGTTTTTTTTTTGTAATCAAACACAACCTTAGAGCTTTTCCAATAGAATGTATGTGATGACAAATGTCTAAATCCACATAGGATCGACCTTCATTTTTCCTAAATTTTTTCTCCAACCCCAACTTCTTAAATCAATGTGAAGATGGGATGGCTTAATTTTTGTTAGAATCCTCATAGTGAATGTCTAAAACATTCACCATGAGGATGTCAAGCTATCCTAATAAGCTTTTGCTTAACTAAAATTAATTCCAATATGTTAAAAAATATTTTTTAGCTCTAATAAAATCTTAAAATTATTAGCTCTAAAGTTTACATTTAGTAAAAAAGTGATACAAACAACACCATTGGAAATGAATTATTTTTTTCCCCTAGACTTAAAGAAAAATTAGAATGAGGATGTTTTGTTTGTGTTGTCACCTAGGAAACACACACAACGGTGACGAAACCCTCATTTCCTATTGGCCGAAATAAGTCTTTTGTGAAACCAGGGTTTTGGTGAGGGAACTTGGCAACATTTAATTTGTATAAGTATTATGGGTGAAATAACAAAACGAAAATAACTTTGTCTGGATTTTATTAAAATCCAAATACAATTCAATGGTCGATAACCTACCATATTAGGACTCAAAGCTACAGCAGGAACCCAAAAACTCTTATCGGGACAGTGTAAGATAACTGAAAACGGAATTCTGAAAATCCATAAACCCAAAATCTGCAATATAAGCCTCACTAAGCCAAAAAATCCCCAATACGGAAATTGAAAGTTGGAGGGAACCCATCGTTGTTCATAAGTTGATCGTTCTCAAGAGTTGTACGGTTCATCCACTTATTGAACATAAAATATGGAGAAAACTAAAAAGAGGAGTTTGACGTTTTTGGTATTTTGATATTTGCATTGATAACTACATCGAAACAGAGAGATACGGCTAAAGTCTTGATTATATTCCATCAAAAATCTAAGATACGGCTATATAATAAGAGGCATACCATAATGATAGTTTTTTTTGTTTGTAGTTTATTGATTGTTTTTTGTGCCCATCTTCGTCACTAATAATAGGTGCTCAGAGTGTTTACAGGGTGGTGAATAACATTCTCTGAGATATGATCTGGCTGTTCCATTGCGTGATATGTAGTTAAGATTGGTTAGCATCACTTCATTCAGAAGGTATTACCAAATTGCCATGGAGCCTAAGGTATATAGAAGAGATAACACATTTAAGCACTGATATGGTGAGATACCATTCAATGTCAATTTGTTATTGCTAAAATTTTGACTGAATTTTTCTCGCTATTTATGAGTTACGGAGTGTCTCTTTTGATTCTATTGTGTACTCATACGAATAATTTTATAAAAGGTGCACCAAGGTTTATTTATGGTGCGTTATTTTCACAATGCAAGTATGCATCGACAATTATGATTTTTCGTGACCGGTGTCAATGGTTTTTATGTTATGTTATAATGTAAAAGTATACTAGATAATTTTCTAACAACAATAACAATGTGATAGGATGTATTTGTTCTACAAAAGAAAAAAGAAGGCTCAAAAAGCTCGAAAAACTAATAAAAAACAGCAGGATGAATGGTAAAAAACCAGATAAAATGTTATCAAATGCATCTCCAAGTTCATCCACCGCGGTCAAAGAACAAAGGTTAGGGAAAATGCAGTCACATTACTTCGTATCTAATGATACATTTGCAACACTATTCAGAGTTCACATGTGTTACAGATGAACCCAGATATCTCACCCACGTCATTATGATGGCTAATATCTTCATTCCTTAATATTTGATCCTAAAATTCTTTTGATGTCAAACAACGCAATGTTGTACGTACTGTACCAAAAATTTGATCCTTGGGCGATTATCAACTTTTCTAATTATTTTATAATAAAAAAAAAAACTTTGTCGGAGGGTATAACAAAAAAAACACGGGTAACTATCAATTCCATCATCATTTTATTTGAAACAAAAATAATAACAAAAACTAATGGGTAACCACCAATATTGATCATAAAGAAGCCTTTGATTTGTACAAAGGTTTTCATTATTATTTTATTAAAAAGAAAATAACTTTGTTGGACGGTATTATAAAAAGCCACGAGCAACTATCAATTTTATCATTATTTTATTTGAGAGAAAAATAGTAACAAAAAGGCATGAGAAACTATCAATTCTAAAATAAAGAAGTCTTTGATCTTATGTATTTTTCATCATCATCTATCTGGAAGAAAAAGAGTAATAAAAAGGTACCCGCAATTATCAGTTTTGATCATAAAAAAACTTTTGATTTGTTAGGAGAAGTTAAACGCGCCAGTTACATAGCACGTGCACCAATCTAGTATACACTTATTTATGATGTTATGAGATTAAGATTTCTATATGAGGTAGGATCCGTGGACACTCTTGCATGCACACTATCATACATGATTTGCGTCATTTTCTCCACAAAACTCAAACGATAATGAATCTAAATGTAATATTTTGATGATACGTTCCTCTTATAAAACTCTACATTCCTACCAAAAATGAGCACAATTCGAGACGTCCAACACCACCATCCACCCCTTTGAAAATCAGACGTCAATAGTTAACGGTTAAAATTAAGATCGGTAGATGATGAAGTTTGGTATTTTGGATCATGATAATTTTTGGTAGGAATGCAGAGTCTTATAAGGAGAACGTATCATCAAAATATTATATTTACATACATTGCCATTTGAGTTTTGTGGAGAAAAAGGCGCAAATCATGTATGACGGTGTGTATATAAGAGTGTCCACAGATCCTCCTCTAGATCTATTGATATATAATATTTATAATATGACTAGGTATCGTAGGCCGGGGCTCAACCTTTTTGTGTCTGGCCATCTTTTACGGTTTGCTAATTCACGAATATCTTGCCAAAACCAATTTGCATCGAGAAATATCTTCGAATTAGAGAATCAAAATTTGAGTTCACTTGTTCATATACAACCCAGTTAGATAACAGTCAGTAAATTTAGACAACTTATCGCTAAGAGGAACTTGATCACCAAAACGCAGTAGAATATCACAGTAGCCTAACAACTTTGCATAGTTGAGTTTAGATTGAGGTTGGTTTATGTAATGGAGGTTGATCAACATGTATGTAAGACAACAACTACATCCTAACTAACTTGTAAAAATACGCAAACCTCTTACAAACTCGTCCACTTTGCTGCAACATTCCAAATCCAACAACAACTCAGCATTACTGATCAATTACCAACTCTAAAAGCTTTCTACTTCTCCTTCATTCATCACCATATTCAAAGAAAGCAACTCGATTCATTCACTTTCTCGGATTAAATACTTCACCCAAATTTGTACCTGAGCTCCTTCTCCATCCTTCCCCATATCAACTTTTGAAATTTTCCTTAACCACGTACTTAGCCGCTAACCATGGTTTTGTTGACGGCAAGTCTTGGCTTATTCAAATCTCAGTAAGAAGAAATGACTTGCTTTGGAAAAGAAAGAAAATAAAGAATCTTTCCCATGTCTTTCTTGGTTGGATAAATCCAACCTGTCATTTCTTATAAGTCTTTCTTAAAAGAGCAAGAAGCGGAAGAGAAAATGCAAAGTCTGAATGGTGAGTGTTCCAAATTCAAAATACAGTCTCAACAGAACAGGTTGCTGCGTGATAGAACTGCCATGATTGTTCATGTTCAATTTATTTTATTGACTGCTTTATCATTGTGACACTCAAATTACGGTTGCATTTTGAGAAAATTAATTACAGCAAAGGAATCTTCTTGTTTTTTTTTCTTTAAAATAGAAAACCTTTTGACAATAATTAAAACACGTACGACTCAGTAAGATAACCCAGTTACAGTATGAAGCAGTTCATTTCCATGTGTTCATTCACCTGTGATATCATGGTCATGCTCAATAATTGCGTAGACCAACAGACCCCAAATATTAATTAAGTTATTTTTTGGCACTTGGATATTGTTAGCTTTCATATAAGCCAAGCTCGAGTTAAATATTTCAGTATCGTTACCTAAGGTGGAATGGCTATGACCATGTTCAAAGGCATGTTGCAGAGTTGATAACTCAGACTCTCAAAGAAGAATGCCAGATTAGAATATATTTTCAACAATTATTTATGACCTCGCCGCTTACTCATGGTGGTGTCTGAAAACTTAAGTTTTATGTAGGAGCTGGTCTATGTGGACATCTGAAACCATTACATAGGTAAATATTATTTGATTTGGTAAATTTTCCCAGACATAATGATAGTATTCCTATTCTTATATGCATAAAAAGAACTTGACCGCTCTCGCGTTGAGCTGTTTAAGAAGCCTTTTATTCTACAGTAATATATGAGTTTGAGTCTTTCACGTCGATATCTTATTATGGCTTCTAAAGTTTTCCATTTACTTGGCCATAAATGATAATTCTTAGAATTTTTAGGGGGTTATCTTTTCGATCTTGAAAAGCCTATTTGAGCTG
This sequence comes from Papaver armeniacum, assembly GCA_023531295.1. Taxonomy (NCBI): domain Eukaryota; kingdom Viridiplantae; phylum Streptophyta; class Magnoliopsida; order Ranunculales; family Papaveraceae; genus Papaver; species Papaver armeniacum. Next base: position 337,487 of record JAJJWW010001906.1, on the reverse strand, counting down.
AACATACTCGTTTTGTTATGCTTTGGTAGAACAATTATGTGGTATTATTCCCAGATATCTGTTAGCAATTCTGTTCAATATCAACGAACAATTTGAACCATACATTTTTTAATTGTCTTCTCTTCGACAATCTAATTTATAAATATCCCCGGCTGTGAACAGAAGAAGAAGATTCGGATTACGAAAGAATACGATGATGTCTTATATAATGATTGAGAGGACGTTGTGGTGCCCAGCAATTTAAAGGTCCCTGGACTATGACCACTAAACCGCATTTGATGGAGTGGCTAGCTAGGTTAGGGTTAGCTTTGATCGGACCGCCACATAATCTCTAACGTCCAAAACAATAAGATGCCTAAAATCAATGGACACGTTTGGCTTTGAGTCAAACCACCAATAATCAATCACTGCCGTAGGATGACCGAGATCAAGGGTCTTAATTGACCCATAGACAGACAGTCTTCTTCCTTATAATATAGATAAGATGGGGGTTAATTTATGAAAGTAACTATTTTTTTTTCTTATTCTAGAAGAATGCTCCTTATCTGTCTTTATATTGGGAGCAGAGGGAGTAGTATTTTTAAATTAAACATATGGGTTTAAAATCTTTAGGTGAATATGATTAAGGACCGAAGTTAGATGGATTTGAAAATCATTTTTTTCTGATAGCCAGAAACAAAGCAACAAACAAAAGGAAATGAAAACAAGCAAATCAAAAAAATAAAAGCATCTGACTAGCCTCGTGTGATAGAGGAGACACAAGAAGGAAGATTTGGAGGATTCCACACTTCGCGGAGTTGGTTTAGCACCACTAACAAAACTGGTCGGGTATACCCAAATTTAAATGGAACTAGTGCCTTGACTAAGGGGCGGTAAAATTTGGTGAACTTACCTTATTACCCTTAACCTTAAAACACTTAAACATATATCTCATTTGTCAAAATCAGTTTAACTCTAAAAACTAAAACTAAAAACACTTAAACTCTTAAACTAAAATCACAAAAAGATTCATTATTTCTGAAAACCCGGGATACTAAATACACCCTATTTTTTTGTTCAGCAACCTGTATATGCAAAACTTAATACAATTGCAAGTAGATCAACTTAATGATCCATAAGAATATGTATACAGAGTTAGTATCTCAACCTCTACTCAATCAGTACATATATAGACACAAGGTCCGTGAACCTGATTATTAAGCATAGTACTTGGACGATCTAAAAAATCAATATCCAAGATCAATCTAGTCGTATTCAAATAATTCAATCGGAATTCTTCCAAGTGATTAAACTTGTTATTTATCTTTCAAGATACGAATTCTACAAGAAACTAGTCTCGTAATCGATTATAATTAAGCGAACATATCTACTTAGATTGAATACGTACAAATCTGTGTAAATCCAATTATAAAGATAAACAATATAATGTGAAAAAGGAAAAACACAAGACACCAGAAATTTTGTTAACGAGGAAACCGCAATAGCAGAAAAACCTCGGGACCTCGTCCAAATTGAACACCATGATGTATTAATCCATTACACACACTAACCTACTATCAAACTTCGGACTGGAATATAGTCGAGATCGAACCACCCTCCAAGTGATTCAGTTACAGCCGCGCTCCTTACGTATCTTGAAACTTGTAAGGTTTCACGCACTTGATTCCCTTAGATGACGTCCTTTACATCCTAAGGGTTGCTTCATCCGAAGTGGAGACTTTGATACTAATCTGCCTCTAATAGATAAACTTATTTGATTTCCGTTTATATCAAAGATCAAGGTGTGGAACTCTATTTGCAATAGACAAGCTAGCAAACCTCACAAATCTGAAACTTACGACTCCCGAAGAGAAGCCTAGATTCTTAACCACCTCTCAAGAACAATCGTAGAAAGATCAACTAAGATCGTTATCTTGAGGAATCACAAAGTCTTAGACGAATCGAATTTTTTGATTACTATCTTGCCTGAAATAAATTACGAAAACCTCGATAAAAGAAAAACAAGATCAGGATACATGAACTATCAAGGTAAAGATAGTCAGGCCTGGCTTTATGAATCCCCAAGTGAAATCTTTTAGTTGTGGACCTAAAAGGTCGATAAAGGCGACTCTAGAATTAACTAGGACACAAAGTGTCAGGGATTGATTTTCTAAGTTGATAGAGATGCTCTATTTATAGTTTTCAAAGACCAGGGTTAGCTTAGAATTCAAGCTAAGATAAATTGAGAATCAAGCAAACAAATTAGGTCTTCAGACTACAATAGAAGACTATACACATAGGTTCGGTTACTGAACTGTGTATAATAATTGTTCATTTTGGCAAGTTATCCAAAGAACTAAAAGCTATTTGATGTTCATTTAAATATATAAGAAAATAATCATGAATCACACATATAAGTGCTTAAGTGATCAACGAATTCTTAGAAGTGTTTAAGAGAGTTCTAGCAATGCTAAACATATTAAAATAATAAGTCTTTAAGCATCTGTTAAACATTATCGGGAAAGTTGGTACAACGAATTGCCAACCGTAGGGCTTATTCACGAGTCAGGGTGCTACGGTTCATGAACCGAGTTCTCCAACCCTATTAGACTACCGATCTCAGTTGACCACCATTCATGAACCGAGTTCGCCAACCCTACTAGACTACCGATCTCAGTTGACCATGGTTTGTGAACCAGGTTCGCCAACTGCTAGCCAATTTATCCAACTTATAAAATCAGTTCACCATGGTTTGCCAACCGGGTTCGTGAATTGTACCCAACTGAACTTGCGGTTTGTGAACTGGTTCGCCAACCTTAATGTATTTTTAATCTCAAATATTTATAGTTTGCGAATTGGTTCTCCAACCTACCATGAGTAGAAATTTCAGTAAGTTCATATTTTTCTCTTATGATGTTTGATACATTCCCAAATGATATAATCATATTTGCATGGGAAATTTTCAATTGATCCACAAATTAATTCGTAGAACTAATATTGTTAAAGACCTTTGAACATTTAATCGGTAAATCATATTTCGAGATTTTCCCCAAGACAAGCTTGACTCGAAACATCTTCTTTGTAAATTTACTATAATTAATACGATATATATATATATATATATATATATAGTCTCAATAGATAGAACGATGGTATAGTGAGTAAAATAGAATGGTTCAATTTTCACATACCTGATACAGAAGTTATCCAAATGTCTTCGTCGATCTTCGTAGGCTTCGAATGATGTAAGCCGTGGCATTCTCACAACAGATGTAACCTAACTACAATGGATGCAAGACATCCATTGTGAGAGAAAAAAGTAGTGGAAGCCCTAATTGAAGACATAATTATCATTTTAATCATTTAAGAAAGTTCAACGAGCATGAACACACAAAATGGCAACAGGGTTTCATTGAAACCCTAGCACCAAACTAGAACATGAATTAACAGAAATTAAATCTAATTGACAGCACTGGCTAATCCAGGCGTGTCTTCTACACTCACAAAACACTTCTATTTATACATGCCAAGGAAAAATATCCCAAACCCTAATTTTCTCAAAATATGAACTAAAAGCAAACCTCTCTCACCCATACTCTCTGATTTTGCTGTCGGCTCTGCTCACGCGTCTCAAAGAACACTACAATTTGATTTCCCCCAAATCTGCTGAACCCTAACTTAACCCTAACTCTCTCTGTCTCGACCTTAGCTTCTAGGGAAGAAGCTATGAACTAGGTAGAGAGACATTAGGGGATGGTGCATCATTTTCTGGTGGCTGTGGTGTCGGGAAGAACGGCGGAAGAGATGGTGGTGCGGCTCTGCAACCCCAGGTTTGTCGGGGAAGAAGAGGGTGGAGCTCTGCTGAAGTTGTCGGGTGAGGGAGAAGGGAAATGAATTAGGTTTTTTGGTGAAGGGGAGTTTATATAGGTGTTGCGGTGTGAAGCGGGAGTATCAAAGATCGATGGGACCCGGCCTAGCGAGCGTAGGATGAAGGCGGCGCGATCTCGAACGGTCGAGGATGGTAAGCGGTTTTGGAGCGATCTGGTGTTGCACGGAGCATCAAGAGATGATGTATAGTGATGGATCAACCGTAGGATGCAGCTGGGAGAGATCTGGACGGCTCGTGGTGGACGGGCCCGGATCCGGTCGCGGGTTGGGTCTAGCTCAAGCCCATGTCTTGAGATGAGTTGCTACTTGTTGGGTTGCAAGCTGTTGCGCGTGAGCTTTGGCTATCTGCTCCATAGATGCTCGACTCCAATTCTTCGCTCTTTTGGCTCCTCGTTTCTCCGGACTTTATTTAGTACCTAAAAATACAAAATTAATTAATACAAATATTTATTCTTGAAAACAAAGAAAACACGAGAATGCTGGGATAATATCTCGATTTCTAAGCGCAAAAGATGAGTAAAATGCCAATAAAAAGGTGTATAAATATGCACTATTTGGCACTCATCAAATACCCCCAAACCTGAATTTTACTTGTCCTCAAGTGAAACAGAAAATAAGAAATCCTAACTATACCCCTGTCGCAGGTCTCTCGAATGCATTTAGCGTATGCACTAAGCCTTTAAACCGCTAGGTGTCCCTAGTGGACGAGTTGTAGTCTCGTGAGGGTTTACCGAGTGTACCCACAAAACCTTCTCCAACTTCAGAGTGTAAAAGAGTCTCAAGCATCCTAGAAGCTATGAGGACATAGAGTTTCGCATGCTAGTAACAAGTTAGAACTATCGAAGAACGCCTTCTCATCCTTAAGTCTTTGAGCGAGAAGTAACCATACCATATGAAAGAATTCGGATTCGATTGTGATCATAAGTCTCAACTTCTGCCTCACCATTAAGGTTTTATGATAATTGCACTCAAAAAGATCGCTTTTTAGTCTCTCATGTGTGCGGGCGGGAATAAAGAGAGAAATCCTGCGCACACGTTGTAGGTAAGAAGGATAACCTTCCGAAATAAAATCTGGAGACTCCACAGAAGTGTGGACAAAAAGAATCTTTTTCTAATGATCTCTAAGAAAGGAAATCAACCATTAGTAAGGGGTGGGAATACTCACTCACTTCTCACCCGATCGGCAATTAACATCAATCTCTCATAAGAACCATAGAAATGTCTTCAATCTTCGGTCTTCGGTCTTCAATTGTTGATGACGAACTTCTAAACTTCACAAAACTTGACAATTTTTTAACTTTTCTACTCAAATTCCTTGTTGTTTGGATTTTTCTTTTTAAATTCTTCTTTACCATGGTGGTAGCAAAAATAAACTACAATATTTTTTGATTTTTAATTTTTTTTTTTTTTTTTTTTTTTTTTTTTTTTTTTTGAGATTACAATAAGTGAAAATAAAAATACAAATTGAAACAACTAACTCCATGGACAAAGGACTTATCACTCAATTTTTCCACAACTTGTATTGTCTTGATTTTATAAATTTTATTAATTCTCATCCTATTTTCTTTTCTTTGTTGCACATAAACCTTGGACTATATCAATTTTTCTTTCAATATTCGATTCTTCTCCGGTTCTTGTGATGATGTGTTTCTATGGGTCTTGCTTGATTGAGAGAGAGAGAGATGCTAACTGCAAATCGGTATTTAGAAGGAGTTTTCATCTTTAGACGTCACCCTCATGATTGACAAAAACTAGCACTCAAGAGATCAAAAGTAGTGCTTTGAAAGTGGTGCGAAGTTGGGTAGCTCACCATTCCTACCCGAATTTACGTACGGTGACACACACTCTAACAAGACTTTTCTAGAAAGTTGCAAAAAATTGAAGGTTGGTGCCTCACTTGATGTAAATTGGGTAGTCTCCACTATGGGTGATCACAATTCTACTACCGAATATCTAAACAAACACCTAATTAGCCTCCCGGTATGGTTAAATCCAACTTTAACGCTCTAAACAACTAAGAAACCCGATTGCGTTTTCCGGTACTTCCAAGTTCTGTTATTTTGGTCGGAATCTCTATGTAAACATAGCTAAAAGCATGCTAGCGACTCTAAAATCTCTAAAAGTTGGAGGTTTTTACAAAAAGAGTTTTTGAATTTTTTTTTTTTTTTTTTTTTTAAAGATAAAAGATAAAATAAAAGACTAAAATAAAAGGTAAAATAAAAGACTAAAAACTCTAAATGCAAAAATATGCAAATGCACCCCAAACCTAAATCAAACATTGTCCTCAATGTGTCTTCATATAGAAAAAATTTAAACAGTCACATACCGAGAGAACTATGCTGATAAGAGAAAAGGGAAGAGATTACCGGATGTCGGCAGGAGCGAGGTTGAGCTTCACTAGTCAAGGCTAGAGTCCAACATTCTCAACGGAGATCATATCGGATTAGCACAATAAATGTACAAGAAGACTCAACCGATCAAGAAAAGAAAATTTAACAAGTCCTAAAAAGTTGAGGGTTAACCCAAAAAAAATAATGTACAGAAACATCAACATGAAAATGGGATTTGGTTTATGTGGGAATTTGGTTTGTGTGGGCTGATTGTTTGGTTTTTGTGGGAAAATTTGGTTTAAATGGGCTGATTTGGTTTTATTGGGATTTGGTTTGTTTGGGATTTGGTTTAAATGGGTTTTGGTTTGTTGGGAAAATACAGCCCATTGGGCTTGTGGGCTCTGTTTGGTTTAAGCCGATTATTGTTTAGTCTAAGTGCAAATGCACAGCTCAAGATTTGGGCTTCAATTTGGTTGCAGCCTAGGTTGGGTTCAGTGGGTGTGGACAGCCCAGCAGTGTGAGTTGGGCTCGGTTTGGTATAAGCCCAAGTGGTTTTTTTTAGATGACCAATGATATGGCTTAGTATGTGGGTTGAAGTTATTGCACAAACCAGATTCGATTAACCAGTTTGAGTTTTGTGGGCTCGGTTGTTTTGCGACTTAGGTTGATGGCCCGGTGTGTGGGCTGGTTTACTCACGAGCCCGGGGTGTGTTAGCCCGGCAGATGGGTTCTAGCCTAGATGATGTGGGCTCGGATGCATGCACGACCAATGATATGCTTATGTGGGCTGAAAGTTGGAGAGCTAAGCCCGGTAAGTGGGCTTGACTTATGCGGCCAGTGCTCGGTTTAGCTTAGCAATTAGTAACCCGATGATTGCGTTTGGTCTTGTGTGCGGCCAGTGTTTGCAGTTTGCACGGCTTAGTCGAGGTGTGCACACGGTCGACTATCCAAGCCCTAACTCAAGGCTCATGGGGCTAGTCACTCCAAGCCTGACTATAGCTTAACTACAGCTCAACTCCCACGGTGCGGGCTGGAGTGAGCAATTCGAAACTTGTTGGGGCCTCTGGTTTGGTTAACCTTAGTATTCACAGAGTATGCTCAAGTTGCATTCTTACAAGCACGATTAGACACGAGTCGCAATGCACGGGACTTGCGATTCGGGGTTTGCTCAAAGGTGTGCTCCGAGTCACTCAAGTGTCACGGTTGCCTTATGTTGCGGTCGGAGGTAGGCATTTACACGCATAAACCCTAGAATGAAAATGGCCACATGTTCACAAATAAATGCACACAAGCAAGGGCGGATGGCTCACTAGGCATAAATCAAGTCAATACGAGCGCTTACAGGTTGTTATTCAAGCCTTGCAAATTCTGGGACCGGCAAGGGTTGTTTGGCTCACAGGGTTTGCGAGGTATTGAAGACTTTCAAAACATTTGCCAGGTATCCCACTTCACAATGATTTACAAGTTATTCATCAAATACACAAAGTGCTTGTATTTTACTGACATGCTCGACACTTGACAAATTAGCTAATGCACGGATGCACGAGCTTAGCAAAAGTTCTAGCAAGATTTCAGGTATTTGATAACTCACACAAGGTCTCAGCATTTGAATAGATCATGTCAACGGGGTCAGCAGGGTGCAGATGCCTCACACAAGGTCTCAAGCATGCATACAAGGCACAGGGAACAGGTTTGAAAACATAGGGTACAGGGCAAATGGGTTGTCACAGCTTGGCTCATGCTCAGTTTATGCTCAACTGACTTGGCTTTCCAAGTTATGACCCAACACTTGCAGCTTCAGGGGCTAGCAAGGTGGTTTCACACAGCTCACACAAGGGGTTTGCTAGCTTAACATATTCTGGAGTCATGGAGTCACTTACCTGAATTGTGCTCAGAGTTTTGTGACTCAGGCCCCTTGCGCTTTTTCTTGGCCTTCTAGGCTTTGCTCAGCAGCAGCAGCAAAGTAGCAACTCAGTACTGTTGCTTAGAGGGGAAAATTCAGTTCTCATAAAAGTGCAACTTAAAGCAAAGAGAGTTGAAAATTAACACTGGCACATGCTCGAGAGTATTTTGGATTTGTCGGGGAATAGTAGTTACAGTAACACTAAGATGCAAGAGCAAATGAACTAACTAGACTACGGGTAACACAAATGAACTAACTAGACTACAAAGCTAAGATGCGAAAGTGGATGAAGATGAGCAAATATAAGAGAACGGGGGTAGTGACAATATGCAATACAAACTACACTAAGTTATAGCTACGAGATAAAGATGCAAAAACAAGAAGATGTAAACAATAGAGAATAACTACATTACACTAATACGGGGTTAAAGATGACAATGCACGGTGAGTATGTACGAGGATAGAATGAAATTTCGAGTAAAGCAAGCAATGAATCACGGGGCACACGCCAAGTCCCGACAACGGCGCCAAAAACTTGGTAGGCCTCGAATGATGTATAAATTTATGACCTACATGTTATAATCCGCAAGTGCACGGCGTCTATCGGAGACGCGGCAAGTACGGGTCGATCCCACAAGGACTTGTGGTGCTCTGATATTGATCTAAGGCTGCTTCAACTGAGTTCTAAAAGTGACAAGTAACAACAGATTGTAACATATATTTTTGTGCCGAAACGGCTGATATTGAAATGTGATCCTAAACTAAGGTAAAGAACAGAGATAAAAGGGTGCTAAGGTCTGCAAATCCACCTCTGAATTCTTATTGTGTGCTCAACTGAGTTGAGCTTTTCTTATCCTTGATCCGATAAGGGCGGGTGTCAAACCCACCACCTATCTAAGGGGTTTCTCCAAGTTATGCTTCTAATAACAGCTAAAGTGCTAACCCGAGCACTAGTTGTCTAATTAAGTACAACTAGTCAATGGAATTAGCTTTTGTGCCTAAGGTATGAGTGTGGCATTCTCACAACAGATGTAACCTAACTACAATGGATGCAAGACATCCATTGTGAGAGAAAAGTAGTGGAAGCCCTAATTGAAGACATAATTATCATTTTAATCATTTAAGAAAGTTCAACAGAGCATGAACACACAAAATGGCAACAGGGTTTCATTGAAACCCTAGCACCAAACTAGAACATGAATTAACAGAAATTAAATCTAATTGACAGCACTGGCTAATCCAGGTGTGTCTTCTACACTCACAAAACACTTCTATTTATACATGCCAAGGAAAAATATCCCAAACCCTAATTTTCTCAAAACATAAATTAAAAGCAAACCTCTCTCACCCATACTCTCTGATTTTGCTGTCGGCTCTGCTCACGCGTCTCTGAGAACACTACAATTTGATTTCCCCCAAATCTGCTGAACCCTAACTTAACCCTAACTCTCTCTGTCTCGACCTTAGCTTCTAGGGAAGAAGCTATGAACTAGGTAGAGAGACATTAGGGGATGGTGCATCGTTTTCTGGTGGCTGTGGTGTCGGGAAGAACGGCGGAAGAGATGGTGGTGCGGCTGCAGGCGCTGGGTTTGTCGGGAAGAAGAGGTGGAGCTCTGCTGGAGTTGTCGGGTGAGGGAGAAGGGAAATGAATTAGGTTTTTGGGTGAAGGGGAGTTTATATAGGTGTTGCGGTGTGAAGCGGGGAGTATCAAAGATCGATGGGACCGGCCTAGCGAGCGTAGGATGAAGGCTGGCGCGATCTCGAACGGTCGAGGATGGTAAGCGGTTTTGGAGCGATCTGGTGTTGCACGGAGCATCAAGAGATGATGTATAGTGATGGATCGACCGTAGGATGCAGCTGGGAGAGATCTGGACGGCTCGTGGTGGACGGGCCCGGATCCGGGTCGCGGGTTGGGTCTAGCTCAAGCCCATGTCTTGAGATGAGTTGCTACTTGTTGGGTTGCAACTGTTGCTTGTGAACTTTGGCTATCTGCTCCATAGATGCTCGACTCCAATTCTTCGCTCTTTTGGCTCCTCAGTTTCTCCGGACTTTATTTAGTACCTAAAATACAAAATTAATTAATACAAATATTTATTCTTGAAAACAAAGAAAACACAGAATCTGGGATAATATCTGATTTCTAAGCGCAAAAGATGAGTAAAATGCCAATAAAAAGGTGTATAAATATGCACTATTTGGCACTCATCATCAGTCTTCAAGTGTGATCTCTGATACTCAACTACAATTCAAACCTATCTGAAACTTGACTTAGTAGACTAGAAATCAGTTTTGATCGCCTAACATTGAGAACAAGCTTGAGATAACAAAACTTGTGGGTTTAACCGAGCAATGCTCTAACAATATCCGCCTTTGTCAATTTTAGTGACAAAACTATTCAATACATATAGATACAATAAATAAACTTTTCACGTCAATCCACTATGCTTGATTTCCTTGATTCTTCAACACACGTCTTGAATTCTTCGTACTTCAAGTTCTTATAATGTTCTGCATGTGATTATTTAGCACTTTGTTGTTGAAGGACTGTATCTATAACAACTTATGAGAATACTCGTTAGAGTTTTTATAGTATGAGGTAAACACACTCTCCTATCTCATTAGTCGTTATACAGAGACAAAATATTGTTACCTTCCTCAAAATTCAATTGCACCACAATTTTGAAGCAATACTATGGTGATATGTTCTCCCCCTTAATAAATACATACTACTTTTACAAAATAGGTAAAACCTATAGATAATAATTCCCCCCCCTTACATGATGCTTCGTAAATCCATATGTATGTAGTAAGATACTACTCAATACATCTCCATGTTTTGTTAACAAAATTGGCAAAGGTGAAAAATCGGGATAATCATTAATTAATCAAAATAGTTTCAAGACTAGAGAACACATACCAACCTTTAGTTTAAATGATTTCAACCAAGAAATCTCGGTTTGCGTCAAGGAGACATAAGGCACAAGCATCTTCTACAATTCCTTATCCGCACTCCCCCACAAAGATATTACCATTAAGCACAAGTTCAACAGAACTCTCCCCCATTTATGTCATTCCCGAAAGAACGACATTAGCGACCTTACTCTAGTCACAAGAGAAGGATTTTCTTGGACTTTAAATTTAATAGGCCAGTTACAAACAAATTAAAAAATTTATCCAATATTTTTCTCTCTTATCGCCAGTTACAAACAAAGAATTTAAAAATAACGAAATTAATGTTAGAGGCATTAAGATACAATATTTTCGTGAGAAAATCATTAACACAAACTATTCTCTACGCCAGTTACGAACAATAAAACACTTAGTGCGATATGATTCAACGTAAAAAGTTATAACTTCTCTTGCCATATACGAACGTAAAGATTAAAGTTCACCATTTATTCTCTGTTGGCGACACAATCAAGGAAGTAAGTCGATCCCTAAAGAACATCTTACGGAATCATATACCAATTTATTCACAAAAAGTGTAATCGTATAGAGATCAAAAACTGTCATTCTCAAAATAGTTTACTCCTCTTTTGCAAGAACGGAAGTGCTTAACCTATGAGAAAATATGAGATATATGTTCTAATCACTAATAATGATAGCAAAGAACAAATCTCACAAAATAAGCAATACATATATAATCATGAAGATTTGGTATTGCAAGTCATATACCAAAATAAAATTTAATTAATAAGCTTTAACTATGCAAGATGATAATATTTGGAATAGCTAATGTAACACACAAAAACTACTCAAAAAACTAGTGTTCCTCCTTAAATAATAAAAACAAAATTCCTATAAGGATTTAACTAGTGAAGAAAATAAGAAATCTACGAATTTAATACCAGAAGAAACGTCATTGGTTTTGAGACCTTTGAGTTTGTCATCAACAACATCCACGAATTTTTCAGGAAAAATCTCTTCATTGAGAAGATCGTTAACATGCGATTTCATGAGAACAAGGTCAGACGAAACCTTTCCCAACTCAGTCCTTAGCATGTCTTGACTTTTCAATGCTTCAACAAGCTTAATTAATCTTTGCTTATTCAAATTGTTTAAGAAAATCATAAACAACATTAGCAAAAATCATCTCTTTTTGTTATACATCCTGATGATCATATACAAAGTAACAATTGACATGAGGATGATCCTCAGAGACATCAACTTTACCATCAACGGAGTTCTGTTCTTCTTCCCTTTTAACCCAATATCACCGTAATAGTTATCAAGAACCCCTTCCATGTTGTTGCTTGCCATGAGAGATAAGCTTGAATGCAGAAAAGACTTTGAATCAGAGAACTCAAGTCTAAGGTATTTATTGGTGAAAAACAAGAAGTCTCCCAATAATAGGGTCGGCATGTGACCACTATATTTTTGTAAATTGAGTTAAACAAGTAAAGAGTTTGTGAACCGAATTTCCTTAACTCAAGAGTTTTATATTCAACAAAATGTGAAACTAGGAACATATTTTCTTTTTATCATATACAAGATCGAGTATTTCAAATACATACGCAACAAATTGTGAAATATAACATACAGTTTAAAAACTCTTGGTAACTTTGTAACTTCTTCAAGAAATCACGGTAATATGATATACTTTCTCTTAGAAAGGACAAAAATAACTATGTCAAAAAGCAAAACTATTTGAGACAAACAAAACGCCTGTTTATTTTAAAGCCTCACCTAACATGATTTTTAGATGATGAGGATTGCAGTATCCTTGCCTAGAGAGCATTAAGATGTGTATTTTCATACTCATCATTTGAGACTTTTCCACTTTTTAATTAAACTCTTCTTCTTTGTTTACTATTAGGTTTCGAGAAGTTATCATAAAACTCACTATCGTCATGAAGAGAGATGAAGTTTGAACCTTTATCAGAGTTCTTCTGCTTCTGAAAAGTGCAAGATAACTTTTCTATGAGATTATTGTAACCTGCAATCATTAAGTCCATGTTTGCGAGTTGAGCCGTCTCTTTAACTGGGAAATCTTTAGATTTTCTAAGAAATTGAGTTCTAACTGGAACTCATGTATGTGAAGACTTTCTTCGGTTTTTCTTATTATATAAACAATATAATGCGGAAAAGGAAAAACATAAGACACCATAAAAAAATTTAACTAGGAAATCGCAATAGCAGAAAAACCCCTGGACCTCGTCCAGATTGCACACCACACACTATTAAGCAGCTACAGACGTTAGCTTACTATCAGACTTCGGACTTCAATGTAAGTTGAGACCGAATCCACCCTCCAATCAACTCAGTTACATTCGCGCTCCTTATATCTCTTGAACATTACAAGGTTCTACCACTTGATTCCCTTATTTGACGTCCTTTACATCCTAAGAGTTGCTTCAGCCGAAGTAAAGACTTTTGATACCAATCTACCTCTAACAAATAATCCTATTTGATTTCCGTTTAGATCAAAGATCAAGGTGTGGAAATATGTTTGCAATAGACAAGCTAACAAACCTTACAAATCCGGAACTTACGACTCCCAAAGAGCAGCCTAGATTCTTAACCACCTCTCAAGAAAAATCATCCAAAGATCAACTAAGATCAGTCTTTAAATATCTATCTTGAGGAATCACAAAGTATGAGACGAAGAGAAATTTGTGATTACTATCTATCTTTCGTGAAAGCGATTATGAAAACCTCGATAATAGAAAGAAATAAAAAAAGATCAGGGTACACGAACTATCAAGGTAAAGATAGTTAGATATGGCTTCACGAATCCCTAAACAATGTCTTTTAGTCGTAGACTTAAAATGTCAATAGAGGAAAATCTAGAATCAAGTAGGACACAAAATGTCAGAGATTGATTTTCTCAGTTGACATAGATGATCTATTTATAGTTTTCTAAGACTAGGGTTAGATTATAATTCAAGCTAAGATAAATTGAGAATCAAGCAAACAAATTAGGTCTAAACTACAATAGAAGACTATACATATAGGTTCGGTTACTGAACCGTGTTTAGTGACTGTTCTATTTGGAAAGTTATCCAAAGAAATAAAAGCTATTTGATGTTCATTTAAACATCTAAGAAAATAATCATGAATCACACACAAAAGTGTTTAAGTGATCAATGAAGTCTTAGAAGTGTTTAACAGAGTTATAACAATGCTAAACATATTAAAATAATAAGTCTTTAAGCATCCGCTAAACATTATCGGGACAGTTGGTACAACGTTTTGCCAACCGTAAGGCTTGTTCGTGAGTCTGGGTGTTACGGTTCGTGAACCGAGTTCACCAACCCTACTAGACTACTGAACTCAGTTGATCACGGTTCGTGAACCGGGTTTGCCAACTGCTAGCCAATTTATCCAACTTATAAATTCAGTTCACCACGGTTTGCCAACTGGGTTCGTGAAGTTTACCCGACTAAACTTGCGGTTTGCGAATTGGTTCGCCAACCTTCATGTATTTTAAATCTCATATATCTATGGTTTGCGAACTGGTTCGCCAACCTACCATTAGTAGAAATTTTAGTAAGTTCATATGTTTCTCTTATGATGTTTGAAACATCCCAAGTGATATAATCATTTACGTGGGCAATTTTTAATTGATCCACAAATTAATTTGTAGTGTTAAGGACCTTAGAACATATGATCGCTAATTCATATTTCGAGATTTTTCACGAGACAAGCTTGCCTCGAAACATCTTCTTTGTAAATCTACTATAAGTCATACGACAAAGTTTCAATAGATAAAATGATGGTATAATAAGTAAAGTAGAAGGGTGCAGTCTTCACATACCCTATACAGAAGTTCTCTAAATGCCTTCGTCGATCTTCAGTTTTCAAGGGTAACCTGTCCCATAAAACTCGGCTTCCGCTAAATCAGATAATCTTCATGCATGCAGAACAAATTTCCACCAAATTGGATTTTCAAAAGCTAGGGGATAGAGTGCATAGTAATTCCGGGGGTGCAGATAATAATGGGGTGCCCCTTATCTAAAATGTGGGTGCCAATAACACTTCCTCCGGATGCCTTTAATAACTTTTCGAGCCGATTTTCCCAAAAACACCTACAAAAATATAAAATAATCAAATAGTACAAAATCGAGCACTAACAATACGCATAATTGAGATCAAAATAGACACATAAATGCGTCTATCACTTTGTGGTAGGTAATCTACCCGTTGAATGCTTCATAGGTTCTTCAAGTTCTTTCATAAAAGGGTAAAAAATTGGCATCAACTTGTGCTTCAAAGTTTGTTTTTCCACCCTATTCATTTTGTGGTACTTGTCGAGGATTATTCGCCCAAGTTCCATTTTGCCAAAGTCTTTGCCGGGAGATTCTCTTGGCGTCAGAATGAAAGATAGTTGCTTCCAAAAAGGATCAATATCATCAATCGGAATCGTAGTTATATACCTACCAATCATATGATGACAAGGAGGTCCAATAGCCTTCATTTTCCTATAATTACAAGGAGTGCTCTGGTCATCGTACTTTTGATATAACTTGAGATATTTCATCATAAAATGTATTGCCCAATGCAAGATGTTGTAAATTATACCCACAAGCAACCAATCATCATCGGGACAATTCTTTAACTTTTGGTGCCTACTTTCTTCGAATTGCTTATTTATCTTATTGAGATCATTATTAGTGTACTCATGGATAGCATGTTATACCGTCACAATCCCATTTTGACTTGTGAAAAGTAGACCTTTTAGTCTTCCATGAGCTTGCTCTACCATTCTTGTGGACTCCAGTTTGAAATGTTTATAATTGTAAGTAAAAGCATACACAAACCTCTCTTTGTTTGGTCTCAACCATTGTCTCTCGCAATATTCCACTACTTTGTGGTAATTAATGCCCCAAACATCCTCAAACTCCTTCAAGTTTCTCTCGTATATTTCCACGGTCATCGACCAAAACAATTTATCCCATGCTTTCATAAATAACCCAAATTTAATCTCACTTTCTTTTCATTATTCATCTTCTTTCTTTTTCTCTTCCTTTCTCTCCTCTTGAGTTAGTTTGCTAAGTCGTCCATCTTCCTCTTTTGCACATTTACAACCTTTATTTTCCTTCTTCTTTTGGATATGATGCCTGCAGTTTTTTATAAGATTGCATTGTATGTGCATGTGCAAAGCAATTTTTGTGCCTTGGGAAAAACTATCCTTATGGAGTTCATTAGTGCTTGCTCATTGTCGATCACCACAACCCCGTGAGTTCATCTTCGTGGTAGAGAAGCTTCAAGGTTTCCAATGCCCAAATATAACTCTGATCCTTCTCACGATCCATAAAACACCATGCCACCGTGAATGATTGCTTATTCAAGGTTTGTCCAACAATGTTTAACAAAGGCATGTTGTACCTAATCGTATTATAAGTACATTCCATAAACAAAAATTGGTAGAAGCACCGAGCCAATTCAATCATCTTCGGATATGCGAGAAAAATGCGATCCACTTTCCCATTTAATGCTTTATGGTGTCTCAACGTGTAGTTATGTTTGTGTGCCAACTATTGTGATTCTTGCATTACCTTCCTACCATTCTATTCAAACCTTTTGATAGTTGCTTTGGCCGCATAAATTGTAGACAATAAAGAAAGGTTATTCTTGTCATCCGTCTTGAACTTACTTAGAAGCTTACTTGGTTTAGTTCCCCAATTTGTTTGTACTTGATTGAACTGGTGGGGCTTCAACTTGGCTACGCGGGATATCCAACAAGACTTTGCGGATCTTTATGGTTATGCCAACCAATAGCAACTTTATACATTCTCCACATGTTGGTGTATTATTTCTTCAAGAATACAATCTTGAATGGGGAGACACACTTATTTGACTTAATTACCTTGTACACCCTATTCATCTTCATAGCATACCCATAACCCTTTCTCTTGTGACTTGCCTGTGATCCACTACACTCGCAAACCATTTCAAATCGCCTAGGTTTTTGTTGGGTGTTTTTCACTAGAACGCATATATTCTCTTTTGCTTTCTCAATAACTCCATGCAGTGCTTCGTCTTTAGACAATCATTCCAAATTATTAGCATAATGGGGGGAAGTATCAGGCCCCCTAACACTGTAAGCTTCAGGCTGATCGTTTAACGTCAATACAATCTACAAAAACATCACAAGTCAAATATAACGTATGGTAAAAACTCAAAGTCTGCAAGCTCGAAAAATAAACACATAGACGACTAACTAATAGTCGGCAAGGTCGACTTATACATTACTGACGACCAAAAACAAGTCGGCATGGTCGAATTATACATTACTAACGTCCAAAAACTAGTTTGCACTGTCGACGTATCCAAACTTTAATGACCAAAGCATATTTCCCAACATAGTTCTCTATGATGTGAAACACATTTGGTCGTCAAGGTGTATAATTTCGACAATGACGACTTCAACAATAGCCAAAATTGCCGGCAGTTTCTGTTATAAAAAACTTGACAACCAAAATATGACTCATGAAAAGTCGTCAGGTTTGATATAAAACACTGCACCGACTATAGTAGTCGTCAAGGTTATACCAACCCCGAACATGATGATTCTGGGAAACAAAAAGTAAAAAAAAAAAAAAAAAAACCCAGTTTCATCATTTGACGATTTAAACATATGTGTACCTGTTTATTTTCATCTCTCAATTCTTCTTATGAGTCATTTGATTCTTTATTTGGTTCAAAAGGTTCATGATTTACAAATGCATCTTGAGCTTATGGAAAATAAAAGTGAGGATCATGCATATAATCCATTTCATTATGATTTTGTATATTATCATACAGAGATTCATCTGTAGGAGTTGTTGATGATTTCTCCACTTCAAAATTAGGATTAGGATCACTCATCTCACCAAATTCTCAAAACCCTAATTTTTTCCCCCAAAACTTCTTCTACCACTTCACTCTCTTCTATATAGATTTAATTAGTGCTACTCAGTTAAGGATAATTCAATTTTTTTTGAAAATATATGGCCAAGGGGCTTTGAGTTTTACTTCCTAGCGACCCTATTTTGTTTTATTAGGTACACCAATTAATCTAGGTATACCCTAATCTCACCAGTATAACAAATTGCATGAAATTAAGATACACCAAACAATAGATTTTGTATAAATGCTTTTTTCAAATAACAGATTCTGAAAAGAAAAAAAAGACCAATGTCAGTAGAAAAAGTAATTACTGAAGTTTCTAATGTACACTTGGGGATAATCAACATTGGTTTAAATTTTACACTTTTAGAGATCTAGTGACACATTTGAGTGTTGTCATTAATAGGATGTAACATGTCAAATTGACTACAAAATGAGTGCATTTTACCTTGTTACATTTTTCTTTGGGCGTTCCTTTATATACAACCCCTCAAAAACACTATTGATACCCCTTACCAGTTGAAAAGTTAGTTAAATTACGGTTGGTAGAAAATTTGATAAAAAATATGAATTTGTTTATTCATCTACCCCTCATAGATTACCGTCATAAATACAATCAACGGAAATCTTCTTATTCTTCTTGTTCGTTCTTTCAGTATTCCGTTATCATCTTCTATCGTTTTGGTTCATTTGAAACTAAAACAAATGAAGATCCATTTCTGCAATTGCTCTAGCATACCTACGATTGTAACACAAACTTGCAACATGTATGGTTAAAAGAAAAAAAGAAAAAAAAATTATAGACCTTCAGTGGATTAAATCAATTAAATTAGATTTCAGATTGTGATAGTTCGTGGCAAATTGATTGGCTGGCTTTTAGTTATGTGTCAGATTTTTGAGGTTCTTATTAGCAAGAGAATAAGATAAGATTTTTTTTTCCTTCCTTTTTTGTGATCCGGACTTCCTATGGGACTGCGAGACAAGCGGAAGAACAGAGATAAGGAGAGAGGACGCGTCTGTGTAGGCTTAGATTTATGGGTTGTTCTTGGCTAGAAGAAGAAGATTATGGGTAAATCAAAATGTAAAGTGGAAACTAGGGTTTATGAGACAGAATGAAAGTTTGAAAAACTGGGATTTATCAATTTAAGAGATTGTCTCTCAGTTACAAGAAGAAGATCATATTTTTTTCGCTCATATTTTTCGGCAATTTGTGTATGTGTTTTTTTTTTTCTTCTTATAATATAGAGAAAGAAGAAAGGAGACACAAAGTAGAAGGAGAAAGAAGAAGAGTTCTCATTAGATGTGTATAGAATACAAAGTTTTAAGTCTCTATTTATATAGATAGAGGACTTGGTTCCCAAGGTTTAAACCCTAATCTTACTCCAAAGGGAAAAACTTGAAATTGCATAAGTACGTAAAGACTTGAAAACAAAGATTGGACACGCAAATGTTGCCTCGTTAAAACCTTGACAAGGAAAACCAGTGGGACAAAACCTTGACAAAGGAAAAAGAGTACAACACGATAAGTCCGCAAAT
Source organism: Papaver armeniacum (assembly GCA_023531295.1). Lineage (NCBI taxonomy): Eukaryota > Viridiplantae > Streptophyta > Magnoliopsida > Ranunculales > Papaveraceae > Papaver > Papaver armeniacum. The sequence continues at coordinate 318,020 of JAJJWW010001906.1, read as the reverse complement.
GCACCTTTGATAATGACGCTCCCCCCGATGAGTACTTCGATTAAATCTTGGCTTGCAAATCTCGAGTCGCAGACTTTCCAATTTGATGAACGTATTTCTTGAATGCCAAGATCCTTGTTCTTTCGTGAAGAAAATTTCTAATTGATTAAGTCTTCTTTTGTGTAAGTCTTCTATCAGTAATTTTCTCGAGTCTCCATGCTTCTTTAAATACATTGACGACTTGTGTCTTGGGTTGCTAGATTCTCGGAGATGATTTGCAGAAATAGTTGATGTAATTTCTTTAACAAAATGCCAATATGTAGTTACACTTGCATAGGTGAACAAAAGTTGTGATCATACCTTATATGGATTAATTTTGATGGGGTAGGTAGATGAATTTGTGGATCTTGTTTTGATAGACTACATAGATAAAAATGGTTCATAGATGTGACTGGATTTGCCTTTCCAAGAGGCATAAGCTTATTAAAAGCATAATGAAATTTTTTCGCGCCTCATTTGAGATGGCAGCCTTTTTCGATTTGATCATGATGGGAAAGAAATTTATATAACTTTTAAGTTAATGAGAACCAACATATGGTAGTGTATAGTCTCCCCCTGATTATGGCGGAAATATTTTCATCTCAAGTACGAAAATAAGTTTTCGTAAGTATTATCCGATTAATTGAGACATATACTTGTAATAACATAGAAACAATCTACTACTTGACATACAATATAACATCAACCATGGATTTTAATGGTTATCGGAGATGAATTTAGAGGGTACATAGAAAATAAAAGATCGGGTCACACAAGGACTAATTATATGGCCTAACAAGGGTGCGCATCGTTAGTAATTCCAACGTCAAGGGTATATAAAAGAAGACCCTTTTCTATAATACAGTCAATCTTTCTCCTCCAACAAACGAAAAAAACAAAAACGAATTAAGAACTCCTTTAACTATTTATCCAAGAACTTCTAAAATCAATTAACTATTTATCTCTTACGGAAGGCAAAAATCCAAGAAAAATACGGTACTTCATAATGTCAAAGATGAACCAGTATAACATGGTTTAATACACAAACAAAATAATAAATAAAAGTCATTCTAAGATAGTATATATTTATTATTTCAGTTAATAGGTAAGTTAGTTGATAAGTCAATATTAAGACTACATCAACAAGAGAAATTAGTGGGTTTATGTCTATCTTCTAACTAATTAAGTCAACTTTTTATTATCAACTATGTTAGACCTAGTCTTCCGAATCAACAACGTTCTTCAAAAGAGGAATATTATTATATGTTATTAATCTTTTCTCCCATTTAATTTAACAAAATAAAAACAAGTTTAATTTAGGTTTCACCTCTTTCACTCCCACACATTTCCTATTTATGACGTCCCTTAAAAATGTTAAAAGTAATTTCACTTTTCGATTTTAATTTTTTATATTTACCATCTATGAACGCATTTTTATTTTTATTCGCTTTTCAATTTTACTTTTTTCATTTTACTTTTTCCTAACCCTAGGTTAGAGTTTAGTTTAATTATGATAAACGAAAAAAAGAAAAAAAAAAACGTAGTTGCCGTCCTACAACTGTTCTAAACAATCATAGTCGTCCAAAAATTCATAGCCTACCAAGAATTGTAGTCATCTAGAAAACGACTATTAAGAACAGTTTTAGTCATCCAGAAATTGACGTATTATGATCGCCTGTATTTGACGACTAAGAACTATCCGTAATCGTCCAAAATCGTAGATGCCAGCTATGAAATAGTCACTTTTTCAACCTGTCTTTCCTTTTTACCTTTCACCCACTTTTTCTTGTTGGATATACAAAAATTGAAGAGAAAGATATTCAGCTATAAATAGTCACTTTTTTTTTTTGGTTATTGGGGTGTTTTTGTTGTTGGGTGTAAAAAAATAGTCTAAAGGTAGAAATCAGGATATTTTAAAATTTACATGTATGGTAAAAAGGATAAGTATAGGTGGCAGTTTACATGGGTGGTAAATACGATAAGTGGAATGGCTATTTAATTACATGGGTGATTTTTTTTATCATATCCATTTCTTGCCTAGTTACTTAGCAAACGACACGCCACTATTTATATTGTATTGTTTCTACCCTTTAGTGGATCAAGATTAGGGATGACAATGGGGCGGGGACCTTGAATTTTATCTTCTTCCCGTTCATAAAAGAAAAAAAAACATACAATACTTGTACCCGTAAAAATTGGGACGAGGATGGGTATGGGAAATAGCCGTAGCGGACGAGTTTCCCACGGGTTATCGTAAAATTACTTGAACAGTGCATTTTAAAATTTCAAGTTTATAAAATCCAACTTAAACTGAAAGTTAAAGGAAATAATTGATCCATAAATAAGTATTATGATTGTTTATATTTCTTAATTTCTCATTATTAACCATCTTCTTCCATGTCAATCACTATCTTCCCAAAAAATTATTTCTCATTATTAACCATCTTCATCATGATTTTCTTCATTATCTTCCCAAAAAATTTACCGTTCAGATTTTAATCCAGCTGCTGAAAAATAAAGAAAATCTTTCATGTAATCATATATAAGGAATTATTTAAATGTAAAAAAATCCTTAATACAACTAGTATTTTTTTACTTTCCCACTTATCCCACAACCAATCTTGAGTGCAGATCAGAGCGCTTTTCCAACATTTTTGGATGAAGTTGATTATGTTGGATATTCACAAATCTACCTCCAGCGCTAAAAGCAGATTTTGAAGCAACTGTAGATACTGGAATCGCCAAAATGTCTCTATCCATACATTGCAAGACTGGATATTTGATCTCATTTGTCTTCCACCATGCTAGTATGTCAAAGTCATTCCCCCTAGGTAAAAGACTTTCCTCCAAATAACATATTAATTCTGACTTAACATTACTAGTGGGAGTGCTGCGCTAGAGACAAACATATCAAATTTATCAAAAAGATCGACATCATCAGAAAAACCATGCATCTCCGATCGAAAAGTGAATGACAAATCATTTTGGCCTAGAGATTTATTAGCAAACACTTTCAGTTCATACTTTTTTGCCAAATTATAACATAAATTGCTTCCTCGAGTAATCTCGAAGTATGAAAAAGTTGGACAATAAATTTGCGGGAAGTAAAACTCAATCAATTTCATCTTAAACCTTGGATCCAACATAATTGCTAGTGCCATTATCTCATTGATCACCACCAATACTCCTGAAACTTTTCTAACACACCCGATGGCCTTTACCTTATCACATGAAATTTAGATTTTTTTTCCACTCATTTAGCAAAAATCTAATCTCACAGATACTGGAAGAAAAAAAATTGGTTGTAGGATATTTTGAGGTTATAAAATATTGTCCGTTTGTCACACATCTACTCTGCGAACAACCAATCTTTTTTATCGGGCAAATAATCATATTGATGGTTTGTGTGGTTACTGCATTTTTATTTTGTTAGTTATATTTTTTCTTAATATTTTGTCTTGATACATGTTGATGATTTGTGTGGTTACTGCATTTTTAGTTGGATATTTCAAAGATTAACTAAATGATTTTGGTTAAATTTTTTTAGGTCTTCTTTGCTTCTGTTTTGGGGTGCCCGTATACATGATTGGGAACTAATTTAGTTCTTCCTTTTTTTTGTGTTTTCCAGATGCACTTTATTGTACATTATTGTTTTGTTCATAGTGACGAATTGAGAGAGGAAATTATAATCTTCATTTGATACAGCGTGTGTACTTTACTTACACTGTTTTTTTTAATGGTGATAAAACTAGAGATGAAATGATAATCTTCATTTATATAATATTACACTTTATTGTACGCTGTTTTTGATTTCGGAACAAACTATTTTTGATTGATTTCACGAATATTTTGTATATGTGTACATACTGGTGCACCGGTATTTTTTTCATGAAAAGTAGGCCTGTGTGTGTATAAACGATTGATTCCATGCATGTTTTTCAGGTGTGTACATATTGGTACACGCGCGTCTTACCCATGAATAATAGGTATCTTTATGGGTATGAATGGCTGATTTGTTCCATGTTGTGTAGTTGTGTACATAATTGTACACCATTGTGCTATCTCATTAATATATCACCTGTTTTGTGGGTATGGATGTTTAATTTGTTGGATTTTTGTATATGTATACATAGTTGTACACCATTGTGCTATCTCATGAATATATGGCCTGTTTTATGGGTATAAATGTTTAATTTGTTGGAATTTTGTATGTGTGTACATAGTTGTACACCAATGTGTTATCTCATGAATATATGACATGTTTTGTGGATATAGATGTTGGATTCACTGGATTATTGTAGGTGTGTACATAATTGTACACCATTGTGATGAATATACGGCCTATTTTGTGAGTATGAATGTTAAATTTATTATATTTTCGTAGGTGTGCACATAGTTGTACACTATTGCACTCTCTCATGAATATATGGCTTGTTTTCCGGGTATGGATATTATTTTGCATAATAATCATTCAAACCCGTTTAGTTGTTTAAAATATGACAACAATATGATTTCAAGACATGTATTATATATCTAATTGAAAGTTTTTATTTCATTTTTATTGTAAGTTCATCACGAAAGAGCATCAAGTAATGATGAAGTTGTTGGGTTACGAAGTGAACTAGAGATGAACTCTTTAAGTTCAACAATTGATCAAAAATCTGAACAAGAGAGATAAGTTTTCATTAAATTATGTAACTCTTGATTTCAATTTATATATAAAGTCTTCAATTACAATAGTACGTCAAAATTAATACTATTAGTTTATCTTCGGATGAAACATAACACTGATAATATGTCACTCAGCTGGGATGTAAACAGTTACAATATGAATATTCTAATAGATCATAGGTTTATAGCTAAATGGATACAAAGGATGTAAAGATAAGTTTTCATTTCTCCTTACTCAATTATTTCATACTAGGATATGACCCGTGTCGTGACGGCACGAGATTGTTATTGCTCTTGCGAAGTGTGACTTTATTCGATGTTTTTATAGTGCTTCAAGATACTCACTCCATGTATTTGGTTCAAGAATCAAGATCATAAAACTATATGACTTAATAATAGACACCACAAATTTATGTATCATTGGATTTTCCGTAAGATTGTAAAAATAAGTTAATGAATGGAATATCAAACGAACCCCACTCACAAAAATAGGTGATCAGCAAGACATTTTGTTACAGTCACACATGTTTTACAAATTAATGTGTGTCAATTTGTATTTTCCTCTTCACGGGCTTTGATTATTTCTTGTTACCGGCTTTCACTTATGCATCTTAAATAAATATAAATTTTTTAACAAATTTGTCCATGTTAGTTGATAGGTGTAGAATACACCATATTTACTATAGAGAGTTTATGCTTTCTTTGCTATTTTTCTTGCGAATTATGTACTTTACGCGTGTTTTTGAGTTACTAGGTACTCTGGAGTCGCACGGAGGAAAAGAAGCGGAAATCACCCAAATTGAGCAAGAAGGGCAAGAGTGTCATTTCACAGGCACGTACTATCCGGAGCCCAGTCAAAGTTAAGGGGAAACTCTATTGGAGAAGTATTAAACACAGACCAGCTGCGGTTAAGGGGTGACCAGTTAGGATGGCCCTTATCTAATGACTGGGGTGGTCCTTATCCCTGGGGTGTAACATCCACCCAAATTATCCAACCCTAAATCGAGATTTCTCTCAATCATTTTCTTCTTTCACACCCGAAATCAAGAAGAGAGAGGATGAGATTGTCCGAGACCATTTTTCCTCTCGTAATTAAATGATGTCGATAAAATTTCGAGAGATTAATCAAGTGATTCTTTGGTGATGAAATGGATCTGCGTGAGCGAGAACTTCACGAAGAGGAAATCAAGATGAGGAAGAACCGGAAGACCTTGTTGTTGCTGATGTGAGTTGAATCGAGTTCACGAGAGGTGAAGAAATTGTATCTCGAGATAAAAGAGGGTTCTTAAATTTGTAATTCGTTCCTGGGTTAAAGTTCAGGTGATGAACACATAAACGGAGAGATGGAGAAATTGATGATTTGAGAAGATTGGATGATAACTCGGTTCGATCTGTGATGCGTGAATAGGGATTGAAAATGGGTATTTTTGTTGTGGGTCTTATTGAGAACCAGATGGAGAAGAAATGAGTGAATCAAGAGATAATCGTTGCTGTTATCGAATTGGATGCAGGAAATGGCACTGATGTTGTGTATTGGGTCATTGGTGAAGTGCAACTCAGATGGTTCTGGTGGGTGTTTCAGGTTTGACAATGAATCACAGGGAAAGATTGAGGTGGAAGGCAGAATGGCAAGTGATAGGCTGTGTTGCAGATCAATGGATTGTGTGTGATTAATGGGTGTTGGTAATAGAATTGCTAATGAATTGGATAGCTGCTGTGTGTGTGTGGAATTGAAGCTTATTGCAGTGACGAAGGTGGGTATGAAATGCAGGGGAGACTGGTGTGAAGTTGAGGTGCAAGAATTGAGTAAGAAGGTGGAGCTGTTGGTGGTAGTGGGCGGTGCTTGTGGCTTTGTAGTGGTCTTTGCTCGGAACATGAAATGGAGTAGAGTGGCAATGTTTTGAGCAGGTGCATGCTAAGTTGGTTGCAGGTTGCAACTTGGCTGTGTTAAGTTGCAGGTGGTGGTTACGAGTTTGAACTGAGCTATGAGCTGACAAAGAATGTGGACTAGGAGCTGAACTGAAGTTGGATAGAATGAGCTGCAGAACTGTGCAGCTGTAATGCAATGGACTGCAAAAATGGCATTGCAGGTGATGATTTTTATGGGTTTCAGCTAGTTGAGATGGCTACAGCTTGGAGTTGTACAAAAGGTGATGGAGAACGAGGAGCTGTCGACTTGTGGTGTTCGAGTCCGTGATGCTCGAGCCAGAGAAGAACTCGAGGAGGAGGATGGTCTCTGCTGCCGTTGTTTGGTCTCAATGGAGTTTGTTGTTTATGGAATAATGGTAGTGGTGATGGAAGAAAATGACGATGCTACTATGGAGCTGTAGTTGAAGTATGGAGCTGAGTAATGGCCCAGATGATGGTGGTGCTGTTGAATCTATGGGTTTTGAGTTGTAATGCTATGGCTTAGTGAAATGCAGTGCAAGATGGAGAGGAGAAGGGGATCTCGGTACTTGAGCCTTGGGCCGATTGCGGTGGAAGTGGATTTGCGGCTACACCGGCGAGAATGAAGAGAAGTCGTGTGACAGTGCCATGGCGGGATATGAAATAGAAGAAGGCGAGCCATCATGGTCGGCAATGCACTAGATTTGCACAAGGATGGTGCATCACAAAATTATGCCTGTGCAATGGCCTGAGCCAAGGCTAGTCAGCTCACTCAGCAAAAGCAGTGACTGACTCAATCTGACTCAAGTCTGACTAGAACTAGCTAACTCGGTGCTTGACCCAGTTGACCCGGCCGAGCTGACCCAGTTGACCCGACCGATCCAACCCGTTGACCGGTGACCGGGCTGACTTTGCCGGTCACCTGAGGTACTTTTCCGGCGACTATTCCGGCGGGATTCCGGCCATAATCCCAGTTTTCCGGCGAGCGTTTTTGGGACAAATTTCTACACGGGTTTCTCTCACTCGTGGGCCGGGTGAATTTCCAACTAATGGACTTTGAAGACAAAACCTAGTTTTGGAAGGAGTGGAGCTATAAAAGAGAAGACTTTTCTCAAAACACATATCATATATATCTTTTATTATTCTTTTTGGCCTCTACTTTGTGTTCTAGGGTTTACACCATGAAGTATTTTCTCTTTCTTCTTGTTATGAACTCCATGAATATGAGCTAGAGATTTTATTATTGGTTATGGAATAAGTTGAATTTCCAAACATGAGTTTTTGTGCAATAAATTAGTTTTCTCTCATATTATCGTTTATGATTCACCATGAATATTGTTACATGATTTGAATGCTTGTTTAGTCGAGTCGCGAGTCGATTGAGTTTGCTTTCATCTTTATTGCTAGATTAGGGTTATTATACGCAAAAGTGATAATTCCGGATTGCAAGTAGCATAAATATGATTATAGTTTGTAGTGATATATTCTTATGATCATATGTGAACCATAACCTTTGTTAAATCGGATTAGTGCGCTTTCCACGTTCGATTGCTTTGATTGGCCTGATTTCATTGAACTTAATGCATCTAGGGAATTAAAGTTGATTAGTGCTTTTACACGTTAGGTTGTTCCTTTAGGTAGAATTCATATTCGCATCTTTTAATGTGTTTGTTGATGACATGAGGAGGTTTGCGGGGATATTCTTGCGATCAAGGTATTCTAGGGTCTTTGATAAAAGTTGAGATTAAAATATCAATTCTAGTTATTGTGTGAAAACATGTTTGTGAATGAAAACGAAATCCATGACCAATACTTTCTCATCCTTGATTTGATTTGTTTGCTTATTTTCTTTATTTGTTTTATTTAGTTTATTATAATCACAAAACTACCGGTGTTATTTATAGGGAACCAAAAACAATTTGACAACCTAGACCTCTCTGTGGATCGATCCTTTCTTGCCCTTGCTATATTTATATTTTGAGTAGTAAGAAAGTGTAATTTATTTTTGACGCTTCGACCGCGATCAAATTTTGGCGCCGTTGCCGGGAGGCAGCGGTTGTTAATTGTTTTTGGTTTCTTATTTTTGTTTTTAGTTTTTGTTTTATTTTTCCTATTTTACTCGTTTTTAACCTTGGTTTGAGAATCTTATTTCCGTGCTTATTTCTATGGAAGGAGCATATTACGTGGATGGATACGGATTTCAACCTCAACAATATGATAACTACCAATTCCATGGGTATAATCAAAACCAATTCATTGGTTATGACCAATATTCCATGGAACCTTGTGGTTTTCCTCAACAACCTTATGGCGGGTATGTGTGTGAACAACAACAAGGATGGGAGGATTCTTATGTTCGTGAACAAAAAGTCTCTAATTTTATAGACCAAGTTTCCACCTTTTTACAAGAGGAATTTCAAAAAGCTAAAGAGACTACAAACGAGCAACTCCAAGAACTTCGTGAAGGTATGACTATCTTACGAAGAAGCATTGATCAATACAAGGAAGATATGGATAATTCTAATGTGCATATGGTTTGTGATGAATATTTGATTGATGTTAATGTTGAAAAAGGCCAATCCTTGGGCACTTTCGTCGATAATTGTGTGGCTAACTCAACTCTTGATCGTAATAATGATCATTCACCTATTCAAAAGGATGAGTTAGAGATTAGCAACACTAAATTCAGCGAGGAACAATCTTATGTTGACTATGATAGCGACGGTGATTATGATATATTGCTTGAAACAACTCATGGTGACATCTCCGAGGAGTCTTTTTGGGATCAAGATGAAGACGAAGAGGAATATGATGACACTTTTTGTAGATTACTCAAGCATTGATCTTAATAACGATCAAGAACCTGTTCAAAAGGTAGAGCTTGAGGATGATGCGATGAGTGTTCTAAAGAAATTCCTTATGGACAATATTGCATCCGCAAAAGAGTATGTGCCTTACAACAAAGAGGAGTGTGTTGAGAATGAGACCGTTATGACCAATATTGTGGAAGACCCAATTGAGCTTGCATATGATTGTAATGATGATGTTTATGTCGAGACTTTGGTTACTGCAGAAAACGGACGAAGAATGGTTGCAAGGTTTGATAGAGGACCATGATATACAAGAGGTGAATAATTCACTTGAGTTTTTCAAGGATGAAGAGGATTCCGTAATACAAGAGATTGTGCAAGGTTTATCTAACCCTTTGCCTATTGTTTCTTCTCCTTTACCTCTTATTGGTTTGAATGTATGTGCTTCGAGAATATTGTTGGATGACTTTGTTTCTCGATTTACTCCATTAGAGATACTTGATTCTCATACTATGCAGGTTATGGAACAAGAAACCGTGGAAGTACCCGATTTCTATATTCTTTATACACTTCCAAGTGTGGATAAGAATAAGTGTGGGGGGAGCTTTTATCGGTTCATAGCTTCACTTTTGCTTTATTGTACTAATATTTGTGTGAAGCTAGAGTTTCCAAAACAGGTTCTATGGAAGGATCCTCAACTTTTCAGATTGTTGGTATATGGACGATAACAAAAGAGTCGGGCTGACGACTTTAAACCAAGCGCTAAATGGGAGGCAACCCATAGGTTTTGTATTTTAGTCCCTTTTATTTTTTGTTTTTTTATTGTTTTCATATCATATTTTCATCCCCATGTTTAATTTCATTGCGTCCGGAATCTATCTTAGAAGAGAATTATGACGAATACCTTTTCGTCAGAAAAATTCAGACTGCACGTAGTTCAGTCCAGAGACCATAACTGTCAGACCGTTTATCGAAACACTGTGCCCTTTTGACACTTTGTAGAAAACACGTAGATGAACAACTTTTGTGAAATGGAGTTTTTCCAAATTCCTTACCAATTTGTACAGTTTTTGCGTTTTATCTGCTGTTACGTCAGAATTCAGAATTTTCGATTTTTCACATTGAGGACAATGTGAAGTTTAAGTGTGGGGGGAGCATTTATATGTTTGTTTTAGTTTGTTTTATGCCTTTTAAAAACAAAAAAAAAAAAAAAAAATCAGAAAAATAGAAAAACCAAGAAAAAATTTTGTGCTTTTTGAACTCCGATATCTAGAAACTTGTGCCTTTAGGATGACACCATTAGTGGATGGAACCATTTTGAATGCAGGAGTTGAGGAACCAATTAACTAAAAGGGAAGAATATAGCTCAGAAATCACAAATTAACATGATAGTTGTTACCATATCTCGGAATATCACCATATCACATTCTATTTTTATTTTTCCATATTTATCTATTGTTCTCTAAGTGCTTTGGTGGGTCACTAAACATCGACGTGTTATTACTGCTAGGATGAAATAGAGTGATTGAGTTACTAGAAAAAGAAAAAAATGATGAAAAAAATATATATGAAAAAAAAAAAAAAAAAGACCGACCAATTAGACCAAAACGGAATAAAAAGACACTTGGGAATAGCAGTATGTGTGAAACGTAGTCCCTGTCTCCGTCGCCTAAACAAGCGTGGAATGCAGGATCCAAGGCAACTATCATGTACTTGCTGACAAGAATCATGCGCTTGGATCCAGTTTGATCCAATCATGTTGTCTAAAAAAATGAAAAAAAAAAAAAAAAGAAAGAAAGAAAAGAAAGTATTATTATTTTGGTTGAATAAAGTCACTTCTGGTTCCCTTGTATATGCCAGTGAGTTGATGTAGCATTCAAACCAAGTAGCTCAATCCAATAGGAATAGGTTCATCTTAGCAGTGACCTTCAGACAGATATGGGAAACATCGAACACTTGAGAATATTCGCCAACATCTACATCTTTATCCATCTTCTTTATATTTTCATTGTGATTGTGGTTTGTTAGTTTCCGAGTATTGTGGCTTTTTCGACTATCTAATTAGAGTTTATTTACTAATATATGAATTGAATTTGCAAGGTACCTCCTCCTTTGTAGTCATTTTGGATTCGTTCATTGATTTGTCACGAATAGACGGAGTTTGAAATATAGGTTTTGTAGGTATATCTCTAGTAAACCTTCACGAGACTATAACTCGTCCACTAGGGACACCTAGGGGTTTAAAGGCTTGTTATTTATGCTAAAAGTGATCGTAGCCTCGACGAGACGGAGTTGTTGTATTTTATTATTTTGTTTGATTTGCTCGAGGACAAGCAAAGTCTAAGTGTGGGGAATCGATAGGTGTAGAATACACCATATTTACTATAGAGAGTTTATGATTTCTTTGCTATTTTTTCTTGCGAATTATGTACTTTACGCGTGTTTTTGAGTTACTAGGTACTCGGAGTCGCACGGAGGAAAAGAAGCGGAAATCACCCAAATTGAGCAAGAAGGGCAAGAGTGTCATTTCACAGGCACGTACTATCCTGAGCCAGTCAAAGTTAAGGGAAACTCTATTGGAGAAGTATTAAACATAGACCAGCTGCGGTTAAGGGGTGACCAGTTAGGATGGCCCTTATCTAATGACTGGGGTGGTCCTTATCCCTGGGGTGTAACATCCACCCAAATTATCCAACCCTAAATCGAGAGATTTCTCTCAATCATTTTCTTCTTTCACCTGAAATCAAGAAGAGAGAGGATGAGATTGTCTGAGACCATTTTTCCTCTGTAATTAAATGATGTCGATAAAATTTCAGAGATTAATCAAGTGATTGCTGGTGATGAAATGGATCTGCGTAGCTGAGAACTTCACGAAGAGGAAATCAAGATGAGGAAGAACCAGAAGACCTTGTTGCTGCTGATGTGAGTTGAATCGAGTTCACAGAGGTGAAGAAATTGTATCTGAGATAAAAGATTTCAAGGGTTCTTAAATTTGTAATTCGTTCCTGGGTTAAAGTTCAGGTGATGAACACATAAACGGAGAGATAGAGAAATTGATGATTTGAGAAGATTGGATGATAACTCGGTTCGATCTGTGATGCGTGAACAGGGATTGAAAATGGGTATTTTTGTTGTGGGTCTTATTGAGAACCAGATGGAGAAGAAATGAGTGAATCAAGAGATAATCGTTGCTGTTATCGAATTGGATGCAGGAAATGGCACTTGATGCGTGTCGTAGGTGCAATCAAATTAATTCAATATTTCCACTCAATTAAAAATAATATAATGGAAGTCAAGTTCGTTCCCACGAGGAGCAAGAGATCTTAGTTGTAAAAGTTGTCACGAAAGGGGGTGTAAAAAGCAAAATAAAAATAAAAATAAAAATAAAAATAAAGAAAGCAATTAAAATCGAAAGTTGAAAGATGAAAGCAATAAGAGAGAAGATCAAGGAATCCTTCTTCGTTCTACGAAACAATGATTAAAGTTATGTTCTTTTCTACTTGTTATTAGTCACATTATCACCAACCGTAGGTTAGCGTGTCCGCTTAGCTAGCCCCAAAATCCTAATTTCACCGAGTAACAGTCCGCTTAGTTATCGATTCTATTCAAAAGAACCACCTTGAGGTCCGCTTACAAGATGTAATTCCCGAATGCATTAAGATTTATGAATTTAGGTTTAGTACTAGTAGTTAAACTCGGTTCGCTTGGTTCACTTTCTAGCGTTGTTTCTACACACAATTGCTCCACGGAATCCCTCCGCAAGGTCTCGTGTTTTCTACTTGTGTAAAGTGTCGAGAACGATTACGTATTCCCTAACTTATACTAGATATAGATCAATTAACAAATTAATTTAGCGTGCACTCCAAACAATCTATCAATCAATCATGAGTGTCTTTAAGATCACTCCTATTAGTAAAAACAATCGATAATCATGTGAAAAATCTCAAGATAGAATTGAAAACAAAAACTCAAATCATGTTAAGAACTAGGAATTCATCCTCAATCAATAGGAAAATTAGCTACTCATGTTTTTGAAATTCACACAATTAATAATTATTAAAAGAAGAAGTTTCAAATTCACACAAGTAATTAAAAAGAAAAAAATCTTAGAAAAAGCAAGCAAAACACAAGTGTGTGTGTGTAGAGAGGTGTGTAGAAGTTGTAGAAAACTTCTCTATTTATAGGCTTCAAAATTCTCCAAATCTTCTAAGGATTAGAATCCTTTTCCTTTTTCAATTCAACTTCCAAATTCAAGTCTTTCTCTTCTCTTCCACCTTCTCTTTCCAAATTTAAGTCCAATTCTCCATCCAATTCCCTAGCCCAAGTCTTCACACCCATGAGAGAGGTCCATAGAAAATTCTGGAATTTTGCTCGGGAAAACTGGGATTGTGGCCTAATTTGGTAGGAAACGTCGCGCCCGGCCGCTGGAAATTTTGTCGTCGAGAGAATATTCGACGGAATATTCCGTCCGGTCCTCCGTTAGGACTAACGGTCAAACGGGTCAATCAGTCAATCAACTGTTAGTCAACAAATCAAGGGGAAGAGTGAGTTAGCTACTGAGTCGGCTCTTCCGATTCAACTGAGTCAACTCGAGTCGACTGAGTCACTTGGCCTAAGCCACAATCTTGCCAGGCTAAATTCTTGTGTTGCACCAGGATGGTGCATCACTGCCTGCTCCCAGCCATAATGGCTGCTCAACCTGCAATTGCTCAGCCTTCTCAGCTTTAAAACATGATCTCCTGCAACAGTCAACACCAGCATAGACCTAAATCCATTTCAGTCCTTTGCTTCACTGCAAATCTACCCCTGCAATCTATCTCAGGCCAACTAAACCCACTCAGATTCATCTGCATCATCATGAATTCCACCTAAGCTGCAATTTGCCATTCTTCTCGTCACAGCTGCGCTATCCATCGTCACAACCCATTGCATGTCTGCAGCAGCATCGATCTCTTGCCACTCCTGTAATTGTAAACTCGTCTTGCACCTACAACTACATCACCAGCACTGCCTTTAATCATTGCCAGAAATCACCAGCTCGAGCCAAATTCACAAAGATTGCATCCAACTACCAGACTCCACAATTTCATACACACTCCAGCCACCACATCTCATTGCCTATTCCCTTTCATTCTCAGTTCATCATTACTTCAAACCCATTGCCTCCACCTTCTCTCGTAGTTCATTGCCTTCACCTGTAACTTCTTCTTCCAACTTGGCAGCAGAACTAGCTCATCTGTAACCTACATCTTAACATCAGGCTCCATCTTCTTTCTCTGTCGAATTTCCAGTAGCCACCACCAACACATTGACTTGCTCCATTGCCTGAACTTCATACTACCTATCTTGAATCGCGAGCCCGGAAATGGGAAAGGGAGAACCCTAATTTCAGCTTCTCAATCTCCCTGTCCTTTATTCTTCAAACCCCATAGACCCATATCAATCTTTATCCCGAGAACAATTTCTCAATCTCTCTAGGTTTAGCGGTCTCAATTCCAAATCTCTATCTTGAATACCAAATTGAAGAACAAGCTTTATTCCTCCTTCAATTCTCTTCTCCCATGGCAACAGAACAACTCAACCAAAACCCATTCCCTGCATCTCGATCTCCGCCATAGAAGCAGCAGCTAACCCCTGTACTGCAACTTTGCCTGTATTTCTTTTTGAATTCAATCTGCTCTCCATCTTCAACAGCAAAGACCCTATTTCATCGATTCCATTGAACCAGACCTCATCTCTCACTCGGAACACGAAGTTTGCTAATCAATAACAGATCGAGCAATTCTTTCAAACCCAATCTGCTCTTCTCTGAATCAATTGTAGTTCGATCCATGGCCGCCTCACTTCCTCTCTCAATCGATCTCACCACTGTTTTCAGACAGCAACCCTCTCACTTTCAGGCAAAAATAAAAATGATAATGATTGAGAAATAAATTCTCGGTTTAGGGTGAAAGTGAAGTAGGTTTGGATCCGGTTTCGGGCCGTGGATCCGGTGCGGGTGTGGAGCGGTGTAGATGGATGGGCTTAGGTTAGGGTATGGTTGGATCGGACATGTGGGCTTGGGTATGGGTCGAGTTCACTCCCTTCTTTTTGGATAAGGGACACCTCTTTGACCTCCCCTTATCTATTGTTGTCCTTCCTTGATGTAATTTGAGTCACCCCTTATCCTCACTGGGCTCCATATAGTATTCCCTCCTTGATGAAATGACAATTTTACCCTTTTGGCTCAAATAGGGTGATTTCTTCTTCTTTTCCTCCGTGCGACTCCAAAGTAGCTACAAAACTCAAAACAAGCGTAAAATACATAATTTACAAGAAAAATAGCAAAGAAAGCATAAACTACTAGATAGTAAATTAGGTGTATTCTACACCTATCAAATTCCCCACACTTAGACTTTGCTAGTCCTCGAGCAAATCAAACTAAAAACTCACAACTTCAAAGTGTTCAAGCGTCACAAGCATCCAAAGAGTTATGAGGACATAGAGTTTCGCATGCTAGTAATAAGAAGTTAGAAATACTAAAGAACATATTCTCATTCTTAAATGTTGAGTGAGAAATAACCACACCATAATGAGAGAATGCGTGTTTGAGAAACGATCAATAAGCATTTCGCCTCGACTTCTCCTCACCAAATAGGATTTTATGATAATTGCACTCAAAAAGACACTTTTTATGGTTCTCACATGTGTGCGGGTAGGAATGAAGAGAGAATTCCCGCAACACGTTGAATGGTGGGAAGGACAACTTCCAAATATTTTTAAAAACCCACATCTTTTAATATTTTGAAAAACCATTTTTCTGACGATCTCTAAGAAAGGAAATCAACCATATTATTGAGGATGAGATTACTTACTCACCTTCACATCCGATCGCTAATTATGATAACACCACTCTCACGGCATCCAATAGAAACGTCTTCCGCTCCTCGTCTTGGTCTTCGTCTTCGGTTTCAACTATTGATGATAAACCCTTAAATTTCATAAATCCTTGACAATTTTTAACTTTTTTACCTTAAAAATCCTTGTCGCTTGAAACTTCCTTATATATTTTCCTTCCCCACGGCTCATAAGAACAAATATTTCTCTTGCTTTTTTTTTTTTTTTTTTTTTTTTTTCTTTCTTCTTTTTTTTTTTTTTTTTTTTTAATTCACAAGAGAAATTAAATACAAAATAAACCATGGCCGTGGAAGAAGTATTTTACCGCTTGATTCTTCACAACTTGTATCGTCTTGAAATCATAAACTTCAAAAATTCTCACCTTTTAATTTTTCTTCGCTTTCATGAATAAGTCTTCATACTTGAATATAAAATTACCTCATTGTAGTGTAAGTCCTCAACACATATGTAAAAATCCGCTCTTTGTATGTTGCTTTTACTTGTATTTGAAATTTGCTCTTTTTCTCATTCCGTTGCTTGTAAACCTTAAACTTTTCCAACTTTCCTTGTAGATTTTGATGTCGCTCCTTGTTGATGATGAATGTGTTTCTATGGATCCGTTGTTGTCGAGAGAGAATGGTGCTAACTGCAAATCGAACTACAAGAAGGAAGCTTTCATCCATGGACGTCACCCTCATGATTGACAAAATTAGCACTCAAGAGATCAAAGAGTAGTGCTTTTAGTGGTGGGAAGTTGGGTAGCTCACCATTCTACCCGGAATTAACGTATGGTGACACACACTCACAAGAAGCTCTTTAGTAGATGGAAAATTTCTGGTCGGTGCCTCACATGATATGAATACGGGTAGTCTCCACTAATGATTGATCAGCAACTCTAATAACGCACTTCTCCCCGCACCAAATTCGCATCACCGCATGATTAAATCCATTATTTAACACTCAAACAAACAAGAAATCCGAATGTAGTTCTCTAACATTTCCAAGTTCAATTATGTTGGTCAAAAACTCTATGTAAACATACCTAGAAGTATGCTAGTGACTCTAAAATCTTTAAAAGTTGGAATCTTTATGTAAAACTTTTTTTTTTTTTTCAAAATTTTTAATTTTTTTGTAATTTTTGTTTTAAAAACATGCTTAACCACTCCCCCACACTTAAACCTTACATTGTCCTCAATGTAATTGAATCCTCCTAGTAAAGTCAAGGTGGGAAATTTTAACATGATAAGAAACAAGAAAAAACAAATAACAAAAGCAAAAGGATAAGAAATACAAAACCGATGGGTTGCCTCCCATTAAGCGCTTGTTTTAAAGTCGACGGCCCGACTTTGCTCTTGCGGCACATTACTCCTCCAGAGGGAGTACATCTTGAAGTCCAATTACGTCCACATGCTCCGTCGGAAAGTTTTCATAATATGGCTTTAACCTATGGCCGTTGACTTTCAATTGTTGTCCCGTTTTTTTCGCTAACAATATCAATCGCACCATGAGCATAAACATTAGTAACAACAAATGGTCCCACCCAACGGGACTTAAGCTTTCCTAAATAAACGTAAACGAGTATTAAATAAAAGAACTTTTTGCCCCACAACAAAACTTTTCCATGAAATCATCTTGTCATGAAAAGCTTAGTCTTTTCCTTGTAAATCCGGGCACTCTCGTAAGCATCATTACGTAT
Organism: Papaver armeniacum; assembly: GCA_023531295.1. NCBI lineage: Eukaryota > Viridiplantae > Streptophyta > Magnoliopsida > Ranunculales > Papaveraceae > Papaver > Papaver armeniacum. The sequence goes on along the minus strand of JAJJWW010001906.1, from coordinate 300,062 downwards.
CTCCTCTAGCTCATGTAGTTGTAAATTCCTTTGTTTCCCGCCTTCATCATACTCCATGTTGAATTTCTTTATCGCCCAATAAGCCTTATGTTCAAGTTCAACCTAAGATGACAAGCCTTGCCATAAACCAACCTATATGGAGACATACCAATCGTGTGTCTTATACGCCGTTCTATACGCCCAAAGTGCATCATTGAGCTTAAAGCTCCAATCTTTCCTCGTGGTATTCACCGTTTTCTCAAGAATGGACTTGATCTCACGATTTGAAATTTCCGCTTGTCCACTAGTTTGTGGATGATAAGGCGTACCAATTTTGTGTGTTATGTTGTACTTCTTGAGGAGAGCGTGGAAAGCCTTCTTGAAATGTGAGCCTCCATCGCTTATCACCACTCTTGGTGTTCCATGCCTATTGAAAATATTTTCCTTACAAAATCACAAACAACTTGAGAGTCATTAGTCTTGGTGGCTCTAGCTTCCACCCATTTCAAACATAATCAACGGCAAGAAGTATATAAAAATTCCCATTCGAATTGACAAAAGGGCCCATAAAATCAATACCCCACACATCAAAAATCTCAACGGCGAGAATTGGTGTGAGTGGCATTTGATTTCGAGCACCTAGATTGCCCGTTCGTTGACATCTATCACACGATTTACAAAAAACATATGAATCTTCAAACAAGGTGGGCCAATAAAATCCACTCTCGAGAACTTTGAGAGCGGTACGCTTAGATCCAAAGTGGCCACCACATGCAAAAGTGTGGCAAAAGGAGAGAATGGATTGAAATTCGGAATTAGGCACGCACCTTCGCATTATTTGATCAACGCCATATTTCCATAAGTATGGTTCATCCCACACATATTGCTTAGCGACCTTCTTAAGTTTCATCTTTTGGAAATTAGACATTGTACTAGGTACTTTCCTTGTCACCAAGTAATTCACTATATCCGCATACCAAGGAGTTGATTCTTCCATGGAGAAAAGTTGTTCGTCCTGGAAAGCGGTCATGTAATGGAAGTTCCTCTTGAGACATAACAAGTCTACTAAGATGATCCGCAACGGTATTCTCCACACCCCTCTTATCACGAATTTCTATGTCGAATTCTTGTAACAATAAGATCCACCGAATTAATCTTGGCTTAGCTTCTTTCTTCTTTATTAAGTGTCTTAGTGCGGCATGATCGGAATACACAATAACCTTTGTACCCACCAAATATGAACGAAATTTTTCCAACGCAAAAACTATAGCCAATAACTCCTTTTCCGTGGTAGAATAATTGATTTGTGCATCATTTAGGGTCCTAGATGCATAATAGATAACATGGGACAACTTGTCCACCCTTTGACCCAAAACGGCTCCAACCGCATAATCACTAGCATCACACATTAATTCAAATGGAAGATTCCAATCCGGTGATTTGATAATCGGCGCACTTGTCAACATCTCCTTTAATTTGTCAAAAGCATCCTCGCATTCCTTGTTGAAGTCGAAAGGTACCTCCTTTTGTAATAACTTGCACATTGGCATGGAGATTTTGGAGAAATCCTTGATAAACCGCCTATAGAAACCTGCATGACCAAGAAAAGAACGGATCTCCCTCACCGAAGTGGGATATTGTAAGTTTCTTATTAAATCTATCTTTGACTTGTCCACTTCAGAGCCCTCGAGAGGACACAATGTGACCAAGTACTATGCCGTGGTTTACCATAAAGTGACATTTCTCCCAATTAAGGACAAGGTTTGTGTCTATGCATCGTTTAAGAATTAGTTCAAGGTTATTTAAACAACCATCAAAAGAATTGCCATAAACACTAAAGTCATCCATAAATACCTCGATGATGCGCTCCACATAATCCGAGAATATACTCACCATGCATCTTTGAAAAGTAGCCTACGCATTGCAAAGGCCGAACGGCATCCGTCTATATGCAAACGTTCCAAACGGACAAGTGAAAGTGGTCTTCTCTTGGTCCTCCGGTGCAATAACAATTTGATTGTATCCCGAATAACCATCCAAAAAGCAATAATAAGAATGCCCCTTCTAACCGCTCCAACATTTGATCAATGAAAGGCAAAGGAAAGTGATCCTTGCGGGTTGCGGAATTAAGCTTTCTATAGTCAATACACACTCTCCAACCGGTTTGAACTCTTGTAGGAACAAGTTCATCATCTTGATTTCGAACAACCGTGACTCCGGATTTCTTTGGCACCACTTGAACCGGACTTACCCACTTGCTATCGGAAATTGGGTAGATCACCCCCACACTTAGCAATTTGAGTATCTCTTTTTCACAACCTCCATCATGGGAGGATTTAGCCGACGTTGAGCATCACGTCTGGCTTCACGTTCTCTTCCATTAGAATCCTATGCATGCACATGGATGGACTAATACCTTTGATGTCCGCAATCGTCCACCCAATAGCCGTTTTGTGCTCTTTCAAGACTCTAAGCAAACGGTCTTCTTGTACCGGCGTGAGGTTCTTAGAAATAATCACCGGAAGCTCATCTCCATCCCCCAAGAAAGCATACTTCAAATGGTCCGGAAGCGGCTTCAATTCTAGTTTGGGCGCCTTCACAATGGATGGTACAAGTACTTCATCATTCACGGGTAAGGAAATATATGAAACATCACCCTTTTTAGCTTCTTGCAATGTCGCCAAAGCTCCACATATCTCCACCAATTCCTTGGAGATTTCAACATCCAAGTTAGACAAGCCATGGACGTCCAATTCAATGCTCTTTTGCAACACCACATCAAGTTCATCCTCTTGGTTCAATTCTACCATTTGTTGCGCTAATGAATCAACCACATCAATGGAGTAAACGGAATGCACATCACTTGGGTAGCGCATGGCTTCAAATATGTTAAAGTGTATTATCTCCTTGTCGAATTCCATAGTGAGTGTACCCTTATCAACATCAATCTTCGTCTTTGCGGTCTTCATGAATGGCCTCCCAAGAAGTAAAGAAGTAGATGAACGGTTCTCATTGTTGTCCATATCCACCACAAAGAAGTCCACCGGAAAAATAAGCTCATTTACTTGCACTAGCACGTCTTCTACAAGCCCCTTAGGATATATGTTAGACTTGTTTGCCAATTGGATAATAACTCTCGTCTCTTTCAAAGGTCCAAGATTCAAGGAGTCATAAATATCGGCCGACATCACACTAATGGAAGCTCCCAAATCAAGTAAAGCATGTTCAAACCTTTGTTTACCAATAGTAATTGGCACCGTGAAACCACCGGGATCCGTGCACTTTGTAGGCATCTTCTTCAATAGCATAGCCGACGACTCTCGCCAACTTTAGTAATTTCATTATCAAGCAACCTATCCTTCTTGATGCATAACTCCTTCATGAACTTGGCATACCTTGGAATTGTCTTGATAGCCTCAATGAATGGGATGTTGATTTCAATCTTCTTGAAGATATCCATAAGTGCCTTGTCTTGAACTTCTTTCTTGGATTTAGCAAAACGACTAGGAAAAGGAGGTGGAGTAGTGAAAGTAGAAACCGGTTCCTTGGATTGGTCGTTTGGTGTGGAATTCTCCTTTGGTGCGGTTTCCTCCTTGTCATTGACTACCTCTTCACTAACTTCCTCATGATGACTTGGACCCTCCACTTGCCTTCCACTTCTTAAAGTAACCGCATTAACATTCTCTCTTGGATTCACCAATGGTTGTGAAGGAAGTTTTGTGGAAACTTGAGATTTCAATAAATTCACATCGGTCGCCAATTGTCCCATTTGAGTATGTAAATCCTTGATAGCCGAATCGGTCTTTTGTTGATTTTGTTGAAGCAATGACGTAATACCTTGCATCATGACATTAAGCTTATCATCAATTGAAGAATCACGTTCCTTGACTTGTTGTGGTTGGAATTGTTGAAAACCACCTTGTTGTTGAGGTTGGAAACGTGATTGTTGAAAACCTCCTTGTTGCGCATATGGATTAGGAGCCGCCGCTTGCGTGTTTGCATAACTAAAGTTGGGATGATCCTTCCAACCGGGATTATAGGTATTGGAGTATGGATCGTACCTTGGCCTTTGATTTGGATATAAAGCATTCACTTGTTCGGTCTCACCATCCGGAATAATTACCGCGGCCATCCTTTGCATCATAATCTCCATGTTACTTATCCTTTGATCAAGATGTGATGAATCACTTACTTCATGCACTCGCCTAACCATTGGTTCATCCCTTGTGTAGAATTGTTGCGAGTTTTCCGCCATACTTTCAATCAACTCTCTAGCTTCGGTCAAAGTCTTGTTCATTAGTGCACCACCACCAGCGGCGTCAAGAAGAGACCTATCACTTGTGTGAAGAGCTTCATAGAAGTATTGGAGTATCATCACATCACTAAATTGATGGTGTGGACAGCTTGCCACCAACCTTTGTATCGCTCTAACATTCATACAATGATTCTCCCACTTGTTGTTTCAATCCACAAATCTCCTTGCGAATTTGAGTAGCTTTGGATGCGGGAAAATATCTCTCGAGGAAAATTTTCTTCATCCCATTCCATGTTGTGATATCTGCCGGAAGGCAAATAATATAACCATTCCTTAGCATTACCCGCCAAAGAAAACGGGAAAAGCTTTCAACATTGCTCCATCCGCATCGCTTTAGGTGGAAGCATAGCCATAACTATGGCGTAGAAGTCCATAAGATGTTTGTTTGGGTCCTCATTCACCATGCCATGGAACTTTGGTAACTCTCTAATCAACCCCGGCTTGATTTGAAGGTTGAATTAGTTTGGATACACCATTGTTGTGTATCAAGCCCATGAGAAGCTAGGTCCTTCATTGTACGATCGACCATTGTTTCTTCCTCTTTGTCCGAATCACTTGATGAAGGAGGAAGTGGAGTGTTAATCGCTCGAATGAAATCCTTTAGTTGAGTGCCGGATCGAAGACGTATTGGACTCGGTCTACCCCTTTAAGCATTCACCAAAGGTATAACACCAAACAAGATTCTCACAAACTAAGTTAGATACGGTAAAGAATCTAACAAAGCAAAAAGAATAAAAACAACTAAAAAAAATCGCCCGTTGCTCCCAAGACAACGGCGCCAAAATTTGATGCGTGTCGTAGGTGCAATCAAATTAATTCAATATTTCCACTCAATTAAAAATAATATAATGGAAGTCAAGTTCGTTCCCACGAGGAGCAAGAGATCTTAGTTGTAAAAGTTGTCACGAAAGGGGGGGTGTAAAAAGCAAAAATAAAAATAAAAATAAAAATAAAGAAAGCAATTAAAATCGAAAGTTGAAAGATGAAAGCAATAAGAGAGAGAAGATCAAGGAATCCTTCTTCGTTACGAAACAATGATTAAAGTTATGTTCTTTTCTACTTGTTATTAGTCACAGATTATCACCAACCGTAGGTTAGCAGGTCCGCTTAGCTAGCCCCAAAATCCCTAATTTCACTGAGTAACAGTCCGCTTAGTTATCGATTCTATTCAAAAGAACCACCTTGAGGTCCGCTTTTACAAGATGTAATTCCCAGAATGCATTAAGATTTATGAATTTAGGTTTAGTACTAGTAGTTAAACTCGGTTCGCTTGGTTCACTTTCTAGCGTTGTTTCTACACACAATTGCTCCACGGAATCCCCGCAAGGTCTCGTGTTTTCTACTTGTGTAAAGTGTCGAGAACGATTACGTATTCCCTAACTTATACTAGATATAGATCAATTAACAAATTAATTTAGCGTGCACTCCAAACAATCTATCAATCAATCATGAGTGTCTTTAAGATCACTCCAATTAGTAAAAACAATCGATAATCATGTGAAAAATCTCAAGATAGAATTGAAAACAAAAACTCAAATCATGTTAAGAACTAGGAATTCATCCTCAATCAATAGGAAAATTAGCTACTCATGTTTTTGAAATTCACACAATTAATAATTATTAAAAGAAAAAGTTTCAAATTCACACAAGTAATTAAAAAGAAAAAAATCTTAGAAAAAGCAAGCAAAACACAAGTGTGTGTGTGTAGAGAGGTGTGTAGAAGTTGTAGAAAACTTCTCTATTTATAGGCTTCAAAATTCTCCAAATCTTCTAAGGATTAGAATCCTTTTCCTTTTCAATTCAACTTCCAAATTCAAGTCTTTCTCTTCTCTTCCACCTTCTCTTTCCAAATTTGAGTCCAATTCTCCATCCAATTCCTAGCCCAAGTCTTCACACCCATGAGAGAGTCCATAGAAAATTCTGGAATTTTGCTCGCCGGAAAAGCTGGGATTGTGGCGGAATTTGGCGGGAAACGTCGGCCACGGCCGCTTTGGAAATTTTGTCGTCGAGAGAATATTCGACGGAATATTCCGTCCGGTCCTCCGTTAGGACTAACGGTCAAACGGGTCAATCGTCAGTCAACTGTTAGTCAACAGTCAAGGGGAAGAGTGAGTTAGCTACCGAGTCAGCTTCTGATTCAGCTGAGTCAACTCAGTCGGACACGAGTCACTTGGCCTAAAGCCACAATCTTGCCGGCTAAATTCTTGTGTTGCACCGGGGATGGTGCATCACCGCCCCGCTCCCACCATAATGGTGCTCAACTGCAATTGCTCGGCCTTCTCGGCTTTAAAACATGATCTCTGCCTTGATCAACACCCAGATAGACCTAAATCCATTTCGGTCCTTTGCTTCACCGCAAATCTACCCCCCAATCTATCTCGGCCAACTAAACCCACTCGATTCATCTCGCATCATCATGAATTCCACCTAAGCCGCAATTTGCCATTCTTCTCGCCACATCAAGTGCGCTATCCATCGTCACAACCCATTGCCATGCTGGGCAACATCGATCTCTTGCCACTCCTGTAATTGTAAACTCGTCTTGCACCTACAACTACATCACCAGCACTGCCTTTAATCATTGCCAGAAATCACCAGCTCAGGCCAAATTCACAGCATTGCATCCAACTACCAGACTCCACAATTTCATACACACTCCAGCCACCACATCTCATTGCCTATTCCCTTTCATTCTCAGTTCATCATTACTTCAAACCCATTGCCTCCACCTTCTCTGTAGTTCATTGCCTTCACCTGTAACTTCTTCTTCCAACTTGGCAGTGAGAACTAGCTCATCCGTAACCTACATCTTAACATCAGGCTCCATCTTCTTTCTCTCACGAATTTCCGGTAGCCACCACCAACACATTGACTTGCTCCATTGCCCGAACTTCATACTACCTATCTTGAATCGCGAGCCGAAATGGGAAAGGGAGAACCCTAATTTCAGCTTCTCAATCTCCCCTGTCCTTTATTCTTCAAACCCCATAGACCCATATCAATCTTTATCCACGAGAACAATTTCTCAATCTCTCGGTTTAAGCGGTCTCAATTCCACTCTCTCTATCTTTGAATACCAGTGAAGAACAAGCTTTATTCCTCCTTCAATTCTCTTCTCCCATGGCAACAGAACAACTCAACCAAAACCCATTCCCTGCATCTCGATCTCACCATGGGCGAAGAAGCTAACCCCCTGTCTTTGCAACTTTGCTGTATTTCTTTTTGAATTCAATCTTGCTCTCCATCTTCAACAAAGAAAGACCCTATTTCATCGATTCCATTGAACCAGCCTCATCTCTCACCGGAACACAAGTTTGCTAATCAATAACAGATCGAGCAATTCTTTCAAACCCAATCTGCTCTTCTCCGAATCAATTGTAGTTCGATCCATGGCCGCCTCACTTCCTCTCAATCGATCTCACCACTGTTTTCAGACAGCAACCCTCTCACTTTCAGGAAAAAATAAAAATGATAATGATTGAGAAATAAATTCTCGGTTTAGGGTGAAAGTGAAGTAGGTTTGGATCCGGTTTCGGGCCGTGGATCCGGGTACGGGTGTGGAGCAGGTGTAGATGGATGGGCTTAGGTTAGGGTATGGTTGGATCAGACATGTGGGCTTGGGTATGGGTCGAGTTCACTCCCTTCTTTTTGGATAAGGGACACCTCTTTGACCTCCCCTTATCTATTGTTGTCCTTCCTTCGATAATTTGAGTCACCCCTTATCCTCTACTGGGCTCCATATAGTATTCCCTCCTTGATGAAATGACAATTTTACCCTTTTGGCTCAAATAGGGTGATTTCTTCTTCTTTTCCTCCCCGTGCGACTCCAAAGTAGCTACAAAACTCAAAACAAGCGTAAAATACATAATTTACAAGAAAAATAGCAAAGAAAGCATAAACTACTAGATAGTAAATTAGGTGTATTCTACACATATCAAAGCCCGATGTTGTGTATTGGGTCATTGGTGAAGTGCAACTCAGATGGTTCTGGTGGGTGTTTCAGGTTTGACAATGAATCACAGGGAAAGATTGAGGTGGAAGGCAGAATGGCAAGTGATAGGTCAGGTTGCAGATCAATGGATTGTGTGTGATTAATGGGTGTTGGTAATAGAATTGCTAATGAATTGGATAGCTGCTGTGTGTGTGTGGAATTGAAGCTTATTGCAGTGACGAAGGTGGGTATGAAATGCAGGGGAGACTGGTGTGAAGTTGAGGTGCAAGAATTGAGTAAGAAGGTGGAGCTGTTGGTGGTAGTGGCTGGTGCTTGTGGCTCGTAGTAGTCTTTGCTCGAGAACATGAAATGGAGTAGAGTGGCAATGTTTTGAGCAGGTGCATGCTAAGTTGGTTGCGAGGTTGCAACTTGGGCGTGTTAAGTTGCGGAGTGGTGGTTACTGAGTTTGAACTGAGCTATGAGTGACAAAGAATGTGGACTAGGAGCCGAATCGAAGTTGGATAGAATGAGGCTGCGATCGTGCAGGTGTAATGCAATGGACTGCAAAATGGCATTGCGGTGATGATTTTTATGGGTTTCGGCTAGTTGAGATGGCTACAGATTGGAGTTGTACAAAAGGTGATGGAGAACGAGGAGTCATCGACTTGTGGTGTTCGAGTCCGTGATGCTCGAGCCAGAGAAGAACTCGAGGAGGAGGATGGTCTCTGCTTTGCCGTTGTTTGGTCTCAATGGAGTTTGTTGTTTATGGAATAATGGTAGTGGTGATGGAAGAAAATGACGATGCTACTATGGAGCTTTGTAGTTGAAGTATGGAGTGAGTAATGGCCCGATGATGGTGGTCTTTGTTGAATCTATGGGTTTTGAGTTGTAATGCTATGGCTTAGTGAAATGCAGTGCAAGATGGAGAGGAGAAGGGGATCTGGTACTTGAGCCTTGGGCTGATTGCAGCTGGAAGTGGATTTGCAGCTACACTGGCAGAATGAAGAGAAGCTGTGTGACAGTGCCATGGCAGGATATGAAATAGAAGAAGGCGAGCCATCATGGTCGGCAATGCACTAGATTTGCACAAGGATGGTGCATCACAAAATTATGCTGTGCAATGGCTGAGCCAAGGCTAGTCGCTCACTCGGCCAAAGCGATGGATCGACTCAATCTGACTCAAGTCTGACTAGAACCAGCTAACTCGGTGCTTGACCCAGTTGACCCGGCCGAGCTGACCCAGTTGACCCAACCGATCCAACCCGTTGACCGGTGACCGGGCTGACTTTGCCGGTCACCTGAGGTACTTTTCCGGCGGGATTCCGGCCATAATCCCAGTTTTCCGGCGAGCGTTTTTGGGACAAATTTCTACACGGGTTTCTCTCACTCGTGGGCCGGGTGAATTTCCAACTAATGGACTTTGAAGACAAAACCTAGTTTTGGAAGGAGTGGAGCTATAAAAGAGAAGACTTTTCTCAAAACACATATCATATATATCTTTTATTATTCTTTTTGGCCTCTACTTTGTGTTCTAGGGTTTACACCATGAAGTCTTTTCTCTTTCTTCTTGTTATGAACTCCATGAATATGAGCTAGAGATTTTATTATTGGTTATGGAATAAGTTGAATTTCCAAACATGAGTTTTTGTGCAATAAATTAGTTTTATCTCATATTATCGTTTATGATTCACCATGAATATTGTTACATGATTTGAATGCTTGTTTAGTCGAGTCGCGAGTCGATTGAGTTTGCTTTCATCTTTATTGCTAGATTAGGGTTATTATACGCAAAAGTGATAATTCCGGATTGCAAGTAGCATAAATATGATTATAGTTTGTAGTGATATATTCTTATGATCATATGTGAACCATAACCTTTGTTAAATCGGATTAGTGCGCTTTCCACGTTCGATTGCTTTGATTGGCCTGATTTCATTGAACTTAATGCATCTAGGGAATTAAACTTGATTAGTGCTTTTACACGTTAGGTTGTTCCTTTAGGTAGAATTCATATTCGCATCTTTTAATGTGTTTGTTGATGACATGAGGAGGTTTGCGGGATATTCTTGCGATCAAGGTATTCTAGGGTCTTTGATAAAAGTTGAGATTAAAATATCAATTCTAGTTATTGTGTGAAAACATGTTTGTGAATGAAAACGAAATCCATGACCAATACTTTTTTATCCTTGATTTGATTTGTTTGCTTATTTTCTTTATTTGTTTTATTTAGTTTATTATAATCACAAAACTACCGGTGTTATTTATAGGGAACCGAAACAATTTGACAACCTAGACCTCTCTGTGGGATCGATCCTTTCTTGCCCTTGCTATATTTATATTTTGAGTAGTAAGAAAGTGTAATTTATTTTTGACGCTTACGACCGCGATCAAATTTTGGCGCCGATGTCAAGGCAGCGGTTGTTAATTAATTTTTTTGGTTTCTTATTTTTGTTTTTAGTTTTTGTTTTATTTTTCCTATTTTCTGTTTTTAACCTTGGTTTGAGAATCTTATTTCGGTGCTTATTTCTATGGAAGGAGCATATTACGTGGATGGATACGGATTTCAACCTCAACAATATGATAACTACCAATTCCATGGGTATAATCAAAACCAATTCATTGGTTATGACCAATATTCCATGGAACCTTGTGGTTTTCCTCAACAACCTTATGGCGGGTATGTGTGTGAACAACAACAAGGATGGGAGGATTCTTATGCTCGTGAACAAAAAGTCTCTAATTTTATAGACCAAGTTTCCACCTTTTTACAAGAGGAATTTCAAAAAGCTAAAGAGACTACAAACGAGCAACTCCAAGAACTTCGTGAAGGTATGACTATCTTACGAAGAGGCATTGATCAATACAAGGAAGATATGGATAATTCTAATGTGCATATGGTTTGTGATGAATATTTGATTGATGTTAATGTTGAAAAAGGCCAATCCTTGGGCACTTTCGTCGATAATTGTGTGGCTAACTCAACTCTTGATCGTAATAATGATCATTCACCTATTCAAAAGGATGAGTTAGAGATTAGCAACACTAAATTCAGCGAGGAACAATCTTATGTTGACTATGATAGTGACGGTGATTATGATATATTGCTTGAAACAACTCATGGTGACATCTCCGAGGAGTCTTTTTGGGATCAAGATGAAGACGAAGAGGAATATGATGACACTTTTGTAGATTACTCAAGCATTGATCTTAATAACGATCAAGAACCTATTCAAAAGGTAGAGCTTGAGGATGATGCGATGAGTGTTCTAAAGAAATTCCTTATGGACAATATTGCATCCGCAAAAGAGTATGTGCCTTACAACAAAGAGGAGTGTGTTGAGAATGAGACCGTTATGACCAATATTGTGGAAGACCCAATTGAGCTTGCATATGATTGTAATGATGATGTTTATGTCGAGACTTTGGTTACGGCAGAAACGGACAAAGAATGGTTGCAAGGTTTGATAGAGGACCATGATATACAAGAGGTGAATAATTCACTTGAGTTTTTCAAGGATGAAGAGGATTCCGTAATACAAGAGATTGTGCAAGGTTTATCTAACCCTTTGCCTATTGTTTCTTCTCCTTTACCTCTTATTGGTTTGAATGTATGTGCTTCGAGAATATTGTTGGATGACTTTGTTTCTCGATTTACTCCATTAGAGATACTTGATTCTCATACTATGCGAGTTATGGAACAAGAAACCGTGGAAGTACCCGATTTCTATATTCTTTATACACTTCCAAGTGTGGATAAGAATAAGTGTGGGGGAGCTTTTATCGGTTCATAGCTTCACTTTTGCTTTATTGTACTAATATTTGTGTGAAGCTAGAGTTTCCAAAACAGGTTCTATGGAAGGATCCTCAACTTTTCGGATTGTTGGTATATGGACGATAACAAAAGAGTCGGGGCCGACGACTTTAAACCAAGCGCTAAATGGGAGGCAACCCATAGGTTTTGTATTTTAGTCCCTTTTATTTTTTTTTTTTATTGTTTTTATATCATATTTTCATCCCCATGTTTAATTTCATTGCGTCCGGAATCTATCTTAGAAGAGAATTATGACGAATACCTTTTCGTCAGAAAAATTCAGACTGCACGTAGTTCAGTCCAGACACCATAACTGTCAGACCGTTTATCGAAACACTGTGTCCTTTTGACACTTTGTAGAAAACACGTAGATGAACAACTTTTGTGAAATGGAGTTTTTCCAAATTCCTTACCAATTTGTACAGTTTTTGCGTTTTATCTGCTGTTACGTCAGAATTCAGAATTTTCGGTTTTTCACATTGAGGACAATGTGAAGTTTAAGTGTGGGGGAGCATTTATATGTTTTAGTTTGTTTTATGCCTTTTAAAAAAAAAAAAAAATCAGAAAAATAGAAAAACCAAGAAAAAATTTTGTGCTTTTTGAACTCCGATATCTAGAAACTTGTGCCTTTAGGATGACACCATTAGTGGATGGAACCATTTTGAATGCAGGAGTTGAGGAACCAATTAACTAAAAGGGAAGAATATAGCTCAGAAATCACAAATTAACATGATAGTTGTTACCATATCTCGGAATATCACCATATCACATTCTATTTTTATTTTTCCATATTTATCTATTGTTCTCTAAGTGCTTTGGTGGGTCACTAAACATCGACGTGTTATTACTGCTAGGATGAAATAGAGTGATTGAGTTACTAGAAAAAGAAAAAAATGATGAAAAAAATATATATGAAAAAAAAAAAAAAAAGACCGACCAATTAGACCAAAACGGAATAAAAAGACACTTGGGAATAGCGGTATGTGTGAAACGTAGTCCCCTGTCTCCGTCGCCTAAACAAGCGTGGAATGCGGGATCCAAGGCAACTATCATGTACTTGCCGACAAGAATCATGCGCTTGGATCCAGTTTGATCCAATCATGTTGTCTAAAAAAATGAAAAAAAAAAAAAAAAGAAAGTATTATTATTTTGGTTGAATAAAGTCACTTGGTTCCCTTGTATATGCCAAACAGTTGATGTAGCATTCAAACCAAGTAGCTCAATCCAATAGGAATAGGTTCATCTTAGCAGTGACCTTCAGACAGATATGGGAAACATCGAACACTTGAGAATATTCGCCAACATCTACATCTTTATCCATCTTCTTTATATTTTCATTGTGATTGTTGTTTGTTAGTTTCCGAGTATTGTGGCTTGTTCGACTATCTAATTAGAGTTTATTTACTAATATATGAATTGAATTTGCAAGGTACCTCCTCCTGTAGTCATTTTGGATTCGTTCATTGATTTGTCATGAATAGACGGAGTTTGAAATATAGGTTTTGTAGGTATATCTCTAGTAAACCTTCACGAGACTATAACTCGTCCACTAGGGACACCTAGGGGTTTAAAGGCTTGTTATTTATGCTAAAAGTGACCGTAGCCTCGACGACACGGAGTTGTTGTATTTTATTATTTTGTTTGATTTGCTCGAGGACAAGCAAAGTCTAAGTGTGGGGGAATCTGATAGGTGTAGAATACACCATATTTACTATAGAGAGTTTATGATTTCTTTGCTATTTTTCTTGCGAATTATGTACTTTACGCGTGTTTTTGAGTTACTAGGTACTCTGGAGTCGCACGGAGGAAAAGAAGCGGAAATCACCCAAATTGAGCAAGAAGGGCAAGAGTGTCATTTCACAGGCACGTACTATCCGGAGCCCAGTCAAAGTTAAGGGGAAACTCTATTGGAGAAGTATTAAACACGGACCAGCTGCGGTTAAGGGGTGACCAGTTAGGATGGCCCTTATCTAATGACCGGGTGGTCCTTATCCACGGGGTGTAACATCCACCCAAATTATCCAACCCTAAATCGAGAGATTTCTCTCAATCATTTTCTTCTTTCACCTGAAATCAAGAAGAGAGAGGATGAGATTGTCTGAGACCATTTTTCCTCTGTAATTAAATGATGTCGATAAAATTTCAGAGATTAATCAAGTGATTGCTGGTGATGAAATGGATCTGCGTAGCTGAGAACTTCACGAAGAGGAAATCAAGATGAGGAAGAACCAGAAGACCTTGTTCTTCTGCTGATGTGAGTTGAATCGAGTTCACAGAGGTGAAGAAATTGTATCTGAGATAAAAGATTTCAAGGGTTCTTAAATTTGTAATTCGTTCCTGGGTTAAAGTTCAGGTGATGAACACATAAACGGAGAGATAGAGAAATTGATGATTTGAGAAGATTGGATGATAACTCGGTTCGATCTGTGATGCGTGAACAGGGATTGAAAATGGGTATTTTTGCTGTGGGTCTTATTGAGAACCAGATGGAGAAGAAATGAGTGAATCAAGAGATAATCGTTCTTTGTTATCGAATTGGATGCGGGAAATGGCAACGATGTTGTGTATTGGGTCATTGGTGAAGTGCAACTCAGATGGTTCTGGTGGGTGTTTCAGGTTTGACAATGAATCACAGGGAAAGATTGAGGTGGAAGGCGAGAATGGCAAGTGATAGGCTGTGTTGCAGATCAATGGATTGTGTGTGATTAATGGGTGTTGGTAATAGAATTGCTAATGAATTGGATAGCTGCTGTGTGTGTGTGTGGAATTGAAGCTTATTGCGGTGACGAAGTGGGTATGAAATGCGGGGAGACTGGTGTGAAGTTGAGGTGCAAGAATTGAGTAAGAAGGTGGAGTTTGTTGGTGGTAGTGGCTGGTGCTTGTGGCCTGTAGTGGTGCTGCTCAGAACATGAAATGGAGTAGAGTGGCAATGTTTTGAGCAGGTGCATGCTAAGTTGGTTGCAGGTTGCAACTTGGCTGTGTTAAGCTGCAGGTGGTGGTTACGAGTTTGAACTGAGCTATGAGCTGACAAAGAATGTGGAGTAGGAGCTGAACTGAAGTTGGATAGAATGAGCCGCAATAATGCAAATTGTAATGCAATGGACTGCAAAAATGGCATTGCAGGTGATGATTTTTATGGGTTTCAGCTAGTTGAGATGGCTACAGCTTGGAGTTGTACAAAAGGTGATGGAGAACGAGGAGTCACGACTTGTGGTGTTCGAGTCCGTGATGATCGAGCCGAGAGAAGAACTCGAGGAGGAGGATGGTCTCTCTGCCGTTGTTTGGTCTCAATGGAGTTTGTTGTTTATGGAATAATGGTAGTGGTGATGGAAGAAAATGACGATGCTACTATGGAGCTGTAGTTGAAGTATGGAGCTGAGTAATGGCCCAGATGATGGTGGTGCTGTTGAATCTATGGGTTTTGAGTTGTAATGCTATGGCTTAGTGAAATGCAGTGCAAGATGGAGAGGATAAGGGGATCTAGTACTTGAGCCTTGGGCTGATTGCAGCTGGAAGTGGATTTGCAGCTACACTGGCAGAATGAAGAGAAGCTGTGTGACAGTGCCATGGCAGGATATGGAATACAAGAAGGCAGAGCCATCATGGCTGGCAATGCACTAGATTTGCACAAGGATGGTGCATCACAAAATTATGCCTGTGCAATGGCCTGAGCCAAGGCTAGTCATCTCACTCAGCCAAAGCAGTGACTGACTCAATCTGACTCAAGTCTGACTAGAACCAGCTAACTCGGTGCTTGACCCAGTTGACCCGGCCGAGCTGACCCAGTTGACCCAACCGATCCAACCCGTTGACCGGTGACCGGGCTGACTTTGCCGGTCACCTGAGGTACTTTTCCGGCGGGATTCCGGCCATAATCCCAGTTTTCCGGCGAGCATTTTTGGGACAAATTTCTACACGGGTTTCTCTCACTCGTGGGCCGGGTGAATTTCCAACTAATGGACTTTGAAGACAAAACCTAGTTTTGGAAGGAGTGGAGCTATAAAAGAGAAGACTTTTCTCAAAACACATATCATATATATCTTTTATTATTCTTTTTGGCCTCTACTTTGTGTTCTAGGGTTTACACCATGAAGTCTTTTCTCTTTCTTCTTGTTATGAACTCCATGAATATGAGCTAGAGATTTTATTATTGGTTATGGAATAAGTTGAATTTCCAAACATGAGTTTTTGTGCAATAAATTAGTTTTCTCTCATATTATCGTTTATGATTCACCATGAATATTGTTACATGATTTGAATGCTTGTTTAGTCGAGTCGCGAATCGATTGAGTTTGCTTTCATCTTTATTGCTAGATTAGGGTTATTATACGCAAAAGTGATAATTCCGGATTGCAAGTAGCATAAATATGATTATAGTTTGTAGTGATATATTCTTATAATCATATGTGAACCATAACCTTTGTTAAATCGGATTAGTGCGCTTTCCACGTTCGATTGCTTTGATTGGCCTGATTTCATTGAACTTAATGCATCTAGGGAATTAAACTTGATTAGTACTTTTACACGTTAGGTTGTTCCTTTAGGTAGAATTCATATTCGCATCTTTTAATGTGTTTGTTGATGACATGAGGAGGTTTGCGGGATATTCTTGCGATCAAGGTATTCTAGGGTCTTTGATAAAAGTTGAGATTAAAATATCAATTCTAGTTATTGTGTGAAAACATGTTTGTGAATGAAAACGAAATCCATGACCAATACTTTTTTATCCTTGATTTGATTTGTTTGCTTATTTTCTTTATTTGTTTTATTTAGTTTATTATAATCACAAAACTACCTAAGTGTTATTTATAGGGAACCTAAACAATTTGACAACCTAGACCTCTCTGTGGGATCGATCCTTTCTTGCCCTTGCTATATTTATATTTTGAGTAGTAAGAAAGTGTAATTTATTTTTGACGCTTACGACCGCGATCATTAGTAAGAGAAGGCGATTTTAAAAATAATCATGAAGAGAAATTATTGTGTGTTAATTTTTATTTTGCATGCAAGGAATTCAAGATGTATCCATGAAGTTGAATGATATGATCATAATCACCAAAGTATCGACAAAACAACCATTAAACATAACATTTTAGCTTTTTTCAATGAAGTTTCCATACGGAAGCTTGACCGTGAAACAATTCCTTCAAGCTTTTGCCCTTGTTAAATCCAACTACCGCCTAGTCAGACACTTTATTTTCGCTTTTGTCACCCGATTCTCCATCCTAAGATGACGTTTATTCGCTCTCAAACTTTAATGAAATTCCCTCTTATTCTTCCTTGCTTAATTTCCCTTGCTCCAGTTACCCGTCGGCCGTGGCATTGAGCTAAAGTCCATTTTTAGTTCTTTTCCAGCCTCTTGTAGTATTTTCTCCGATAGATACAACCCGTAATTCAGAATTTGTTCGTACGTTGGATTTTTTTATTCCATAATGTGTTGTAAGCCTATGTGTGAGATCATTGCACATATCCAGTCCAATTTTTTCCCAAAGAATTTCTGGTTTCGTTGGGATACATTGAGTGAGTATAATACTAAAAAGTTGTCGTAGTTGGTACCCAGTCTTCATCACCGCCGCCTCTTTTAGGCATTTCTCCAATTCTCCGTCGTTTTCCAATTACCTCAGTGCCAAAAAGTCCACTTCTTTCCATGCTCGGGACATCGTGAATCAAGTCTCCTAGAGTTCCCCTTCCGCCATGTCATTTAAAACATACAGTGGTTTCCCTTTGTTTTGTATATGTACTTTTTCACCTCGTATATATTTCATTACTGGATAATTATATTCTTAGCCTTCGAGAGATGTTTGTATTTTACTATTAGAAAGTTGCTAAAACGGAAAAAAATATGAATGATTATGTAACAAATAATATTAATAACTAACATGGTAAGTGGTAACAATCAGCTCCATGGACCATAGCTTTTGGATCAAACTTGCCATTGAGGTTACATGTACCAAGTGAGAGTATCCAAGTAAGTGATCCCGACTATATTGTTGCCACCAAAAATAGAAGCTCAAAATTAGCGCCCACTACTATAATATCAGAAGAGTTTCTGGTACACTTTGACTATATCCCCCATATTACAGTTAGCATACTTGTACATGGGGATTTGAAGAGTGGGGTTGCGCATAATGGATTGTTGTTAGGCATTTTCTCTTTTAATTTTGTGTAGTATTGTAAGGCTGGTTAGAGCACTGACAATATATCATCCACCATAAGAAGTGAAAGAAATTAATTATATTCAGGTTAATGACAACATGAAAAGAATTGCAACGCAGATGAGAGTTACATGAAGTAGGTGGTGTACCTATGACATCAATAACATTCACTGCTGGTCAGCGGATAATTATTTCAATTTTGGATTCAAGGGTTACAGAAATGTTTTATTTTTAACTTCAAAGGGAAGAGGGTACCTAACACAGACATTCAAGGAGAGGTGTAAACATAGAAAACTTTAGCTGAGATGGCGATCAGTTGAGTTAAGCATTTTTTTAGTAGATAAGGTGTTACCTGGGAACTGTGTCGGAACTATAACACTACATATATTGCACCAAAGTTAACCTTCCTCACCAACTACTTTTGTACGCCGGAAGTTGAAACTAATATAGTACTATCCATGCTCAAATAGATCAATACATATAATAGTAAACATAAATTCTTTCAAATAGGCAATATAAAAACATAATGAGACGAGAGAAAAACCAACAAAAGGGGCCACGCTCAATTTTGGTTCCCAGTTTTAAGATAAAACTTTTGATATGGTTTTTCTGGTGTAAAGCTCTTAGTATCAAAACTAATATTCAATGTTCATTCAATGGGAATTAACCTGGGCACTGCGAAAACCAAAACATTGTGTTTAGTATGGAGTAAAAGCCAGGAGATGTATTAATTAGAGATGTACAGGCATGTATGCCTGAACTTCGTTATAATATTAAAATACAAAATGATCAGAGATTAAAATTGACCGCCGTAATGGTACATGATTTTCTGAAACTAATGTGGTCTAAGACCTAATCAGAAATTAATCAAAGATAAAACCAATACTCCACAAAAAAAAAAAAAAATGAGTTCTTGAGTTCATTTACCTCATAGTGTAATCTTTGTCACTATTTTCGTTGGTGTAGCGTTGAAGATACATCTTGAGCTTGTAAAGTGATTAATTCCAAAAAAAATCTTCTTACCTCTAAAAATTATAATTCATTGATGTATTAGGTACACAAAAAAATTGAATGAAATAGCTCGAATTAAAAAGTATAAAAAATTACCAGGAACAGTAGCCAAGACCGTAAGAAAAAGGTTAGTGTTGCCAGAGCTCATCATTCGTCAAATAACTTTCTTAAATTGAAAAGAAGTATTCCATATGTTAATTTACCAAAAAAAAGAAAGAAAAAAAAGATCTCAATCTAAAAAAAGGTACCTAAATTAAGATTTCAACTTTGGTGTGAGATATCAAGTCAATTCAACCTCATTTCCTGAATCCATTTTGCAAAAATCTGCATAAACAAAACAAACTCATAAATTATAAAATGTTCAGGAAACTAAGAAAAAAAACTAATTATCCTTGAGATATATCCAGCAAAGTTAAAAAAGAAATACGTACCAACTGAAAACTTTCGATTTCATTAGCTCTAGTGATAATCTTCATGTTGCGATTTGTCCGATTTGTA
This sequence comes from Papaver armeniacum, assembly GCA_023531295.1. Taxonomy (NCBI): domain Eukaryota; kingdom Viridiplantae; phylum Streptophyta; class Magnoliopsida; order Ranunculales; family Papaveraceae; genus Papaver; species Papaver armeniacum. The sequence goes on along the minus strand of JAJJWW010001906.1, from coordinate 280,362 downwards.
CCAGACCAAGGATGAAAGTCTCCACTCCAACCTTAATACCTTATCATTTGGGGCGACATTTCTCCTTCTGTGAGAAACTGATTATGAAATAACCCCGCACATCGAATGACATTCACTGTCCGTAAAAATTAAGCGAAACGGTTTTACCTTTATAAATGCCAGTATCGTTTTGTCAAAGGAAGGAAAAGTCCTAAACGCATGAATCAATCTCTACCGTTATTTATGTGCCCAAACTGTCGATGTCCGTCCAAAGAGAAAAACACAACTATTACCTTGTAACCCAAAACGTAAATCAATCTGGACCGTCTTTTATGTGTCTAAAATGTAGATGGCCGTCCATATAGAAAAACACCGTTGTCCCTTATAATATATATTATATTTATATATCATAACTTTACTCTTGAATGAAAACGTTTAAGTACATTTTTTTTTAATCTTTAGTTATGAACTATGAAAGTTGATTTTGGTTATACAACACATGTAGATTTTGAACATATATAATATATTTAGGGACTCTTAAGCTCAAAATGGTAGAGATCCCAAGCCTATCACAAGGTTTGCGGAGGTTGATGGTTCAAATCCATATGAGTTTCTATGTGCTTATTCAATATGGATAACGTTGTTAGTGCTTTGGTAGACGATTCAAGTTGTATGTGTGTGGAAACTGGTGCACATTGTCTTGTCTCATGAATATATGACTTTTTTAGTGGGTATAGATGTTTGTAGAGGCGTACATAGTTGTACACCATTATCCCATCTCATAGATATATGGCATATTTTATGGGTATGGATGTTGGATTTGCTAGGTTTTTATATATGTGTACATAGTGGTATACCACTGCTCTGTCTCATGAATATATTGCATGTTTTGTGGGTATAGATGTTGGATTTTCAGGATTTTTGTAGATATGTACATAGTGGTTGTAGGATCAGAATATCGCCACACCAATACCTCTGCGAAATCCATAAACGTTACATAGCGAAGGCGTCGCAGACGAGTAAAATAAGTGACGCAATGGATGACGACAGCCAGAACACGAGAAAGGTGTGAAGACTTAGCGAGAACTAGGAGTGTCGCGAGATTATACATTTGTACACTTGCGACACTTCGCAAGTCATTCCCGAAAATAAAGGACGGCTTAGCTGTCATCCATTATGTAACACCCTATATAAAGAGCCGAACAGGCCTATTGGGAGGGAGATCTTTTTCGAGTGTTGGGCAAGTCATTAAGAGAGAGAAAGTTTATAGAGATTGTATTTTTCTAGCTCTTTTCCATTTTTACCTTGTAAACATTCAAGAAATTAATCAACAAAAATTATAATTGTTCATCTTCAATGGATTGATTGTGTGGATTCTTGTGAGGGGTGTAGTGTAGGATTTCCTGCAACTATATATTGGCGCTAGAAACAGGGAGAGAGTGAAGATTGACACCGTGATTTGAAAGAATTTGGAGTAACAGGGAAGGAATTTCATATAATTTTCAACAACTTACTGAAATTGAGAAATGGCTAGAAGAAGATATGCATCAGAACAACCAACAACTGTTAGAAGGAGTAGGAGACTTGCTGGAGAAAGGAGAAATGAAATGGGGGAATCCTCAAGAATGAACACAAGGAATAATGAAGAAAATCAAATTCAATCACCAATTCAACCAGTACCGAATAAAACTATGGATTATGATAGAGTAAGTGTGCATACTTGGAGATCAGACTCTGTGGACGAAAGGGGAGAAGAACATCAATTGATAAACAATGGACAAGAGGAGAGAGATCGAGAAGTGATTGGAGAAATAATTCATGGAAATGAAGAGGTCGCAACATTAGAGACATTGAGACAAACAATACATGAAGAAAGACGATTAGAGGCAGAGGAACGTGCAAATTTAACAAGGCAAAATCATGAGTTGAGGATGGAAAATATGAGATTACAAAACAGAAGGTCGAGAAGCACTACAAGGTCAAGCTCAAGATCAGTTAGAGAGGAAAGAATAAGAACTTTACCTATAGAAAATGCTAATGAAGAAAATCGAGAGGAAGTGCAAAATCCAGACGAAGAACGTTGCGAAAGAAGAGAAATAATAGAAGATCGTTATATCCCACGTCCCGAGACTCTTCATAATGGGCGAAATGATGGAAATCAAGGAAATAGGCAGCGACAGGGGCGGAATAATCCAAGTGACGAAGAAAATCAGGAAGAAGGAAGAAGAATATTACATGGGAGAGAAAGGCAGAGGAAGCAAAAAGAAGTTGAAGATGAAATTGAAAGACACTATGTTGAGCAAGCACGTCTAGCTTGCGAAAGAGAAAGATTGAGAACAGAAATGGAAGAACAGGAGTTACAAGAGGCAATTCGCCAGAATAATCATGATAATAGAGAAAGAAGGAGAGAACAAAATCGCAATAATGGTAATATCAATGAAGAGTATGAAAGAGTACAAAGGAGAATCGAAAGGCAGCAAAGAAGAGATAATGATAGATATAACGGTGTGCGAATTCAAGAGAGGAATGAAAGAGAAGATCGCAGAGAAAGACAAGAAGAGAATGATGAATACGAAAGTCAAAACAGACATGAACGTAGAAGAAGAGAGGCGGAGTTAAAAAGACCAATGGAGCCAAACTCTGGTGTAAATGAACAAATTTTGAGAGAATTGGCGGAAATGAGAGGAATGTTAAATAACAGAAGGGGAGGAGGTAAGAGACAATTGGATGAAGCTATAGAAGAAGCTGCGAAGACTCCATTCACACAAGAAGTACAATTAGGAGGAATACCCCCAAAGTGCAATTTACCTACGTTAACCAGCATTTTCGATGGAACAACTTGTGCGATATAACATATCAAAGCCTATGTGAGATCTATGTTACAGTGGGAGAACCATGATGCTATATTGTGCAAATATTTTGCATCAAGTTTGACAGGAGAAGCTTTGAAATGGTTTGAAGGATTACCAAGGAATACAATAACATCTTTCAATCATTTGCAGGCTATATTTTTAGGGGCATACATAAGTAATAACTCCTCGCGACCTGTTATTGAAGATGTATTTGGGTTAAAACAAAGGGTTGGTGAAAGTTTGAAGCATCTAACAAATGAGATGGAAGACAATGTGCAGTGATATGGCTGGTCGTGTGGATGAGAGATATCTCATTCTATCATTCATTAACGCTATGTTCGCAACCAATCTGTTATATATTCAAAATTTTAGAATCAAGAATACAATCACAATGACTGAATTGCGAGAACTTCAAGAGGAGTACATTGCTCTAGAGGAAAAGCAAAATGAGATGGAATCATACCCCATTGCGAACACAAGTTCAAATGCTGCGAATGCAAGTTTGTTACCTAAATTAATAAACATAGTAGCGAGCACCTCGCAGGGTCAACAAGAAAAGATAACGGATGATTGTCAGCGAAAGCTAGTAGCCATGGGGAGTCGTGATCAGGAGGAATTTGAGAGAGAGAGAAACTTCTATAACCGTGGAGGAAATAACAAAATTCAAAGACTTGATCAGCTGCAAGAAACTTATGGAAGTCAGAGGCAGAGTTATCATAGAGGACAGCGAAGTCACAGGGTAGTCTGGGAAGAAATCAAGATGCCACCATTGAATGCTAGTGTGGAAAAAATTTGGGAAGCTATAATCTTAATGGAAAATATACCTGCGCCATGGAACATGGGAAGTGAGCCACCTCCGAGTGACACAAGTCATGAATTTTGTTCTTATCACCATTTTCATGGACACTCTACAAACGATTGTAGAAATGTGAAAAGAATCATCCTCAGAATGATAGACCAAGGGAAACTAAATCAATTTCTAAAAAAATCAACCTCAATCTCAACCATTACCACCACCGCCAGAAATTCACAGAGCGAACACAACAAAAGGAGGAGAAACGTTTGTGATAGAAGTTGGAGCGAAAGCCAAGAATTTGTCTTGCAACTCTATTGTACATTCGTACAGGACAATGGAAGATTTTCATGATAATGTTATCAGTAGGGTTTTCGCAAGAGATGTTGATGATAGAGAAATAATGAACATCACGAAGACATCGCCACTAAAGGAATGGCAAAAGCAGATTATTTCTTTTACCGCAGAAGAAGTACCTGAGGGTGGAAAGATGCATGACAACCCATTAGTGGTAAGATTGGAGATTAACCCAAAACCCGTTGATGATGAAGATGATGAGGCAGAAAATTCATGGGCAATCAATAGAATCTTAATCGATACTGGAAGCTCTGTAAATATCCTCTTTTATCATACTTACAAAACTATGGGAGGGAAGGACGAAGATCTAATACCTTCAACTTATAAGATCTATGGTTTCAACGGATCGCCAACAAGCCTAAAGGAGAAGCTCATATGCGAATACCGCCGAAAGGATTATCAACTGAAATTTTGTTCTGCATAGTCGATGTGGAATCTCCCTATAACGCATTGATTGGGCGACCTTGGTTACATGAGATTTTGGGTGTAGCATCGACTTATCACCAGTGCATCAAATTTCCTCATCCCACTGGTGTCGGAGTCATAAAAGGAGATTGGGTTGAGGGACAGAAGTGCTATGAAGTTGATGTGGAATCTTGCGAGAAAAGAGCTGCTCAGAAGAACAACTGGAAGCAAAACATCAAAAATGAACAAAGAAGGGAAAGACTAATGGTGGACGCAATAGAGATGAGAGAAGAAAGTACGTTGCGAAACCAATGCAGGAAGAAAGTTGGAAGTTGCGATGATTTCGCAAAAGGTAAGGCAGTATTAGGAAATTTGAATAATGAAGAAGCAGAGAGCAACATAAGTAAGAGGCGAAAGGAGTGAATGATTTGATTCTAGACTTGCAAAGGTTGTAAAAAAAAAAATATATATATATATATTCTTTTTTCCTTAACTTTCGAATGATAAAGACAGGCTGAAGATGCAAAAATCATGATAATCGAAAAAAGAATACGCGAAACTTTCGCAGAGATTTGAGTAATAAAGACTATAATCCTCGCAGAAATGATGACAAGAAGCAATCCAAAGAACAATGACATATCAGAATGGGACGAACCTGCTATGGCGTACACCCTAGTTCGCGAATCAAAATTTCGTAAGAGGCAAATGTAAGACCTAAAGTGCGTCATAAAAGGGGGTATCTGTTAACATGGCTCAGGGAAAAGGTTACACCGCCCCTGGAACCTGGGTCATGGAGATTTGGGGTCAATAAAGCCCATCCAGGAGAGATACCTTGGATTTCCAACTATATATATAAGGTTATACCCTGGTTGGATGACCGAGGGTCTCTTCTAAGGAGTTAGCGTATAATCAAGGCGCCGAGGTACACGGTTGAGCCAAGAGTGCCTGGGGCATTTGAAGTGTATGTTGCACTCGGCCCGAAGAAAACTCCACTTAGGGTGTAGTCTCGTAACCATAAACCATATAGGTATAAGGGATAAGAGGCTGCGAAAACAACTGGTTGTTGTGAAGACCGGATGGGAGGAGCTAGTCTTGTATGGCCGATGTACGCCTCCTTGAAGAGGCAACCAGGGAGATGATAAGGGCGGCACCCTCCATTAGGGAGCTGATAAGTGTCTTAAGACGCAAATGTCATGAGGCTTTATTTTCGCAAGAAAATTTAGACTTATCATATTTGTGCGATGATCCTGAAGAGGCAATAATACAAAAGACAAAGATAAGGCGAGATCAATGGGTCAGTACATGAAAGTATAAGGCATCCTGCGATTTCGTCGCAAGACGGCAATGTCATGGGGCTTTATTCTCGCAAGAAAATCTAGGCCTGTCATATTGTCGCAATAAAATTATCCTGCAGAGGCAACAATACTAAGAAATGATAAGGCAAAATCAATGGGTCTTTACATGAAAGTGTAAAGACGTCCTGCGATTTTGTCGCAATGACAAGAGGTGGCGCAATAAGACCTTTAACTAGGAAGGCAAAATAATACCACACAAAACAAAAAGAAAAAATGAGATCTTGAAAACAACCAAGAAACATTCTCTCGCGAGAATTCCGCAGCAACAGTTGCGAGACTGAGGCATGTTATCATCTAAAGGTTATTTGCTTAATCTTTCATTTGAAAAAAAATAACAGAGGCAAGTATGGGAATGAATAGATTGAGAATATGTTACTTATTTTCATATGATAGATTTACGCACTCACAATATATTGATTGATTAGAATATTATTTAATTATATTGCAAAAAAGAGTTGCTTTTTTAACATGTGCAGAAAGGGACAACAAAAGTAGAATTTGTATTTGAAGATCCAAGAAACTTACAATAAGAGATTATAAAAATGGAAGATTAAAAGGATAAATGTACAGATGTTACAAAAAGAGAAAGAAGAAAATGGAGTTATTTCTTGTGTGATTCTTCTTCTTCATCAGATCTTTCTACTTCATTATCTTCATCAGATTCTTCTTCACTAGCATCGCTATCATAGATATCCAAAGAAGGCATGTTCTCAGGGATTTCGTCAAGAATACAAGGGTATGAAGAATGAGGAATACTGTTCTCATCGCAGACTGTCTTAATAGTTTGATTGCGAAAGAGAACAACATCATTTTTGAAGTTCGCCACAGTAATTTGTAGTTGCTTCTTCAACTTGGAATACTTGTCATTGCGAAGAGAGAAGTCCTTTGCAAGTTGTTCTTTTTGGATTCAAGTTCTTCAATTCTTTTCAAATCTCTTCTCGGCACCTCTGCGAACGTAGAACAATGAATCAGCAACTTAATAACAACTTCATATATAATAAACAATTAAGTAAAGAAGAATGGTCAACAACCTTCTCTATCAGAAATCATATCCCTAGTCAAGGATGTATGCTCAGCTTGAAGACTAACATTAACACCTAAATTATTTCTGGCGTCATCTAGAACTTTCGCAGCCCAAGCGAACTCATCGTCACTGTTTATGAGAAGAAGGGAACGAATTTGATTCTCTCTTTCGCTAAGAATAGTATTTTGGCGAATGGATTCATCCCGCTCAACTTGGACTTCAGGAAGAGTTTTCTGAAATTTTGCTAATGCTTGGGCACCTTGATTAGCAATGCGATCTTTGTCATCTATAAGATCACTAACCTTCTTCCTTAAAATACTAATTTTCTCTTGGGAACTAAGGTGTAGGTATTTAAGTTGGTTGGCTAAATTTAAACTAGATCTATGATCAGCTTCTAAGAGACGGAATCTGGATTGAAGTTCATTTAGAGAAAGATGTTTGATTCTGTCATTTGAAAAGCTATTTAAAGAATCATTGAGATGGACAAGAAGAGCATCGTTATCCATAGGCTCAGGAAATGAGTGAAGAAGTATGGCTTCATCAGAAAGGTTATAAACGTCTGCGAAAATGATAAGTCAGATAAAGAAAAATAAATGACAGAACAAAAGCAAGAAAAGAAGAAGAATCTTATACCATAAAGTTGTTGGTTAGCATTTTGAAGGCTAGATATCTTATCCTTCTGAGAAGAGGATTCAACTTCCAATTGTTTGGTCTTTTCGCGAAGAGTAGCAGTTTCATTTTTAAGTTCTTTATCTCTCTTGCGAAGAGTAACAACTTCAGTTTCCAATTCTTCATTTTTCTTGAGAAGTTGAAGGTTTTTCTTTTCAAGAATGTTGCGCCTTTTCTCGAGATCTGAGGCAACAACAAAGGAAGCTCTCCCAGACTATAAAGGAAAATAAAGAAATCGTCAAGACAAGGTTTATAATTGAAATCATGCAGAAATAAGGAAATATAGAATACCAAAGCACTAAGTGCGTTTAGGAAACTGGGAGTCACTGCTCTAGAAACTCCACGAAAAGAATCATCATCCTCTAGTAAGGGAGCATCGCAGATATTTGCGAGAGCTTCGCATGTGGCAGAAAAATGATCATCTTCAATTCCTTGCATAGAATCAGAGAAAACACTGGATAGTTGCGCCATAGCAGATTCAACTGGATGATTCTCCTTCGCAAGAGAGGTGTCAACATCATCATTATCTTCATCAGAGCTCTCACTGGATTGAGGACTAGATCGAGAAGAAGAATGGAGTTTCCGTTTTTTTAGAAGGTGGAGCAGCAGATTTCTTCTTGCGAAAAGGAATTTTACTCTTGCCTTTAGCTTTCGCGGCTTCAGAAATATCCTCTTCTTCAACAACTTCAATGCCCACCTTCGCACATGAATGAAGATAAGAAACAGAGGCAACAATATTGTTAAAAATAAAGAAGAAAAGTATTTCTTACTTCATCCGTGATCGACTGGAGAATTGCCAGAGTACTTGCCTTAGGATTTCTTTCGTAACTTTTTCTCAATTTAACAATCAAAATTTCTCAAGATTAGTAGATGTAAAAAGAAGTTATAATTACAAACTGAGCGAAATTCAGGAAGCACACCTCTTTAGCTTTCTCGGGCCGCTTAAATACCCAAGGTTGATAGTTGGCGAGGTTCGCGGGAGTACATTCGAACCTCGAAATATAAGGTCCATTCAAGAATAGCGGAAGGACACACCATTTTTCGTCTTTAGAATGGCGAGGAACATTGTTCTTGCCAGAATGCCAATCGATATCTTGCATAAGTACTTTATCGCTGGGGATATTTTCTCTTCTTTTCAAACGTGCACCCCAAATGAGTTCTATCGTTCTTCATATTTATTACTTCATAATTCTCAAAGAAACTTTCTACCGAATACTTCTCAAATAATATTTCTAAATCTACAAATTTAGGATCTCTCGATTGCATTAGAATAGAGAGACCCCTTACCAGCGCCACGGTTGGTGAACTCAAGCATTAAGCGGATACAATCTCCACTTAATTGGTAAACAGCTCGCGAGAATTTTTTCATGAGAAAGAATTTCATAAAATAAAGGAAGTTCCGGGTTGTAGAGAGGAATGGGAAGGCCAAGCGAGAATCGACCTAGCCCAGTATGATCTTTTGATTATCACAACAAGGATCGAGAAATAATTTGGCGGAGAGAATAGATGAAGATTCTTGATGGGGAATAGTGGATAATGTGAAACCTTTCTCTTGTGAATCCTTTTGAGTCTCTCCCAAGAGAACTTCATATCTACGACCAGTGGAGCCATCTTCGAGTATGGGAATGATTAAAGAGTTGAAGATCAAAGGAAAAAGAAAATTTACTGATGTGCGAAGCGGAAGTTACGGAGGAGAATTGAAGAAAAATTGCAGAGAGAAAGTAAAAAAGAAGAGGAGGATGAGAAAACTATATATAGAGAAGAATTCTCGAGAAGATAAACGCATTTAATGTGAGAAGAGACGTGAATGGTTGAGAAGTAACGGTTGAAAGGGACGTGTCAAAAAATGGGTGGAAGAAGAGACACGTATTATAGATTTTGTGTAAAAGTATGAAGTCAAATCGCCAAAACAGATAAGGATGAACGGTTGCGGCAGTTTGAAAATAATAATTCTCATGACATTCTCTTATTCTCAGAGAAGACATGAGAAGAGGCAAGATGTAGGATCAGAATATCGCAACACCAATACCTCCGTGAAATCCATAAACGTTACATAGCGAAGGCGTCGCAGACGAGTAAAATAAGTGACGCAATGGATGACGACAGCCAGAACACGAGAAAGGTGTGAAGACTTAGCGAGAACTAGGAGTGTCGCGAGATTATACATTTGTACACTTGCGACACTTCACAAGTCATTCCCGAAAATAAAGGACAACTTAGCTGTCATCCATTATGTAACACCCTATATAAAGAGCCGAACAGGCCTATTGGGAGGGAGATCTTTTTCGAGTGTTGGGCAAGTCATTAAGAGAGAGAAATTTTATAGAGATTGTATTTTTCTAGCTCTTTTCCATTTTTACCTTGTAAACATTCAAGAAATTAATCAACAAAAATTATAATTGTTCATCTTCAATGGATTGATTGTGTGGATTCTTGTGAGGGTGTAGTGTAGGATTTCCTGCAACTACAGTGGTACACCATTGTCATGTCTCATTGACATATGACATGTTTTGTTGGTATGAATGTTGGTTTTGCTAGATTCTTATAGATGTGTATACAGTTGTACACTATTATCCCGCCCCAAGAATATTTTGCCTGTTTTGTTAGTATGAATATTGGATTTTCTGGATTTTGATATGTACATAATTGTACACCATTGTCATATCTCATGGATATATGCTATGTTTATGAGTACAAATGTTGGATTTCAAGATTTTTGTAGATGTATACATAGTTGTACACCAGTGTAATTCCCATGAAATAAAACTTGAGTATAATTGGTTGATTTGTTTCATGTTTATTAGGTTTGTACTTATTGATGCACCAATGTATTATGAATGACAATTTTTGTAGGTGTGTACAAAGTGGTGCAAATGTGAAAAAATAACTGCATAAGCTTATGAAAAATTTTCGGATGTGTACTTTTTTGTACACATGAGACAACGGTGAAGCGAAAATTAGATTTTTTATAAATTAGAAATTATTTAGTCGTGTAGGTACCCTTTTTGTAGGCCTCGGAAAGATCTTTCTGAATATATAAAGTTTGCGAATTTTGGACGAGCGGTTAGAAAGATAAATTGTTTTTTTAATTGTTTTCATATTATTTAAACCGCTGACATTATCATGAGTCACTTTGGACTAAATTATAAATATATGGACTAAATTGCAAATCAGAAAAGTTACTAATGTATTTTCCATTAGGGCTTCACACGGTCGGGTCTAGTCGGGCCTTATACCTACCGACTAACACACCGTACAGATCGGTTTTTTAAGGGAGAGCCCCAACTAGGGAATGGTTCCAAGATCGTATCGGTTATTAACCACCCGATTATTTATCGGTGGGATTAGGTCGGTCATCGGTTTACCCGATCATTATCATACGATGGTTGTTGTTTGTACTGAAACAACTAAACGACAACATTATTTGATTAGACAAAATTCGATTAAACACGGTATTGTAATACACATGACTAATTGACTATACATAATACATTTTCAGGAACTATGAAACTTAAATCCCAAAATTTCAACAATTTAAAACCCTAATCAACTAAAATACAAATCTATATTATCAAGATTCAAACTCAACCCAATATCGAAAAACCCAAAATATGTGAAACCCAAGGTTTCAATTTATAAGAAATTACAACAGAAAGCTATTACTAATACCAAACTCTCTTCCTTAGTCCCTTAATTATACAAATCCATTCAAGTTTCAACAGGAGTTGAAAAAGATGTAGATGTTACTTGAGTACGAAAACAAGGTGCAGTCTTGCACTGTTGTGTTGCTCGAGTATGAGACGAAGGTGTGGTTGAATTCTTCTGGGGGTGATATAGGTAGTGGTACGCCAGAAGAAAAAAAAAATGAAGAATTAGAACTTAACTGAAGAAGAATACGGATAAGTTGAGGGTCTTTGTCTTCCAGACTGCCGCTCGCCTTCTCTGTTGAAGAGGAATTTTTTCTTAAAAGAAAAATATACGTCTTCACTCTGTATGGGTATGAAGAGATATCTAGGGTTATAACCAATATCGACGGGTATTATTGATTATAGAATAATGTGTAGCAGTGACTTGGATGATCGGTCGGTTATTGATAGGGTCGGTCGGTATACATATACAATCGTATAACACAAAAAACAGATCGGTTTCCTAACACAATAACCGTTCAGGACTATCGAATTCTCATATTCGGTTTGGTTCGAGTTTTTTTAGGTCGGTTCGGGCGGGTTGGTCGGGTGGATCGGGTTCGTGTGCAACCCTATTTTCCATATGTTAAATAACTAAGGACTAACTCACACATAGTTTAATGGGTCAGGACTAACCAGTTTATTTGGATGAGATATTGGACTAATAGTATTTTCCCCAACAATGCATAAAAAAATTGGGTTGAAAATGCATTGATGGGGTTTTAATAATGTAGAATTCCAACTACTCATCCTTGGTTCTGGTGATGTATACACATGCTGAAGAGACGGTATACTTTATTTATGACAATTTCGATGTAATTTTTTTTATAGTGATTGCATGGAGTCATGCAATTGTGGTTACCGGAAAATAAGGTAAAACATATTTGAAACTTGCTATTCAAATAAAAAAGCCAATACAAATAATAACTGCATACGTTGCTTTTATTTTTTATATCCTTAATTCATCGTAGTCAATTGTCATCATCCTGCCTAAAACAATAAAATTTATTTTATTTGACTTCTTTTATCCTATTTAAAAATATATACATACTGTTGTAAACTAAATCAAAAGATGAACTATTGCACAAAAGAAATATAGAGCGAATAAGAGAGAATTTCTCATTACTAGATATTAGTATCCATTACAGAGGAATGAGCCTCAATTTATAGGCTAATACAAGAGAGGATAATAAAGATAGCATTAACATTAGTAAGTAATGGAATGCATTTTCATAACTAAGGTATTAAACCTAAGTTATTACACTAAATGTGGGGGTTACCAAGAAGTGAAGAGGTGGAAGGGGAGATGATAAGGTGGTGGTGTAAGAGTGGTATAAGAGTGGTAGAAATCTACCAAAGAATTAATTTACAACACTCCCCCTTGGATGACACCACTCTATTATGATATTGCCTCGTTAAAACCTTGCTAGGAAAACCCAAAAGGGACAAAACCTATATGAAGGAAAAGAGTACAAATCATATCATGATGTTGGACGCGTCAAATATTGCCTCATTAAAACCCTGCTAGGAAAACCCATTGGGACAGAACCAAGCGAAGGAAAAATAATACAACACGCATAAATGTCCATCACACAATATTGATGTTCTCCCCCTGATGATGTGCACCCATAGAAGTATAGAAAGACTAGTTACATAGTGTTGATCTTCAAGTAGAATTACTGGCCGTCTTTGTTCAAAACAAGATATGATTTTGTCTTCAATAGTATCTTTGAATATCTCTTTAAGCAAATTTCTTCAAGTTCGTTTCCTCATCAAAACCTTGTCGGGAAAACCCAAAAAAAAAAAAAAAAGCCTTGACTAAGGAAAAAGAGTACAACTGTAGATAGATTAATAAAAAGAGTTGGACATATATATGTTGCCTCGTTAAAACCTTGAGAATGAAAACCCAGTGGGATAAAAACCTTGACCAAGGAAAAAGAGTGCAACTCGTAAAGTCCAATATATCCTCCAACAGAAAAAATATATCTCAGTTGATTGGTTTGACGAACAATACCACAAGTAGCTAATTAGCAACTATCTTCATCTCAAGATTTTTTTTGTTAAAAATGGAGACTTTTGTGTTGCCATAACTTAATTTCAAATCTCAAGTTGAATTGTCTTTGTCAAATTCCCAACGGTTGATTTGTAGGATCTGATATATCTTTTATTCTTCGTAAATTCCTTTCAAACAATAATAGATGATCATAGTTGTTGCTGCAAAAAGGATGTATCGTCTAACAATTTGGCAAATGGAAAATGATTATTTGTAGTTCATTACTTACGAGACCTTGGATAAACCATCAAACCAAAGATCAAATGTTAGAGATGCTACAAAAACCAATATACACAATGCCTCCATATTAGTGCTAATTAAGTTTCGCAAACAAATTCATTACCAAATAATTTCAAGTATAACATATAAAGTTATACATAAATCAAGCACAAAAACAACTTATAATTAGTACGTACTACGAACCAGAGAGAGTGTTACATACCCTTTACCGAGATGAAAGTAGATTCATATTACACAATTTTTTTTAGGAGGTTACGTACTTATCCATGTAAACATGTCAAAACTTTCTAAAGTTGACAAAATCATGGACCATTATAATGCTTAATAAGTTTGATACATGATTCCAAGATATTTTATCATGAATTCTTTCAATAAGGAAGTATAACCTGTGAAAATCTTTTAGAAGTTTACAGGAACATTATCTTCGATAACAAACAATTATGTCCGACTATGACATGTAAAACTGGCAAATAATAGTTTCCCTTAAAATTCATCTATCAATAGAGTACACAATAATTACCAAATTATTGGGTATTTTCAAATCATTTAAGAGTTGTAGATGGTGGATTTTCGACAAAGGGTAAAATCGTAAACCCATAATTATATGTATTCCTGATTCAGTAATCAGATGAATATCGAGGCTCATGTCTCTTATCGAAAGCATGAAAGATCATGCTATGAGAATCTGTGACTAAGAATATTGTCTCTCAGAGTATATATAGATATGTAGTCTCTCAGCTGAGGCAACGACATATCTCATGAATACTAAGCAATTTCGTGAATTACTTCTATATAGAATCGAATTACTTCTATATAGAATCGAAAGATTAGACGGCTCCTAGACAACTTGCCCGCTAGTATAGAGCAATAACGTCTTCAGATGTAACAATGTTTTCCCTGACTATATGAAAGAAGTATGACGCTTCAACAAGCTCATATCACTCAATTCCTGAATAATTAACGCTCCTAGACGATCGTACTAGTATAGAGCCATTAATTAATTATTCTCAAAATCAATAGATTCAAATCCATCACGAAAATATTCGATATTTTCATAATATTTCGTTACTTCAATTTATGGTTCTTCCCACACTGCGAAATTCCATGGGTTAGTAATAAATATTCAACACACGGCATCCGAGTTACCTTCGAGTAAGCCCCAACCAAAATGGTGTAAATGTATTCGACAAATAATGCATTAACAAACACCCGAATGAACAAACAAGTATTTCAAAATACGACGAGACGATGAACCTATGCAAATAGGAAAGAAAATAATAAAATAATAGTCAAGGAGCTAGGGACCGGCTCACCGATCGGCCAGTCATGCCATAATCAGTCCCACGCCCAAATTCTATATTTTATCATATTTTATTATTTTCCTTGATCTCATGAAAATCCTTTCATTTGAACAAATATCCTTCGTTTTGAGGAAACTCCTCAGTTTCATGCCTTGATCCCGGCCGGCCCCACACCTCATGGTTCCTCATTATTTTATTATTATTTCCCTAATCTCATGAAAACTCCTTAATCTCATGATATTTCCTTGATCCCATGAAAAATAATATAAAATTAGGGAAACCCGTGGGACCGGGACATAGCCGGCCGGTCATGCCCTAGCTGGCCCCACACGCCATATTTTATTATTATTATATTTTTCATGTTTCCTTAATCCCATGAAATTCCTTGATTTCATGAGGTTTCCTTCAAATTATGAAATTCCTTCAAATTATGGGAAAATACACAAAAATACATAAAATTAAGGAAACCTGTGGGATCGGGCCCAAGCTGGCCGGTCATGCCCTAGCCAGTCCCACAAATCCCTTATTCTAATATTATTATTTTTATATTTCCTTGATTTTATGAAATTCCTTGATTTCATGATATTTCCTTCAAATTATGAAAATTCTTTCAAAATTATGAAAACTCCTTCAAATCGTGAAATAATACATAAAATAAGGGAAAACTCACGCGACCGGGCCTTAGCCGGCCAACCATGCTCAAGCCGGTCCCACACGCCCTTATTTTATTATTATTAATATTTTTTGTTTCCTTCATCTCATGGAAACTCTTTGATTTCAACAAAACTCCTTGGTTTCAACAAACTCTTTGGTTTTATCATATTTCCCTAAAACCATGAATACATTATAAAAAATTAGGGAAAACACCGTGGGACCGGGATCCTTGGCCGGCCGGCCATGCCTTGGCCGTAGCCGGTTCCACACTTCATGATTCCCTCATTTTCTATTATTTTCCTTCATCTCATGAAGGTTTTGACGGTTTTCAACAAAAAACCCTGATTCCTTCATATTTTCTCAAAATGTTGCTCAAACGCACACCAGAAAATATCAAAATTCTCAGAATTGAGATACGGACACTTTGGTGACATGAGCATGTTACCTTGACCGACCAAGGTTGGCTCTTTGGCTTGCAATAAGCTGGTCCCACGTATTCTCATGATTTGATCTAACTTGCACAATTGCACGTATTAGGTCCAAAACTCTTCCAAACAACTTGGAACTTCATGGAACGATCATCAATTGATCCCGTGAACACCCAGGGCCGGTTTCATGACCCCTTGGTCGGTCCCTCATCTCTTCATAATTAATTAGGTTTTATCACCTAAGGTTCAGCATTATTTTAATAAATGATTAAACCAGCATTTAATCATCCTTTCATTAACAAATTAACAGGTCTTTAGGAGATCTTGATATTTGCTCACGTGAGCATCTGGGCACTACATGGTCGACCCATAATCCCATGTAGCCGGTCCCTCATTTTTTGTGGTTAATTCTCAATAAACCATCAATAAATCATCAATTGATCAAATTAGGGATTTGAGTCCAAGGTTAATGATTTCAGATTCAAACGCTAATAATTTTACGTTGATCCCGTGATCAACATTTTATTTATCATACTCGGTTCAATTGCCAGTATTCTGATTAAATATTTTATTTGGTCATGCTACCATAATTCATCGAACGAGCAATATTTGCTCAGATGAGCAATACTTACTCAAATCAAAGAATATTGGTTCAACTATCAATATTCAACAATTCATCAAATGAGCAATATTTGCTCACGTTAACTTATTCACACATCATATCTCTGTCTCAACAGACATGTTCAATTCATGAGTCTCAAAATATTTCCAAACCACGTTCGACTCAACAATACAAGGACTCATCGTCCCATGAAGTCAGCAACTGACTAACTAAATACACGTCTGCCTTGCAGATTCCACAATCACACGAGACATCAATCGTGTCACATGGGGATATTAACTAGGGTTTTGGTCTGGCAGTCTACGGCACGTGTGTTCATACACACGATGGGAATGTGATCAAGTCGTGCAATCAGTTGAAGGAGTTAACATAGTAGTGGATGGAAAATCAACCAAGTCTCCGCACGTTGAGCAACTGGTTTTAACATGATTTCCACTTCCCCATTCTTTGATTCCATCAACTGTCACACTTCATGAGATCATGGTGTTTTCAATTCCAACAATATAAATAAGTCTCTGAATCATGATTGGAACAAGGAGAATCTCACGTCAAACAGACAACACGAGATTAACAATCCAACTCTCAACAGAGCAAATTCAATCATTCAGAACTTATCTTATTTTCAGAATACACAACACACCTACAATCTTTGATCACCATTGATCTCACATATTCTCAGCTTCCTCCTACGCATCGACCCATCCTCTCTTGTGACCGAATTTACTCTGGAACGGCCATTGTCTTGGTTTAGGTCGGAGTATTACAGATTGATCTCTCGAATTCAAAGCACTCCCTTCTTGCAGTGCATCTGTGTGAGGTTAAGCATTTTGCTCGGTTCAAGGAGTCTCCTCCGCGCGATCATCTCCTCAATTTCGTAAAAACCAGCGAATCGTTTTTCCCCATCTACAAGAGTAGATGATGTAATTTCACAGATCTCAAGTGTCTGTAGAAACTAGATGCCACGAATGGCGCTGTGCAATTATCATCCTTGTTCCACTCGTCACACTTTCATGTAAACTAATTAAACATCAAACTTGTAACCTTCCGGGTTCATAATTTGTATTTATGTCCAAAAATTTTTATTAGTGAGAGGACAACCAAATACGAATGCCTTTCACCCATATTATCCAACCATACATATTGTCAATACTTCACGACAGTTTCTCTGCTATTTGATGATTTCAGTAGCTACTCTGAATACATATTCGACAATAACTACGATTATGTACGCGTATAAAAACCATTCTTTAATATCGACACCACTTGTCCACTTAGGGATGAATTCTTCTTTAGGAGATATATATGGCTCGGTAATTAAAGATCGTAGATAGATAGTCTCATTGAGAAAATTATCAATAGCCTCCCCAGGAGCACTATTTTGATTCAGCGTGATTGGCTTCCTCTATCAAGGAATATATATATATATATTTTTTTTCATCAACAATTCAGTTTGTAAATGACTCAATTATTGTTAACTCATGGCATGCCCTGCAGGGACATAAACAAATTCCAAATTAAATACATGCAACAACATATGAGATTTTATTATTTTTCTTGTAAGAATAAAATGCTTCAAGCATATCATAATGAAATGAATAACTTCTCCACCTTATACCAAATTGGTGCAAGAATTATGATGAGACCAATTCACGACTTTCTTATAACGACTGCTTTCCTCCCTATAACGTCGGGAAGTCTCATCACATCTAATTGTATTCATGCAAAATGTTTTATGGGTGAATGACCTTGGATCCAAGTAGGTCATCCGAAAAAACTTTTTTTCTTCGGATAATGTTACAATTAATAATTTTAAATCACCCATGCTCATATATGTCATTAAAATTTGACAGTGTATACTTTATCAGTGTGCACCCTGATTAGCATTTATTATAAACGATAGTCATCTGCCCTTGTATTCGTACGTCTACCAAAATTTGAACGAGAAATTCCGCTTGATTAGTACTAATCAATCAATATGCCGGAAACGTTTAATGCTGTAAAAATTATGCTCTCGTAGCAAAGAATATGACATATATTTTGAGTTTGTACTCTAAATTCTCTTTTGCGAGAAGCAATTTGGTGATTATTTGAAAACTACCACTACCACTGACACAACTCAATCCAATTATGTTGTGTTTTAAAAGTATTTTGATACTTTTACAAGTATTATGATTATGTCTTTTACACCATAGTCAACTTGCGTCTCCATATTCTTTGAAATGAGAGACAATTGAAGAAATGAATTTATTCAAATCTTGCAAGCACAAAAGTGCACCAACTCAATCAATTATATGGACTTAATATCATTTTGAAATGATAACTTTGTTTTCCATATTGATCCATTAAATTGAAATTGGATACTTCACAATTAAACATATATTTTTCCAAAGAAAAGAAAAGAAAAAATCATGTTAATATGTGATGAAATTTTCTCCCCATGGTTAGAGTATGAGGACCTCAAAGGTAATCAACCTTACTAGCGCCAACTTCTGGTGACAGGTTATCTTGCCAATGGCTGGTGGCATTATCCTGGAAATGTCATGAACCTTTGAGGATGAATAAGCCTTATAAATGGCACCATGAACCTTTTGAGAGAATATTGGTAATTCAACATCATGTGTCATCACGATGCTTTTGTTAATGACAGTTTTATAACTAAACCTTCTCAAGGAAAAAACAACAAAAATTTACGTCATTCTTCTACAAAAAATTCAGGTTATGTATATGAAATCCATGAGCATTTTGTATCGTTTACTCATCTTGGTAGAACTTTGGTGTCCAAGCAAATTATTCTTAAGCATGAATAGTCCAAGGCCATTAATCTTCAGGTTAATGACAATATGAGAATCGATTGTTCGAATTCTCTATGGCACACCCCATAAAAGATAGCCTTAAGCTTCTTTACAGCGTGCTTCTGGCACAAAATAAATGTAGTAATAAATATTCCATAAAATGCTCAGTGGTAATTACACCGAATATTTTCAAAATTCCACAGATTCCTTAGGAATCCGGAATAATATAAGACTTCAATATTAGTAGCATTTACACCACCAGAAAGATACACGATCTTCCAGAGCCGTCTATCATACTATTCGAACCCGAAATGATATTTTAACATTTCCCAAAACCCTACAAGGTTATAAAATGGTTCGAAATTTTTTTTGTTTGTTATTCTGTTATTTTTGAGACAGATATCTCTATCATCTGTATCAATACTGGATAGATTACTTCTGGAACCATATCCTTTAGTTTAGATCGACGAGAGAAAAATAATAAACCATTTACAAAAGCATTTAGTAATTATGGGCTACTTGGGGAATCCAGAATTTATGGATATTCCTGAAATCCAAAAATTTCCATAGACCGCTTCTGGAGTCTATTTTATGGATTACTGCTGGAACCCACAATGATTTGGATTGCAATAAAAAAATATAATTTGCATGTTAGACTACTTCTAGAGTCAATAACATCTCATGGATTTCTTTTAGAATCCATTAGTTACAAGACTAGTTATTAAAAAAAAAAAATTACACACACATTTAATAATAAAAAATATATAATAAATTTCCAATTTCGTCATCTTCAGGGTTGACGAAATATTATATACATGTGTGGTCATGGACATATTCTTATGATAAGAGTTTACTCAATATCAGTACCAGGTTACTTCAGGAACCGTTGATAAAGACTGTTTAACGCTTTTTACAATCACTTCAAGGACCGACAGTGGAAAATTGATTCTACACCTCTGTTAATGGGTGAAAATTACTCCTGCCGAATTTGGTAATTTGGGGTGTGATGAGGAATGAATTTAAACCTACAACAAATGCACTGCGCGGTGAGTGCTTGTAGATTCGAGAGATCAATCTGTGCAAGTCCGGCCTAAACCAAGAAATGGCCGTTCCAGACTTGTTTCGGTCACAAAGTGAAGGAGATGGGGTTGATCTTAGGGAGGGAAGCGAAGAAGGTGTTGAGATTGTGAAGGTGTTGGCTTGCTTATGACTTGTAACAGAAAATGGTTGAATGTGACGGTATCAACACTTGGTTTTTCTGTCTTGTCTCGGCTTGTTGTTTTCCTTGTTGTTGTTTGAAAATAGGGCGGAGAACCTATTTATACAAGTCATTGAGCCTCATTCACGTTTCTCGTGGGAAGTGGAGGTAGTGGAATGATGGAGTAGTGGAGTTGTGTGTCGGTAACGCACGACCAGTCTTGCCCACTTTTCCTGTTCATCTCTAACCGTCCATGACTCCCTAACACGTTCTTGTGATGGCGCGTTGCACGCTGCACGCTGTAAACCGCTGAGACCAATACCCCAGTAAGTATCCCCAGTTTGTGACATGATTGATGTCTCTGGAATGTGGATCGTGGGTCCACGAAAGATAGCATGTAATCTTTGAATTGAATAATCACGTTATTCGAAAAGTCGATACTTGTGCGGTATCGTGTGTATTTTATGCGTGTGCGCATTACGGTGTGGTAAAGTGACGTGTAATGACTGCTCACTAACCAAATAACTCCCCGACCAGGGTTGTATAACCAAGTCGGTGAGGTCGGACGGATGAGATGATGTTTGAGACACTCATCTCGGCCGTTGATGAAATTAGGGTTTTTAAAGAGGTGCGCAAGCGTCACTCTTCACTTGGTCGAAACCAAGCATGGGAAGGATTTTGAGAAGACCGACCATACATGCGTGTTGACGGCATGATGGTGTAGGCGCCCGTATCCCGTTCCCCTCATGAAAGCGCGATCCGGGCCACTCAATTTGACCGGTAAAGAGGAGTGGTCGAGATCGGTTTGCGGCAAATCCCTTGCCGCAAAGGAGTTGGAAACCTAAGGTGATTTCCTTAGTTTGGGCACGCGTTTCGAGGCGACCAACATTGGTTGGTTTTGGTCGATCATACTACCGTGTAGGTGGTAGGTTGGTGTTCACACCTATACCTGATTATCCCATGAAAACGTGATCTAAGCCATTCAAATCATCCGGTGAAGTTGAGCGGTCGAGATCGGCTTTAGGATTTGGGAGGTGTAACCGCACGAGTTTGGGCGTGCGTTTTGGGTTGGCCGGAATGATGAGCCTTGGCCGACCAGCGTGAGGAGGTAGATGGGCCCACGGTGGTCATGCTTTGGTGTGACCGACTCTCTTGCTCAATCTAATCTGTGACCCTTCATTCGTGACGGAGAAGATGGACGCGCGTGATGGCTTGAACCCTAATTTTGGCTTTCAAAGCCGCGCGACCATCCTCTTTTGGGCGGATGGTTTTGTTGCAACCAACCACGGTTGGCTTTGACCGAGTGGTCAAGCGTGTAGGCGGTCACATGGTGATTGTGTCGACATGCTCCGGCCCTTTGAGTCTACATCTACACCCTCCATCTATGCCTGCGAAGACGGACGGTTGAGACCGTTTTGCGACACATGTAATATGCCGCAAACCCTAATTTAGGTTTTCCCGCCCATAATGCTTGGTATGGACGGTTTCTTGGCAAGCAAAGGCCAATGGTCGACCATGCGGTCGGCCGTGTGTATTCCATACCCGCTTGGGGTGATGGAATTGATCTGTGGCCATCCAATCATGCTTGTGGAGTTGGATGACTGCGATCGATCATATCCGGCGAGCTAAGGCCGTGTGTATTCCATACCTGCTTGGGGGTGATGGAATTGATCCGTGGTCATCCAATCATGCTTGCGGAGTTGGATGACTGCGATCGAATCATATCTGGCAAAAGCTAAGGCCGTGTGTATTCCATACCGCTGGGGGTGATGGAATTGATCCGTGGTCATCCAATCATGCTTGTGGAGTTGGATGATCACGATCGAATCATATCCGGAGACTGGATACGATCAAGTCCGGATGCTCAATCGGGCTAGTATAACACACCGAGAGGGGCTCAATCGGGCTAGTATAACACACCGAGAGGTCTCGGGCTAGTATAACACACCGAGAATCAGCCTGTACGGGTATTTCGTACATGGATTCATTATAGTGCTTGGAGGTTTGTGTTACTCTGTAAGAGTAACACTCAGTCGTCATGCCACACCCATAATGGGTACAGAAATACAAGGTCGATATGAAATTCACAGAAGGGATTGTTGCTACATGCTCCAACCTCGGAGGAATTTCATGTATTCACGAGAATGGGATTGTTGCTACATGATCCATTCTTGGTGAATTAAGTGAGGGAGTATCCAACACTTTATAAATGGCTTTATCTTTTACAAGATGTCGCCGCATGAGTTTTCCTAAGTTATTTACAAATTTAACCTTAAACGAAAATCCACCATCAACATTAAGTCCCCTGCCTAGCACATAATGGTTACACTATTGTGTGGTAGGCATGAGATGGTGACATACGAAATGACCAAGTTAGAGTGAATACATATTTACTCTGATAGTTTCACACCGTCGGGCGTTTTCTGGGAACTGGTCGGTCTTGATTAAGGATGTGAAGGAAGCGGGACTTGATCCGGTGAGTCTCTTTGGTTCCTCTTGTACATGTATGAGCTTGCCGCTCCTTCGGTGTACCTCCTTAGTTATACACGGCCTTCCTCAGGTGAATTTGATAATCCTTGTCGATTGTTATCCCGAATTAGTAGCCTTCATAGGTGGTAAGTAGAGACTTCTCTTCCTTCTGGGATTCTGTCGACTTGTGAGATTATAAAGAATCATCTCAACGTGGTCGTTTATTCTTTATCCTGTATCTCAGTGCACGCTCCGATTTTTCTCGATTAATTGATCAATGGATTTGATGATCCTCTTTTTTTTTTTTTTTTTTTTTTTTTTTTTTGTGCTCATAACCTCTTCTTCTCTCGCAGATTATCATGGAAGCGGTAGACGCTCATTCTGTTGCTTCCCGTAAAGAAGTTTTGAAGTTGACAAGCCTGAAAACCATGCGCATGGAGAAGTGATGGCTAAGATCGATCTTCCTCTTCGTGAAGTCGGCTGTGCTATACAGGGGATGTCTATCTCCCACCTTCGTATTGTCAGAGGACGTATCTGTGCACTTTCAGCTGCAATTGACATGGAGGAGCGGCGGAGGCGCGAGGAAACGCTGCGGGACACTAGTAAGCGCAAGGGCAGAGAGATTTGCAGCGCGGTTGAAGAGGCGGAGGGTTGAGCATGAACGACCTCTGAATGAAGGCAAGTGTGATTACCCGGTTCAGGACGGCGTGATAATCCTTGATTCCGATACAGACGAGCCTGAACGTTTGGAAGCAACCTGCGCGGCTCCTGATGTTGCTATGCCCTTTGATGCTCCTGCTGAAGATGTTGGGATGGAGTGCGCTGCTGCTGCTGCTGCGGCGGGGATGCCCGATGCAGAAGTTGAGGAAGATCCGAGAGGGAGGTGCATCGACAGGTGACTGAGGCCGACGGTGATGTGGGCGAGACCGACCCTCTTGATGATTGAAATTTCTTTTGTTTTGTTTTTTCTTTCCAAGTATATTCTCGCATGCTCGAACATCTTCCTTGTACTCGGTGGCGGGGCTGAGTTCAAGGTTTTTCTTTGATTATTTGAATAAAGTTTTCCTTTACAATCCTTTGTTAAGACTGCAACCGAAACTTCTCAGGCGCAAGGAGCGCCTCCACACGTAATCCTTAGTAATAAAAGAAGTTATACTATAATGGAATATCCACGGACTTTGTGATGCAATATCTTCCCGGCTTTGTGGCGGATGGCTCAAATCACTTCTTGCGCACACGTTCCTATTTCAAATATTTGCTTAGGGTTTCCCTTTTGCTCCAGTTGATTTAGGCTGACCCAGGACTTTGTGTCTTTAGGAGTAGAGAGATTCTCAGATGGAAATAATACTTCAATTGAATTGAGAATTGAAAATTGAAACCCTAACTATGAATGCAAGTATTGCAATCATTTTCTGGAGGAATTACAAGTGTGACACGAAATTATAATAAGGAGACACGCCTGGAAAAATAGCACAGCGTTTTTTAAAGTGTGGAGGATGCTGGAAAGTGATAGCACAGTATCTTAAGTGCGGTAAGGTTTGAGCCATCGCGAGTGAACTGTTAAGCCCTCCAGGTTATCAGCGTTGATGAGCTTGCGGTAGCCACCTAGGATAACATCTCGCTGCTGTGTACGGTTCATCTTCTCTTTTTGGTGGGTGAGTCGGTGGAGTGGTCATCTTTACCGTCATGTTTCCAACATTGAACGTAGTCATCTTCGTCACCAGGTCTCCAATTCCGAATGGGTTTGAGCGTGCGGACACTTGGACCTTGACCTTGTTGTCTTTGACCAAGACAAACCTTTATGCTCTTGATAAAACGCTTGAAAGGGCCGGCTTCCCATTCACATCTCCTAGCCGGGGTTGGCTTGTTGGTTGGAGCCAGTCCCCAGGACTTGTCAGAATGAGGGGCGGTAGGTTGTAAGGAAGGTTGCGTGACGAGACTTACTTGAGATTGGAACTTTTCAATGTATGCTGACAGGCTCTCTCCGGGAAGTTGCGTCATGTTGGAAAGTTCTTTGGTGCGGCAATGGACAAATCATCGTGTGGTCCAGCAGGAATGTTGGAGATTCTTTCAGGTACCGAGACCGGTAGAGGACAGACTTCCAGTATGGCTTTGTTGTCCTGTATCCAAGAGCGTCCTAGGATCATGTCGTAGCTGGGATGATCTTTGACCACGTAGAATTTTGCTTGCGTCGAGGCGTCTCCCATTTTGATTTCAAGATTGACGTATCCATACGCATCTCTAAGCTCTCCTCCCCGAATCTTTGACCACAGTTGGGTGACGAGTAGCTTCCTCGCTTCGAAATCTTTGCCGCTTTCAAGGTCTTGACAGTAATGATGTTAAATTCGGAAACCGTGTCAATTAACACGCTATCGAACTTAACGCCCCTTAAACAAGTGACGGTTAGGAGTCCCCAGTTTCCCTTGCTCGCGTCTTGCAGGAGAGTCTGAGGTTCTTGAACTGCTCCTGGATGCAAACGCCGCCCGACACAACGTGATTGAGGGCCGCAAATATGTCTTGACGCTTGTCCCTTGGAGAAATACAAGATTTCACATATGCGCTCCATCATAGATTGCACGGTCTTGCGAACGAGTCCCCGAGAAATCATGCGCTTCGATAGGTAGAGGATCTCTATGAACACCTTCATTTCCAAGCCGGAGCTCCCCTGTCTCTACCTTTTCCCTGAATATTTGTTTCAACTTGTTGCAATCTTTGGTTGGATGATGGACGAACCTGTGATAGCAACAGTATCTGGGATCTTCCATCTCTTCCTCGGTCGGAGGACGCCTGATAGGGGGAGCTTTACGGCGTCGCCTTGGATCCACGCTTGTGAGCTCTATCACTTCATTCATGGGAAAAGGAAAACCCGTGTCTTTGTCGTTTTGTGCAGGAGTTTTGTCTGCATTCCTTTTCGAGACGAAGTCTTGTGTGCCGAGGATGTTCGCTTGGTTTGTTGTTCCGTTATCGAAGCTTTCCTCTTTCTCCTCCGCTACCACACTCACGAAGGGCCGGTGTTGTATTGTTTGTTTGTGAGACGCCCGCTTCCTCGACTTTCGCGCAAATCTTCACTTCGAACAACCCCGGTTCTTTCTAGTAATGCTTTGGTGCGATTGTTCTTTGAACGCTTTGCGGCTTCATGGAGTTCGTGAGAACGTTTGAAAGCCCAGATTCTCTAACAGAGCGCGGTATATGGGTATCATCCCATTGATGCATGATTCCACCAATTGCCGTTCGGTAACATTCGGGTCGTGGCAGTCCAGTGCTTGGGTTCTGAATCTTTTAACGAAGTCGTTGGGATGTTCATTGTTCCGCTGGAGAATTCTTCCTGTGTCCGAAAACGTGATTTGTTCGGACACGAAGAAATACTTCTGTAGAAAGCACTCGACCATCTCGCTCCAATTGGATATGCTGTTAGGCGCAATGTTGTTGTACCAGGTGTATGCCCTCCCCGTGAGTGATTTTGAGAATTCTTTTAGGCGTAAAACATGATTGTATTCATGTTCCCCCAAGGCTTCCAAGAATCGAGAAATGTGTTCACGAGCATTACCAAAGACTGGCCATAGAGGGAGAACTGGGAGAGGTGTAACCTCTTGGTAGAGGAATCCGTTGCACATCTTGAGGGTACGGCGGCCGATGTTGGTGTACGTCCGTTCGGTCCCCTTTTCCTCGATTTTGGAGAAGTCGCTCTAGATCTTCACGCGTGATGAAGTTGGAAGACCGGCCTCTCTCCCTTGGCGCCAGGAGCAACACGAGTTTCTTCATTCATGTGAGTCCGAGTGGAAACACCGCTCCGGTGTATTGAATGCATCTCTCGCCGACTCCAAGGGTTGCCGTGAATCTTGCGGCAATCGTTCGACCAAAGTTTTAAGGAAAGTGAGTACCTCTTTTCGAGTTGCGGCCATGTCTGTTTGAGTTTTAGCAAGAATTTCCCGTTTCTCCATCAAGTCTCGCAATGGTACTAGACGGCGGTCTTCCTCTTGTGTCTCCGGCTCCTCGTCCCGATGGAGGAGTGAAAGTTGTTGCTCTGGTAACCACCGGAGGCGTAACACTCGAAGAGATGCCGGGGTTTGCGGCCGCTCCGGCTCTCGTGATGGGAGGTGTTACACCCGCTGGGACGTCTCGCTCCGCTACGCGTTGGTGACAGAGGTAACGGCTCCTCGAGATGTGTCGGCTACGGTAGCTCCACCGACAGCACGTCAACACCGGGAGTGTTATCCACGCTAGCTCCGTCCGAATTGATTGCCGATCCGCACCCGAGTTCCACCATCTTGAAATGAATTGCTGACTCGAATTGGTTCTAAGATCTACCCTTTTTGAAATTGATGAAATTGAATCGGATTTCAAAGAAATTGATTTTACGACCGAGAGATTAATCTCCCACCGTGGTCGCCAATTGTTAATGGGTGAAAATTACTCCCGCCGAATTTGGTAATTTGGGGTGTGATGAGGAATGAATTTAAACCTACAACAAATGCACTCGCGCGGTGAGTGCTTGTAGATTCGAGAGATCAATCTGGCAAGTCCGGCCTAAACCAAGAAATGGCCGTTCCAAACTTGTTTCTGGTCACAAAGTGAAGGAGATGGGGTTGATCTTAGGGAGGGAAGCGAAGAAGGTGTTGAGATTGTGAAGGTGTTGGCTTGCTTATGACTTGTAACAAAAATGGTTGAATGTGACGGTATCAACACTTGGTTTTTCTTGTCTTGTCTCGGCTTGTTGTTTTCCTTGTTGTTGTTTGAAAATAGGGCGGAGAACCTATTTATACAAGTCATTGAGCCTCATTCACGTTTCTCGTGGGAAGTGGAGGTAGTGGAATGATGGAGTAGTGGAGTTGTGTGTCGTGTAACGCACGACCAGCCTTGCCCACTTTTCCCTGCTCATCTCTAACCGTCCATGACTCCCTAACACGTTCTGTGATGGCGCGTTGCACGCCGCACGCCGTAAACCGCCGACCAATACCCCAATAAGTATCCCCGGTTTGTGACATGATTGATGTCTGGAATGTGGATCGTGGGTCCACGAAAGATAGCATGTAATGCTGAATTGAATAACTGCGTTATTCGTAAAGTCGATACTTGTGCAAAGATCGTGTGTATTTTATGCAGTGTACTCGCATTACGGTGTGGTAAAGTGACGTGTAATGACCGCTCACTAACCAAATAACTCCTGACCAGGGTTGTATAACCAAGCTGGTGAGGTCGGACGGATGAGATGATGTTTGAGACACTCATCTGCGACCGTTGATGAAATTAGGGTTTTTAAAGAGGTGCGCAAGCGTCACTCTTCAGCTTGGTCGAAACCAAGCATGGGAAGGATTTTGGAGAAGACCGACCATACATGCGTGTTGACGGCATGATGGTGTAGGCGCCTGTATCCCGTTCCCTCATGAAAGCGCGATCTGGGCCACTCAATTTGACCGGTAAAGAGGAGTGGTCGAGATCGGTTTGCGGCGGAAATCCCTTGCCGCAAAGGAGTTGGAAACCGGCGTGATTTCCTTAGTTTGGGCACGCGTTTCGAGGCGACCAACATTGGTTGGTTTTGGTCGATCATACTACCGTGTAGGTGGTAGGTTGGTGTTCACACCTATACCTGATTATCCCATGAAAACGTGATCTAAGCCATTCAAATCATCCGGTGAAGTTGAGCGGTCGAGATCAGTTTAGGATTTGGGAGGTGTAACCGCACGAGTTTGGGCGTGCGTTTTGGGTTGGCCGGGAATGATGAGCCTTGGCCGACCGCGTGAGGAGGTAGATGGGCCCACGGTGGTCATGCTGGTGTGACCGACTCTTGCTCAATCTAATCTGTGACCCTTCATTCGTGCCGGAGAAGATGGACGCGCGTGATGGCTTGAACCCTAATTTTGGCTTTCAAAGCCGCGCGACCATCCTCTTTTGGGCGGATGGTTTTGTTGCACCCAACCACGGTTGGCTTTGACCGATTGGTCAAGCGTGTAGGCGGTCACATGGTGATTGTGTCGACATGCTCCGGGCCCTTTGAGTCTACATCTACACCCTCCATCTATGCCTGCGAAGACGGACGGTTGAGACCGTTTTGCGACACATGTAATATGCCGCAAACCCTAATTTAGGGTTTTCCGCCCATAATGCTTGGTATGGACGGTTTCTTGGCAAGCAAAGGCCAATGGTCGACCATGCGGGTCGGCCGTGTGTATTCCATACCGCTGGGGGTGATGGAATTGATCCGTGGCCATCCAATCATGCTTGTGGAGTTGGATGACTGCGATCGTATCATATCCGGCAGGCTAAGGCCGTGTGTATTCCATACCGCTTGGGGGTGATGGAATTGATCTGTGGTCATCCAATCATGCTTGCGGAGTTGGATGACTGCGATCGTATCATATCCGCGAGGCTAAGGCCGTGTGTATTCCATACCGCTTGGGGGTGATGGAATTGATCCGTGGTCATCCAATCATGCTTGTGGAGTTGGATGATCTGCGATCGAATCATATCCGAGACCGATACAGTCAAGTCCGGATGCTCAATCGGCTAGTATAACACACCGAGAGGGGCTCAATCGGGCTAGTATAACACACCGAGAGGTCTCGGGCTAGTATAACACACCGAGAATCACCATACGGGTATTTCGTACATGGATTCATTATAGTGCTTGGAGGTTTGTGTTACTCTGTAAGAGTAACACTCAGTCGTCATGCCACACTGATAATGGGTACAGGAAATACAAGGCTGATATGAAATTCACAGGAAGGGATTGTTGCTACATGCTCCAACCTGGAGGAATTTCATGTATTCACAGAATGGGATTGTTGCTACATGCTCCATTCTTGGTGAATTAAGTGAGGGAGTATCCAACACTTTATAAATGGCTTTATCTTTTACAAGATGTCAGCGCATGAGTTTTCCGGTTATTTACAAATTTAACCTTAAACGAAAATCCACCATCAACAACCTCATAAGGAATGGTGGAGAGATCGAATATTAGAGGAGATTTAGTGATTCAAGAAAAAAAAATCCATCCTCAATATCGCATTTGGAAAAATAAAATTTTGGTCATTAATTAATAAGATAGTATGACCAAATTAATGTAGAACGCACAATTGGGGGATATAAATTACTTCCCCCAACCCATGGTGTGTGCTAAGGGGTGATTTTTGGGTATGAAAATACTAAAATACCCTTTGGTTAATTAAATAAAAAATATTATGAAAAGACTATAATACCCTTTCTACTAAAACTTAAAATCAAAAACCAAATCATTTATCCCCCATTCTCTCAAATCAGTCCCGGCACACCAGGGTTAGGTTTTGAATTTTTTTTTCTTCCTTCTTCTTCTTCTTCTTCTTCTTCTTCATCGTTCTTCATCCGTTCTTCGTCGATTAACCTACCCGAATCATAACAATGCCTCCACGAAAGAAACCAAATGCCCAATCGGACTCAAAATCAATTGCTCAACAAAAACAGGAACAAAGGATTGCTTTGATTGCTCAAGAGCAAGAATAAGAAGAAGCAGCGAACTCGGACAATCAACCTCTCACAAACATGGCTTCTGTGAGAAGGTAAGTGATTTTAAACTATTTTATGTGTGTTTAAATCGATTTATAACAATGGGTTTAGGTTAGAATCGCGAACCCTAACTCAAACAGTTGAGTTTCAGCGAGTACCGGCACTGAAATATGTATGAATACAATGCCGATATTGGGTTACGGCATTCGATCTAGAATGAATACAGTGCCGGTATTAAGTTACGGCTTTGATGTTAGCATGAATGCAATGTCGTTTCCAAACCCTGAAACTGAATGTCATGTACCGGCATCGAAATTGGGTTGAATACTATGCCGGTTTTAGGTTACGGCATTCACTAATAATAATTCTTGTATGCCGGTATTGGACTTAAAACTTACAGGAACACCTATGAAGTTGTCACCAGTACCGGCATAGATTTTCGGTTGCATTGTGTGCCGGTACCCTTTTACAGCATGGAATTGATTTATTTCGAGAGTGTCGGTAGTGATCTTTTGGTATCCAGGAGAATTACATATGACTGCCGGCATTGTCGATAGTTGATGTTCACTTCCGGAATGATGTACCGGTAAGAGTTATTTGCTAAGTTTCTATGCCGGGATCTATGTACCGACGTGGTTTGTTTAAGTGAGTCTATGCCGGTACTAAACTGAAAATGAGTTGTCTTATATTCATTTCGTGTGCTTATGATATAGGTCAAAAGCCAAGGAAGCTAACAAAAGAAAAACTAAAGATGCTGTCACTAAGAGAAGAAGGAAAGACGGTCTTGATACTCCTCAGTTTATGCCTCCTCGAGGGAAAAATAAAGGTCTCAAAAAGCGTTTGGGGGCTGATATAAGAGGGATAATTTGGGAGAGTGGCGGTGACCGTAGTCGAATTGTAATCCGTGAACCTACTGGAACCGTTGAGGACGATGAGCATGATGAAGAGGAAAGTGAGGAGGAAGATGATGAGGTTCAACCAAGTCAATTAGCAAGCCAAAGCGAAGTTGGTGGGCCAAGTTAACAACCAACACAAGGTAAGGGCAACAAGGGCAAGGGCATAGTCAAAGTAAAAGTTAAGGGTTCTCACCTTCCTCACATTGATGACATGATACCTGACCTTGAACGTGATAGAATTTGAGGTGAAGCTCCGGAACCGAAAATACTATTTGGATACAAGGACTCGTGGGCTCGTACTATCTATCAAACCTATGTAAGCATTTTTTATCTTTTGCATATGTATTGTTGTGTATTTATGTAAAATCTCTTAATTGTATTGTCTCCTAATTGTAGGATCATAAGAAGGATGTGCATGTTTGCCGAAACCAAGCCGCGGATGGTTGGAATTTGTCTGAGGAATGTGAAGAGGTCCAAACAATAGTAAAGGATTCCGGTGTATATGCTTTGGTTGAAAATTATGTGAAGCCTGATTCTGTGACTGTCAATTGCTTCGTCGAAATGTATCATGGTGAAACTGATACCATGCACTTAACTTTTGGGGAGATGACCTTCATCCCTTAATATGCTCAGAACATTCAATTGCAGAAGGAGATGAGTGTCTGGACCTAGAATGGTCGAAGTTGCACGCTCTGACTAACAAGCAGTTTGGTTGAGACTACAAAACTTCTGTGGAGAGCTTCTATGTATCCAATCTAGTAGGACAAAGACATTCAAGCTGACCCTGCTTAAGAAGAAGTTTGGAGGATGGATGGGACCCTAAACAAATTCGTTATACAGCCACTGCGTACATGTTATACATCTTGGGCACTAAGGTATTCCCTGACACTAGTGGCAACAGGGTTAGTGCAAACTACCTTCAGTACTTGGATCCGTTGGAAGATGTCTTTAACTATTCTTGGGGCACCGTGGTAATGGCACATTTGATGACGGAGATCGAAGGGCCTCTAAGGCTAAAACAAACCAATTTTTCGGGAATTTCACTCTATTGCAGGTAATTTTGTTTTTAAACTTATGTTCTTATGTATATTGTTCACATGTACCCTTATCATGAACTTAGAAACAAAACTTACTGATTCTTATATGTATCATTCCACATTGGTATAGGTTGAACACTTCCCAACATTGTTCAAGGACTGTCCCTTCTTTAAGATCACACATGATAAACGCATTTTTGTGTCTATTTTTGTTCTCAATGTTCTGTATTGTTAGTGCTCGATATTGTACTAATTATGTTTTTTTGTGTGTTTGTAGGTATTTTTGGGCAATAAACATTTTTGGAAAATTAGGCTCGAAAAGTTGCTAAAGGCACCCGGAGGACACATGTTATTCGGACTCGCATTTTTGGATATGGGGTAACCTATTACTATGGGGAACTCCACTGACTAAGGGGCACAGTAGCTGTTATTTGCACCCCAAGACATCCACCTGCTATTCGCACACCTGTACAGGATAGGGGGAGGTCATCTTCTCCATTTGAATTATATTTTGGCGGGAAAATATGACAACAGCAATACAGATTAGGGTTCGTGATTTGGTTTAGATTTACAGAGATTCAATCGCTGAATTTAATGGGATAAGCCTGTTATGGATAAACAAAGATGATATGGCTGTTTGATTGGGCCGGAATTGGCTAAATTTTCGTGTTGAAACCAAAAAGGGGAGGATATAAAACTCGGGTTTTCTGCTGTTGAATCGGTGAAATTTTGGGAAGATTTTGTGGGGATTCTTTCATGGCTTTGGACTTGTATGGGCCTGTTAGTACAAAACAGGGCAGGTAACCCGATTGGTTTGAAGAAAGAAGGAAGTTTCCTCGGTGTTTTAATCAAACAGGGAGACGTGAAATATTCACGATGGTTTTTATTCTTTCACGAGTTTTTCTTTATGTTGCGTGTGTCTGGAGAAGGTTTAAGTCACCTAGTACGTGAATTCACGAGATGGGAGCGTGTTAATCAGCCACAGACACGTGAAGAAGTTAAACAGAGTAAGAAATCTCGGTTATACCCGTAATAGTAAAGAGAAGATTTTCGGGCATTAAACCGAGATTATGTGGAGGCTGTCGAGTATAAAAAGAGTGCTGGGATGTCAGAGAAGGACTATGGAGTGTTAGGGGTTAGAATAGAGCAGAGAATCGGGAGTTGCAGAGCTTGTCTCTGCTGCTGCCATTGAAGAAGAAGAAGAACACAGAAACAACGGTTAAAAACAGTCGCAGAAACCGTTACCTATATTTTCAAATTCAATATTTTTGTAACAATTTTTGTAACAATTATTTCGAATTCGCAACAGTCTGTTAGTGTTTCTCAGAATAAAGTGTGTTCTGTAACAATTATAATTGTTACAAGCACACTTTGCTTTGTATCTTTTCTCCTTGCAAACACCTTTTTGAGCAATGAAAAATTCCTTTAAGCGTGTTTTCACCATGAGGAGCTAGAACCCATCTCTGGGACGACGGACGAAGCTGAATTTCATCATGTGGTAAATTTAATTAATTCCTTAATTACTATTTGCACTGATTTTTAATGAATTATGATCTTTTAATTATTTGTTATTTTGTTTGATGTCGCATGCTTAGTTTTAATTACTTTTGATGCGTCATGCTCACAACTTACAACTAATGTTTTATGAAATCTACTTTGGCAAAGAATAGAGTTAATATTTCTTGTGTTTGAAGCTATAAATATCAAGGATTAATTTCTAAAACCCATGTATATGAAAGGCAGTGAAATCCCGAGTCCCAGTATCTATCCATCCTGCTACTATTTTGTGTATATTTTCTTATTTTTATTTATTTTCATTTATTTTCATTTATTAAACCTGAAATCAATCTCGTCAAGTCTGAGTGAACAACAACTCTATTTACCACTATCTAAAATCACATCAATTTTTGGCGCCGCCTACGCGGGCTTATTTTAAGATTTGTTTTTAGGTTTTTATTTTTATTATTATTATTTTTGTTCCTTTTTACGCGTTTTGGTATTTACTATTTGCTTTCAGATTTGGTGAGAAGCTTATGAGAAAGAAAAAGTGTTGAAAAGTAAAGCGAAGCCAAAGAAGGAAAGAAAAGAGAAATCCAAAGGAGTAAAGAAGAATATTTTTGTATATAGTTAATTTATTTTTATTAGATTTTTATTCTCTTATTATTATTTTTAGAAACTGTAAATAGGCTTTTATTTTTGTAATCTTTTATTTTTGGACTTTTTTTTTATTTTTTATTTTTGGACATTGGACTTTAGTTTTTTTTTTAAAACCCTAAGGAAGGGTTAGTTTAAATATAAACCGCACAGGGAAGGACGACAGTTACGATACTGTCTCGGCCCCTCGGTTCGTACACTGACATAGGAGCCAGTGGCCCGAGTCGACTTCAACGGTTCATCCCCCGTCTGGAACGGGAGGTAAGAATTCTAAACACCCGCGAATCCCCTGTCAGCGGGTTGACTGGATGATTTTGTATGCATATATGTTGAGGTATTGTTGATGGTGGATTTTCATTTAAGGTTAAAATTGTAAAAACTAGAAAATCATGCGCTGACATCTTGTAAAAGATAAAGCCATTAATAAGTGTTGGATACTCCTTCACTTTACTAATTCACCTAGAATGGAGCATGTGGCAACAATCCCATTCTCGAATACATGAAATTCATCCAGGTTGGAGCATGTAGCAACAATCCCATATACCCTCGTGAATTTATAGCATTATTAATTAATGCATGAGCAGCCTTGTATTTCTGTACTCATTATCAGTGTGGCATGACGACTGAGTGTTGCTCTCAGTGAGCAACACGAACCTCCAAGCATTATAATGAAAGCATGTACGAAATACCCGTACAGGTTGCAACTCTCGGTGTGTTATACTAGCCCGATTGAGAACTCTCGGTGTGTTATACTAGCCCGATTGAGCATCCTGACCGACCAGTATCGATCTGGATATGATCTCGTTCATCCAACTTCACCAAAGATGATTGGATGGCCCAGATCGATTCCATAACCCCCAAGCAGGTAGGGAATATTCACTGCCGAACCAACGCGGACCTCGCATGGTCGGCCTCCAGAATTAGCCTAGCTTGCCAAAACGTCCAAACCCAGAGCAAGATGGGCGGAAAACCCTAAATTAGGGTTTGCGGCACATTACATGTGTCGCAAAACAGTCTCAACCATCCATCTTCGCAGGTATAGATGGAGGGTGTAGTTGTAGATTCAAAGGTCCCAGAGCATGTCAACACAATCATCGTGGGCCCGCCTACATACTTGACCAATCGGTCAGGACCAACCATGGTTGGTCGTCCCAATTCGTGCGCCCAAACGGAGCATGGTTACACGGCCGTGAAAGCCAAAATTAGGGTTTCGAGCATCACGAGCGTCCATCTTCTCCGGCACGAATGGAGGGTCCCAGATTAGATTAAGCAGGTCCGGTCATACCAGCATGACCACCGTGGGCCCGTCTATCCCCTCACCTGATCGGCCAACGCATATCATGCTTGGCTATCCCAAAACGCGCGTCCAAACTTGCGTGGTTATACTTCCCAAATTGCAAACTGATCTCGACCACTCAACTTCACCGGACGATTTGAGTGGCTTAGATCACGTTTTCATGGGACAGATCAGGTATAGGCGTGAACACCAGCCTACCACCTACATGCCGATCGATCGACCAAGACCGACCAAGATTGGTCGTCTTGGAACGCGCGTCCAAACTAGGCATGTCACGCGGTTTCCAATTCATTTGCGGCAATAGATTTCTGCCGCAAACCGATCTCAACCACCCCTCTTTGCCGGTCAAATCGAGTGGCCTAGATCGCGCCTTTATGGGACAGAGAGGTACGGACGTGTACACCGGCATGCTATTTACACGCATGCCCTACTCGGTCCTTTCCAAAACCCTTCCCATGCTTGGTTTCGACCAAGTCAAGAGTGATGCTGCGCGCACCTCTTCAAAATCCCGATTCCATCAACGGTCGCAGATGAGTGTCTCAAAGATCATCTCGTCCGTCCATCTTCACCGGCTTGGTTATACAACCCCGGGTCGAGTTAATTGGTCAATGAGGCGTCATGGTGATCACCACCCGTCGCTTTATCACACCAGGATGCAGTACCTGCATAAAATACACATGATACTTCACAAGTATCAACTTCCTGAATAACGCAGTTATTCAATTTAGCATTACATGCTACCTTTTGTGGATCCCACGATCCATACACTCGAGACATCAATCATGTCACAAACCGGGGATACATACTTTGGGTATTGGTCCGGCGGTTTACGCGTGCAACGTGCAACGCGCCATCACAAGAACGTGTCGGAAGTCATGGACGGTTAGAGATGACAGAGAAGTGGGCAAGACTGGTCGTGTAACACCAAAGACACACCTCCACTACTCCATCACTCCACTTCCTCCACTTCCCACGAGAGACGTGAATAAGGCTCAAATGACTTGTATAAATAGGTTCTCCTCCCTATTTTCAACACAGGAGAAAAAACAACACAAGTCCAGACGAGACAGAAACCAAGTGTTAATACAAAACGTATTCAAACACCCAGAGCTTGCTTGCATCAATCGTAAGCCTGCTCACCTTTCTGTTACAAGTCATAAGCAAGCCAACACCTTCTTCGCTTCCCTCCCTAAGATCAACCCCATCTCCTTCACTTGTGACCGAAACAAGTCTGGAACGGCCATTTCTTGGTTTAGGCCGGACTTGCACAGATTGATTTCCAAATCTACAAGCACTCACCGCGCAGTGCATTTGTTTAGGGTTTAGATTCATTCCTCATCCACACACCCCAAATTACCAAATCCGGCAGGAATAGTTTTTACCCATAAACAATTGGCGACCACAGTGGGAGTTAATCTCTCGGTTGTAAAGTAAATTTCTTCAAAATCCGATTCAATTTTATCAATTTCAAAAAGGGTAGATCTTAGGACCAATTCAATTATCAATCCATTTCAAGATGGTAGAACTCAGGTCTGGATCAGAAATCAATTATGATGGAGCTAGTGTGGATAACACTCCCGGTGTCGATGTACCTGTCAGTGGAGCTACCGTGGTCAATACATCTTATGAGCCGTCACTTCTACCACCAGTGCCAGCGTAGCAGGAGATGTTACAGTAAGTGTAACACCTCCCATCACCAGAGCCAGAGCAGCCGCAAATTCCGGCATCTCATCAAGTGTAACACCTCTGGTAGTCACCAGAGCAACAACTTCCACTCCTTCATCAGGACGAGGAGCCGGAGGGACGAGAGGAGGACCATTCCCCATTACCATTGCAGACTTGATGGAGAAGCAGGAAGTTCTTGCTAAGACTCAAACGGATATGGCCGCAACTCAGAAAGAGGTACTCACTTTTCTTAAGACATTAACTGATCAATTGCCACAAGAGCCACGACAACCCCTGGAGCAAAAAAGGAACGCATTCAACGTACCGGAGAAGGTACTTCAGCGGCGCAGACCTCCAAGGACCTGATCAAAGAAGCGACATCAGATATGAGCGGTCATGTCATGGAGACTCCTATACTGAGGACTGATCCTCACAACGATCCTCCTCGAGTCAATAGTTTCACTATGAACCAGAGTCCGGTGGATCGGGAAACGATTTCTCTAGTGGAAAGTTTATGCGAACTTTCACACCTCTCGAAGAATCAGTGCGCGGAGACGTTTTGCTGCAATCAACCAGAGGAAGGTCACGACCGTGCCCTACATGTCACCGCACGCATCAAGGATTCAGAGTTCAAGATGACCCTTATCTACACAGGAGCGTCTTCGAATGTGATTACTCTCAAGACTCTCAGGACATCCAAGGTTCTCCCAGGCAAGGTCGTACGGAAGCCTACCACAATGACGGACTTCGAGGGAAACCAAACCAGCACATACGGGAGAAGCTCCGCGGAAAGAATCATACAAGTTCGTTGCGTCCCACTCCCCATGTGGGCGTCAATTCAGGAAGAAGACCGGCTTGCATTATTGAGGGCTAAAACCCACGATGCATCTTTGCTGACGAAGCATTTTTCTCCATCCTGTGAAGCCACGACCCACGTTCACATGAAGAGGGAACGAACTTTTGTGGCGAGCCGTGACCAGAAAGGGAAAATGGTATACCGAAACTGCCATTATCAATTAGCAGGGGAGACTATTACCCAGTCTCTCCACCAAATGGAATGCTACAACAGCAACGAACCACAAGAACAAGTGCTAGATGCTCCACAACAGCTGCAAGATGGCACCAACTCCACAACTAATGAGATTGAAATCGTTGAGGAATCTCCTAGGCCTATCTCCATCAGCTCGACCTTGTGTACGGATAAACGCACGAAGCTCGTGGAACTTCTCAAAGAGTACCAGGACATATTCGCTTGGAGATATGAAAAAATGCTGGATTTAGATGAAAATTGGTCACCCATCATCTACATGTCATACCTGGATCCAAGTCGGTTAAACAGTTGTAGTTCAGACACGAGAAAAATGGATAAATCAGGTCTTTGCATAGACTTGAGACTTGAATGTCTGCTTGCTCCAAAACGATCCTCCTCTACCTAACATAGACATGTTAGTAGATGCAACCAGCGGACATGGCATGTTCTCCTCCATGGATGGATGTAGCGGCTACAACCAGATAAGGATGTACAAGCAGGATGCAAGTAAGATAGCTTTTCGAACTCCTCTCGGAAATTTTTATTATACCATACTGCCATTTGGTTTAAAGAATACCGGTGCAACGTATCAACGCTCTATGACGGCAATCTTCCACTGGAGACAATACCTCAAGGGAGCATCCTCAAGAAGATAACGATGTCCACGCGTCATATCGAGCAAGATCCGGGCGAGTCACTCTATCGACATGGTGGTCGAACAAGATCCGGGCGAGTCACTTTATCAGACAGTGGTACATGTCTATCATGTTATGTTGGAGAATCCGCGCTTTTGGTCATCTTCTGGAGCTGTTGAAAGCTCATCTACAACAACATATGCCCTGATAGAAAGAAACAGGTCTGCCGGTAATGAAGAGCCTCATAATGTTTTTAGGTGGCATATATCTCACCAACATGCGATACAACCTTCAGCGTTCCGTAAGCAGTTCCCTGAAGCAGCAAGAGGAAAACCACCGAGATACAACATCCCGCGCGTACGTCAACTCCAACTCTAGTACCACATGCACGACTCCCACAATGATGAAACAATGTCCAAGATATTCCATATATGGCTTGACAACAACCACTACGAACAAACCATGTAAACCACGCTTTGGGGACCGAGGCTCAAAGCATGAAGTTCCTTCACCGTCGACCAAGGAATTCTTCAACATGAGAGAGATGGTCAGTCAAGAAGCATGGAATTCGCAAGGGTAAATCGAATCAAGAGGGAAACACTTCAACGCTCCCTCTAGCGTGTTGTTCAATGGTCTATTCAAGAGCCGCCTCAACGCTCTCTCCGGGACCCACGTTCGCTTTAAATCCTTCTTCAACACTCTCTCCAGGATCCACTTCAACGTTCGCACTAGAAACCACTTTAACATCCTCTCGAGCCGTTTCAACACTCAAGCTGCATCAATAATCTGCGCTCTGGTCAAGTTATCTTTGATGTACTCATTGCTCAACATACGTCTCATCCATCCTTCATGAGGGCCCAGCGGAGCATGAAAAACCTTAAAGTCGATAGGAGAAGGGTTATCTTGTGGAAAAGATATTTTCATATAGTTGAAAGGGTGCGGTGAACAACTCATCGTCAATGTTCGGCATATCTTTGAAGCTGTCAACACCTCCTGACTTGTGTACCAGCATTATCCCCAGAAGACATCTCAACAAGAGTTCTTTTATTCATTCTACAATAAAAAAAACATGAGTCAGTACTTGTATAAAAACGCGTGAGATATGTAGTCACACACGACAGAACACACATTCACGTTGGAGTACACAAGGCTGGTATTAGGTCCAAACATCGGTATTGCTCAAGTTCCAAGTCCGGTATTGATCAAGTCACAAGTACGGTATTGCTCAAGTTTCAAGTCCGGTGTTGATCAAGTCACAAGTCCGGTATTGATCAAGTCACAAGTCCGGTATTGCTCAAGTTTCAAGTCTGGTATTGATCAAAGTCACAAGGCTGGTATTCGAATAATACAAGTCCGCGCACGCACGCAGAGGCGTGTTTTCAAATCGAAACACAGGGTCGACGTTCAGCCAGGCACGCGGCGGGTCCCACTTGATCCCAGCCCCAGATTGGTCGAAGCAGACACAACCGTCCCCAATCAAAGCTCTCTCTCCAGAAGAAGGTGTTTCAGCTCCAACACTTCAACGCTCTCCCGGGCCTGCTCCAGAAGCTGCTTCAACGCTTTCTACAGAACCCACATTTACATTTGAGCACACAAGGTTCATTTTTTTTTAAAAAAAAAGCAAGCTTGCTCACATCGGGTCCCACGTTCGAGCAAAGCAAACAGCAAGGCCGGTGTTTGGTCAAAGCATCAAGTCCGGTGTTTAGTCAAGCTAGCTGGGTCGGTGTTTGGTCGAAGTAGCAAGATAACACTCGAGCAATTACATCAACCGTACGGTCAAAGTAGGCGCAGGACATGGTCGACGTTTGAAACATGTACACGGTGGTCCCGCATTTGATCGAAGCATGTACATCTGCCCATGTTCGAATCAAGCATGCTTACATCGGGTCCCACGTTCGATCAAGCAGACGCAGCGGACCCACGATTAACCAAAACAGGCACATCAAGCTCACGTTCGATCAAGCAGGTGCAGTAGCCCCGCGAACGAAACAGGCGTAACATTCCATCGAAGCAAGACTGACATCATGCTAGGGGAACACTCGCCTGGACGCCTCTTGAACGTGACATGCTCCAAGGACAGGATGACCCGTCTTTCCCGGGTAACATCTAACTTTGTCTCATAAGCTTTGTTTTTAATCGTCACCATCTCATGCCTACCCCACAATGGTGTAACCATTACGTGCTAGGCGGGGGGACTTAATGTTGATGGTGGATTTTCATTTAAGGTTAAAATTGTAAAAACCCCGAAAAATCATGCGCGACATCTTGTAAAAGATAAAGCCATTAATAAGTGTTGGATACTCCTTCACTTTACTAATTCACATATAATGGAGCATGTGGCAACAATCCCATTCTGTGAATACATGAAATTCATCCAGGTTGGAGCATGTAGCAACAATCCAATATACCCTGTGAATTTATAGCATTATTAATTAATGCATGAGCAGCCTTGTATTTCCTGTACTCATTATCAGTGCGGCATGACGACTGAGTGTTGCTCTCAGCAGAGCAACACGAACCTCCAAGCATTATAATGAAAGCATGTACGAAATACCCGTCTCTGTTGCAACTCTCGGTGTGTTATACTAGCCCGATTGAGAACTCTCGGTGTGTTATACTAGCCCGATTGAGCATCCGGACTGACTGTATCAGTCTGGATATGATCTCGTTCATCCAACTTCACCAACATGATTGGATGGCCCAAATCGATTCCATAACCCCCAAGCAGGTATGGAATATTCACTGCCGAACCAACGCGGACCCCGCATGGTCGGCCTCCAGAATTGTCCTAGCTTGCCAAAACGTCCAAACCAGAGCAGTATGGGCGGAAAACCCTAAATTAGGGTTTGCGTCACATTACATGTGTCGCAAAACAGTCTCAACCATCCATCTTTGCAGGTATAGACGGAGGGTGTAGATGTAGATTCAAAGGGCCCAGAGCATGTCAACACAATCACCGTGGGCCCGCCTACATACTTAACCAATCGGTCAGGACCAACCATGGTTGTTCGTCCCAATTCGTGCGCCCAAACGGAGCATGGTTACACGGCCGTGAAAGCCAAAATTAGGGTTTCGAGCATCACGAGCGTCCATCTTCTCCGGCACGAATGGAGGGTCCCAGATTAGATTAAGCAGTCCGATCATACCAGCATGACCACCGTGGACCCGTCTATCCCCTCACCTGATCGTCCAAGGCATATCATGCCTGGCTATCCCAAAACGCGCGTCCAAACTTGCGTGGTTATACTTCCCAAATTGCAAACTGATCTCGACCACTCAACTTCACCGGACGATTTGAGTGGCTTAGATCACGTTTTCATGGGACAGTCAGGTATAGGCGTGAACACCAGCCTACCACCTACACGCCAGACTGATCGACCAAGACCGACCAAGATTGGTCATCTTGGAACGCGCGTCCAAACTAGGCATGTCACGCGGTTTCCAATTCCTTTGCGGCAATGGATTTCTGCCGCAAACCGATCTCAACCACCCCTCTTTGCCGGTCAAATCGAGTGGCCTAGATCGCGCCTTTATGGGACAGAGAGGTACGGACGTGTACACCGGCATGCTGTTTACACGCATGCCCGATCGGTCCTTTCCAAAACCCTTCCCATGCTTGGTTTCGACCAAGCTGAAGAGTGATGCCTGCGCACCTCTTCAAAATCCTGATTCCATCAACGGTCGCATATGAGTGTCTCAAAGATCATCTCGTCCGTCCAGGCTTCACCGGCTTGGTTATACAACCACGGTCGGGAGTTAATTGGTCAATGAGGCGTCATGGTGATCACCACCCGTCGCTTTACCACACCGGATGCAGTACCTGCATAAAATACACATGATACTTCACAAGTATCAACTTCCTGAATAACGCAGTTATTCAATTTAGCATTACATGCTACCTTTTGTGGATTCCACGATCCACACACTCGAGACATCAATCATGTCACAAACTGGGGGATACATACTGGGGTATTGGTCTGGAGGTTTACAGCGTGCAGCTTGCAACGCGCCATCACAAGAACGTGTCGGGAAGTCATGGACGGTTAGAGATGACAGGAGAAGTGGGCAAGACCGGTCGTGTAACACCAAACACACCTCCACTACTCCATCACTCCACTTCCCCACTTCCCACGAGAGACGTGAATAAGGCTCAAATGACTTGTATAAATAGGTTCCCTCCCTATTTTCAACACAGGAGAAAAAACAACACAAGTCCGGACGAGACAAAACCAAGTGTTAATACAAAACGTATTCAAACACCCAGAGCCTGCTTGCATCAATCGTAAGCCTGCTCACCTTTCTGTTACAAGTCATAAGCAAGCCAACACCTTCACAATCTCAA
This sequence comes from Papaver armeniacum, assembly GCA_023531295.1. Classification (NCBI taxonomy): domain Eukaryota; kingdom Viridiplantae; phylum Streptophyta; class Magnoliopsida; order Ranunculales; family Papaveraceae; genus Papaver; species Papaver armeniacum. The sequence goes on along the minus strand of JAJJWW010001906.1, from coordinate 236,950 downwards.
CACCTTCTTCGCTTCCCTCCCTAAGATCAACCCCATCTCCTTCACTTTGTGACCGAAACAAGTCCGGAACGGCCATTTCTTGGTTTAGGCCGGACTTGCACGATTGATTTCCGAATCTACAAGCACTCACCGCGCAGTGCATTTGTTTAGGGTTTAGATTCATTCCTCATCCACACACCCCAAATTACCAAATCCGGCAGGAATAGTTTTCACCCATAAACAGGTATTGAAAACGGCTGCTTTAATTTCCTAGTAAAGGGCAAGGCCTGGCCATACAAGATAAGGGTTCGGATTTCATCACCGTTCTCTTCTTGCCCACCTTAGGAAAAAGATACCAAACGCGTACCCAAGCTTAAAATACTGACCAGAACAAGACCGATAGGGTAACGAGCTTAATAGGAAAGTCATTCGAAAAATATTGGTTACTCTTTTAAGCAGACTTCGAAGTTCATGATGGTTTCTGTGAGTTGAATGCGTGACTGCGCCGCCTTGTAATGCGGTGATACCTTGGGTATCAAAGCTCCACACAGCTTCCCTCGTCTCTATTTAACTTACTTTAACTCGGATTGATTCCAGAGAGGTTTGCTCAGATTGTAACGAATTCCCTTTCGAAAGATTAGAAGCTGGTCTAGAAACAATCTTAGTGGAGCCATCATGCTTTTTGTTTGCTAGAAATCAGTAGGTTTGTTGTGGTCGAGTCAGCCTTGTTTGTGCTTGTGTAGAATTCCCTTGCAGTTAGGATGTCAAACTGGTATTATAATCACAATGAATATGAATATCCAACTGAACAATATGGACATCACTCTTTTTATGACCAGAGTGTGAATAGTGGTTGGGAACGCCAACCTTTTGAAGATTATGGGTCATACCATGGTGAGCCCAATTACTATTCACATGAATACCGGTCATACGAGCAAAATTCCTATAATTCCTCTTCTTTAGATGAAGCACGTAAGATACTTGAGTCAACGTGTAAGTTAACTGAGTCAACACGTGAGTTTGCAGAGACAACACGTAGGTTAGAGTTAGAGACGGAAGAAAGAATTGCTCGAATTACTCTTGATTGCCAATACATTCTTTCCAATATCACCCGTGAAAATGAGGACAATTTTTGTAATCAGGATGACGAGGTTAGAATTGGTAACACTACTTGTTTAGATGAGGTTCGATCATTTTCATGTTATAATAATGATTGTGATGATGATAATATTGATGAAGAATCTGAAATATGTAGGCATAGTGATGAGGAATTTGTTACTCCCAACGAGCTTTATAATGATAATGTTAATTCTAGTACAAATCCAAATAATTTTAATAATTATTCACCTATTCAAAAGGACGAGGGTTTGACTAGAAATATCCCTATTTTAGACTATGTAGTATTTCCTTTTCACGAAGCCAACGAAGGTTTAAAGGAACGAGTTTATTTTGAGTCTAGAGATTTAGAAACAATAGTCTTAGACAAAGAAAATGAACTTGTAGAGATGAGTGAGGATGAACCTGACTTAGAAGAATCAATTGACCATTTTCAGGAATCGAGATGACCTTGAAATTAGGGAAGTTGTGACTAGTCTTTCTAGATACACTGAAAACTCTAAGTTTGGGGGTGATTATCATTCTCCATGTGCTTTAACTCTTAGAAAGGTCCCTAACTTGGGACTTGACATATGTGCCTCAACCATTCTAAAAGATTATCTTCATACACTTTTTCATGAACCTAGTTGTGTCCATAAAGAAGTTCAGTTGTTAGAAACCCATCCTCTGGTTGATGTGGTTAACCCAGGATATGATACCACGATTGACTTTGTTTTCCCACCAAAAACCTTCCTTCCAATTGTGGGAGCGTATAAGTTTCAGATGTGTCAATTATTAAGTTTTGAGACTAAACCTAATTACTTTAGGAGATTAGGGTCGACACATTTGCTTAAGAATGACCACCACCGTGGTCAACCTGTGTGAGTCAAATCTGTTTGACTTAGAGGATCCCCATTATTCGGAGTTATTGTTACGTGCTTCTAAGTTCTTAGTTGAGTATTCCCAGACTCTAGAACCTGATCTTCAGGATCCTGCCTTTGAGGAAATCCAGCCGATGAAAACATTTTATCTAGACCCTTTTATAGAGCATGAACCCGAACCACAACTAGATGTAGTTGTCTTAAACAAAAAAATAGATAAGGGTGTGTTGGATATCTTCTGAGTCTGTTGCGTCTCCTCTTCTTGTGGTTAGCACTTTTTGATCCGAGATGACCCACAATTATTCCGATTCTTGCTATATGATTCTCATGAGGTGACTAGTTCTTTCTTAGTCTGGCTGAAGACTTTAAACTTAGCACTTCTTGGGAGGTAACCCATGCTCATGCAACACGGTAATATATTTCCTTAACTCTTTTGCTTCAAGTGGTAACAGTTTCTCCTTGTTCATGCTTTTAATTTTATCTTTATAACATTGAGGACAATGTTAGATTTAAGTTTGGGGATATGGGAGAAACTTTTTAGTTGCAGTATCAACTCCAGAGTCTAGAAATTTATGTTTATTAAGGTTGGCACTAACCAATCTAAGTGGATGGGAACATCTTGGTTGTAGGAGTTGAGGAACCAATCTGATTAGATGAAAACATCTAAAGAGTCTATTCATAAAAGCACAGAGCTCAGGTGTTAGAATTTAAAAAAAACATGATAGTTTCGCCATATCTCGTTGAATCCTTTTCACCTTCTGTTTTTATTTTCTTATAAGTGATTGGGTGAAATAGAGTGATTGAGATACCCAAAAACAAAAAAAAAAAAAAAGGACCTGACCATCAGACCAACCGGAATAAATTCAATAAAGTCGACCACTGGTACCCTTTTAAGCGCCTATTGTGTTGACCTAGAGTTAGGATTATCACCCGCTGGTTCCCTTGTATATGCCTGCTGTGTTGATATTAGTCAGACCGGTGTCTCAATCCATTAGGATAGGTTCACCTTAATCAACATCTGTAGGAGCAGAATATCGCAGCAACCTTCACTTGCGAATTATTAACGACGCAACATATAATGTCGCAGAAGAAACATTAGAAACGACGCAACAAATGACATTAGCTTAAATATGAGAAAGGTGTGACGATTCTGCGAAGAGTCAAGAAGACTTGCGAAGACTAACATTTGTAGACCTGCGAAATGTCGCAAGGTAAATCCGAAATTAAGGGAAATATTAGTTGTACATGAGCTGTCATCCACTATGTAATATCCTATTAAAGAGAAAGGCATGAGAGAGAAAGAGAGGATACACATTTTTGGAGAGGACACATTTTGTAGAGAGAGAGAGAGAGTTTATTTTCTTTATCATCTTCTTCCCAAAAACTAGATCTAGAAAGTTCCAAATATTCATTAATGGAGATTCTAAATGTAAACTCATGCTATTACAAAAATCACTAGTGAAGAACCATGGATGTAGATCACATTGATCGAACCATGTAAAAAATCTTGTGTCTCCATTTATAATTTTAGGATTTTTATCTCTATTTTCATATCAAACAAGTTTAGATCTAGAAATTATTATCAAGATATGATGAGGGGTGTGTTGTGGGATTTCTTGCAACTACATTTGGAGCTAGAAACAGGGACCTGATTTGTTGATTTAAGAGAGTTCCATTGAAGTTTGGTTACACTGGATCTTCAAGTGTTAGGGGTAAAAACGGCAGTTTCTGATGAAGATAATCATCTTCAGGCAACATTTGCTAAACTCGAAGAAGACATAGGAAAAAGGAAGATACAATATATTCGCTCAAAGCAACAACACAACATAAAATTCGAAGATAGAAAGAAATTCCAATCTCGCCAATGATAAATGGGAAATATTAGACGCAGTTTAATGAGGAAGGAAGAAATGAATTACGTCCGGTGAAGAAAATTAGCAGTGAAAATTCAGTTTGTATGATTACTCGTCAAAGCAGCCCCATCAATTGCGAAGAGATATGAGCATAAAGTAGCAGTAGAAACTTTTGAAGATATTCGCAGCAAGTAAAGAAGCTTATCTCGTGTAATTAAATCAACTCTCATCATTACACTTCCCTCAAATCACATAGCAAAGATGAAAAAGTAAAGCATCATCACTTCGTCAGCCTAACCAACTTAGGAAAAATACCATCTCGGAAGCAAACATCAAAGCAGCTAAGCGTGAATCGAAAAGGACAAAGAAGGTCAACAACAGTAGAGATTCGAAAACAATAAAGGACCTGACATCAACAAACTATTCAAAAGGGATAAATCTCTTATGTACTAATATTCAGACCTGGGAATTTTTAAGATAAAATGGTAGCGGCGAAGTGAGATTGCGAGTTTCACGTCAAAGACATTTTAGCTCCACAGGTTTGACAAGGAGATAAAGGCAAAAGAACAATAACCGATGGGAGGCTGAAATTTCCCAAAGACAAATCATTAGCGACGAATGGAGATATTAGTTTACTTAGCGAAATTATGAGTCGATGGTGTGAACAAGAACGAAGACCGGAAATATCCGGCTCTCATCTGCGGCGATTAACGAAGAGGGAAGAGATTGTGAATCTTTGTACTTGGAAGAATTTTCCAAAATATTTTTTGATTTCAAGCGTGAATCAAACTGCGTAACATTGCAAAAAGAAGAAAAGTTAGGACAAAGCGACTGTGAGATGTTAGTATACCTCATTGGCAACTTCAGTGAAGTTTATGGTAGAAATCACTTCGGTTAAATCCACGGCAGAAATCACCTCATGAAGAGAAAAGTTACCAATGAACAAGGGACGAAAAGATGAGTCAAGCAAGGTTTAGTTCTTATTGTCGATCACCAGAAAGATAAAATACAATTATTATGGGAGTTGAATTCACCGAAGTAGTACTTCAAGCCCTCAAACATCAACAAAACTTGATCAACTCGATGACAGAAGGCAAGGATACTTCGTCGAGAAAAGAAATTTGACGAAGCCATTATAATCACAACTAACTTCGCCAGAGCATCATTAGAAAACAAGGAGCTTAGCCAGATAAGATATAGTCATTTCACTTCGGATCAATGAACATCAGCAACGTATTTGGAAGAAGTTACTTCGTAAAAGAGGAAATTTACTTCGTATAGTTCAGAAAGAGAAGAGAAGTTCTGCCAAAAGAATAGTTTCTGAAAGTCTGCGAATTTCGCAACATGCATGAGAAGAAGAAAAGATGAAGAAAGAGTACACAAAGGGGGTAATAAGAGAATAAGTCAGCTAATAACACTACCCCTTCGCAGACAGCCGATAACACATTTGGTTCAAAGTGAAGAGAACAAGATTGGTGTCATGATTTCGAATCCAAACACATGCATATTTTTTTTGCACATTTTTTATATAAAGCCAGAGAGGAGATAGTAACAAGATGACGGTAGTATGGCTTGCTTTTGCAAACAGAAGCCCGTACAGATGGAAACAAGCGAAGAGAACAATGAGTTTGAGGACACAAGTTCAAATCTCACTTCTCGCGAATTTTTCCCATCTTTTTTGCAAAGAAGAGACAAGAATGATTATCTCGCAAAGAATGAAGAAAAGAATGATTATCTCGCAAAGAATGATTGAAAGAATTGACAGAAATGAAAGAATAAAGAAACGCGAAAATTTCGCAGAGACAATCAATGACTTATACGAATGGGACGAACCTTTATGGCGTACACCCTAGTTCGCGAATGATATTTCGTAAGAGGAAAATATAAGACCTAAAATGCGTCATATAAGGGGGTATCTCTTGACATGGCTCAGGGAAAAGGTTACACCGCCCCTGGAAACTGAGTCATGGAAATTTGGGGTCAATAAAGCCCATCCAGGAGAGATACCTTGGATTTCCAACTATATATATATAAGGTTATTGGTAGGCCTTTGATATATATATAAGGTTATACCTTGGTTGGACGACCGAGGGTCTCTCCTAAGGAGTCAGTGTATGACCAAGGCGCCGAGGTACACGGTTGAGCCAAGAGTGCCTGGGGCATTTGAAGTGTCTCAGCCATTCTTGGCAAGTCTTGGCACATGCTGCACTCGGCCCGAAGAAAACTCACTTAGGGTGCAGTCTCATCTTCGTAACCATAAGCCCTATAGGTATAAGGGATAAGAGGCTGCGAAAACAACTGGTTGTTGTTAAGACCGGATGGGAGGAGCTAGTCTTGTATGGCCGATGTACGCCTCCTTGAAGGGGCAACCAGGGAGATGATAAGGGCGACACCCTCCATTAGGGAGCTGATAAGTGTCTTAAGATGCAAATGTCATGAGGCTTTATTTTCGCAAGAAAATTTAGGCTTGTCATATTTGTGCGATGATCCTGAAGAGGCAATAATACAAAACGCGAAGGTAAGACGAGATCAATGGGTCAATACATGAAGGTGTAAAAGGTAAAATAAAAGACTAAAAACTCTAAATGCAAATGCACCCCCAAACCTAAATCAAACATTGTCCTCAATGTGTCCATTAGGAAAAATTAAACGATCATACCATGAGTTATACCTTGGTTGGACAGACGTCCTGCGATTTCGTCGCAAGACGGCAATGTCATGGGGCTTTATTTTCGCAAGAAAGTTTAGGCCTGTCATATTTTCGCAATAAAATTATCCTGCAGAGGCAACAATACTAAAGAAATGATAAGGCAAGATCAATGGGTCATTGCATGAAAATATAAAGACGTCCTGCGATTTTGTCGCAATGACGAGGGGTGGCACAATAAGACCTTTAACTAGGAAGGCAAAATAAGACCACACAAGAAAATGAGTAAGCAAATAAGCTTGCGAAAATGATTATATGCAAACAAATAAGTTTGCGAATATATACATGGAAATGAGTCTGAGACATCGAAGATAAAAAAGAAGTATTATTCAGAATCTCTCAACAGTACTATTTAGAATATCTCAGGAGTGTTATTCAGAATCTCCCAGGAGTGTTATTCAGAATCTCTCAGCAGTACTATTTAGAATCTCTCAGGAGTGTTATTCAGAATCTCTCAACAATACTATTTATAATCTCTCAGGAGTGTTATTCAGAATCTCTCAGCGATATTATTTAGAATCTCTCAGGAGTATTATTCAGAATCTCTCAGGGAATTATTCAGAATTTCGCAGAGGTATTCATAATTTCGCAGAAGTATTCATAATTTCGCAGAATGAGTCAGAATTTCTCAGAATGTGATTATTTTGCAAAATGTGGTTATTTCGCACAATTATTTCGCAAAATTAAAAGCAACTCGAAGAGATTATACTATCGCATGAGCATAAAACAAGAGACAGAGGCAAGATAAGAATGAAGAAATAACTCGCTCATTCAGCATTTTCTCAACGATTCTACCCTCATAAATAAAGAACAGAGGCAACTATGGATTACCAAGAAAAAACATTTTATGTTCTTTATCTTCTCGGCAAGAATCATCTCCAAAATGGACGTTCACTAATGAACAACAAGAATCCTCATCAAAAATGGAATAATAATTTCGCATGAATAGAGGCAAAACTTATTACTCGCATTCAAGGATGGATACTTCTTATACTTCTTGAAGGATACTTCATAATTCATATACTTCTTCAAGGATACTTCATACTTCATACTTCTTATACTTCTTCAAGGATATTTCATACTTCGTATGCTTTAAGATGATACTTCCAATTACTTCTCAAAGCTTCGGAACTTCGCAAAAGAATAGAGGCAAGTACGTACTTTTCAAGTCCAGTATTCTTTCGCTTGTTCCTTCATCAACAAAGATCAAAGACTACTACAACAACGGATTTTTCTTAAAGATCGCTCTTCAAGCAATATTCAAGAAAAAAGAGGCAAGATGTAGGAGCAGAATATCGCAGCAACCTTCACTTGCGAATTATTAACGACGCAACATATAATGTCGCAGAAGAAACATTAGAAACGACGCAACAAATGACATTAACTTAAATATGAGAAAGGTGTGACGATTCTGCGAAGAGTCGAGAAGACTTGCGAAGACTAACATTTGTAGACCTACGAAATGTCGCAAGGTAAATCCGAAATTAAGGGAAATATTAGTTGTACATGAGCTGTCATCCACTATGTAATATCCTATATAAAGAGAAAGGCAGGAGAGAGAAAGAGAGGATACACATTTTTGGAGAGGACACATTTTGTAGAGAGAGAGAGAGTTTATTTTCTTTATCATCTTCTTCCCAAAAACTAGATCTAGAAAGTTCCAAATACTCATTAATGGAGATTCTAAATGTAAACTCATGTAATTACAAAAATCACTAGTGAAGAACCATGGATGTAGATCACATTGATCGAACCATGTAAAAAATATTGTGTCTGCATTTATAATTTTAGGATTTTTATCTCTATTTTCATATCAAACAAGTTTAGATCTAGAAATTATTATCAAGATATGATGAGGGGTGTGTTGTGGGATTTCCTGCAACTACAACATCAAAACCATTTACGTATTTCTCTACATCCATCTTCTTAATCTTTCCATGTGATTGGTTGACTCCGTTTATGATGTCCAGAAACTATCTGAGTAGAGCTCTGTCACTTATATATGAATTTTAGTATGCTTGAGTGCAACTCGTGTACATCAATTGGAACTTCGCATCAGGGTACTTCCTCCTATAGTCAATATTGTATGCCAACCAAGGAGATTCTTTAGTGCCTTCCAAGGTTCTGCGTAGATAGCTAGGGTCTGGAGTAAAGGTTTTGTGGGTACACCTCTGTTAAACCCTCCCGAGACAACACTCGGCTTATTTTTCTAGATTAGATTTGCTCAAAACCTAGCAAATAATAAGTTTGGGGGTATTTGATAGACGCATTTTTGTGTCTATTTTTGTTCTCAATGTTCTGTATTGTTAGTGCTCGATATTGTACTAATTATGTTTTTTTGTGTGTTTGTAGGTATTTTTGGGCAATAAACATTTTTGGAAAATTCGGCTCGAAAAGTTGCTAAAGGCACCCGGAGGACACATGTTATTCGGACTCGCATTTTTGGATATGGGGTAACCTATTACTATGGGGCACTCCACTGACTAAGGGGCACAGTAGCTGTTATTTGCACCCCAAGACATCCACCTACTATTCGCTCACCTGTACAGGATAGGGGGGGGTCATCTTCTCCATTTGAATTATATTTTGGCGGGAAAATATGACATCAACAATGCAAATTAGGGTTCGTGATTTGGTTGGGATTTACAGAGATTCAATCGCTGAATTTAATGGTATAAGCCTGTTATGGATAAACAAAGATGATATGGGTGTTTGATTGGCCGGAATTGGCTAAATCGTCGTGTTGAAACTAAACAGGGGAGGATATAAAACTAGGGTTTTCTGCTGTTGAAGCCGTGAAATTTTGGGAAGATTTTGTGGGGATTCTTTCATGGATTTGGACTTGTATGAGCCTGTTAGTACAAAACAGGGCAGGTAACCCGGTTGGTTTGAATAAATAAGGAAGTTTCCTCGGTGTTTTAATCAAACAGGGAGACGTGAAATATTCACGATGGTTTTTTATTCTTTCACGAGTTTTTCTCTATGCTGCGTGTGTCTGGAGAAGGTTTAAGTCACCTGGTACGTGAATTCACGAGATGGGAGCGTGTTAATCAGCCACAGACACGTGAAGAAGTTAAACAGAGTAAGAAATCTCGGTCATATCCGTAATAGTAAAGAGAAGATTTTCAGGCATTAAACCGAGATTATATGGAGGTTGTCGAGTATAAAAATAGTGATGGGATGTCAGAGAAGGACTATGGAGTGTTAGGGGTTAGAATAGAGCAGAGAATCGGGAGTTGCAGAGCTTGTCTCTGCTGCTGCCATTAAAGAAGAAGAAGAACAGAGAAACATCAGTTAAAAACAGTCGCAGAAACCGTTACCTATAGTTTCAAATTCAATATTTTTGTAACAATTATTTCGAATTCGCAATGATGTTAGTGTTTCTCAGAATAAAGTGTGTTCTCAGAACAATTATAATCATTACAAGCACACTTGCTTTGTATCTTTTCTCCTTGCAAACACCTTTTGAGCAATGAAAATTCCTTTGAGCGTGTTTTCACCATGAGGAGCTAGAACCCATCTCTGGGACGACGGACGAAGCTTAATTTCATCATGTGGTAAATTTAATTAATTCCTTAATTACTATTTGCACTGATTTTTAATGAATTATGATTTCTTTTAATTATTTGTTATTTTGTTTGATGTCGCATGCTTAGTTTTAATTACTTTTGATGCGTCATGCTCACAACTTACAACTAATATTTTATGAAATCTACTTTGGTAAAGAATAAAGTTAATATTTCTTGTGTTTGAAGCTATAAATGTCAAGGATTAATTTCTAAAACCCATGTATATGAAAGGCAGTGAAATCCCGAGTCCCTGTATCTATTCATCCTGCTACTATTTTGTGTATATTTTCTTATTTTTATTTATTTTCATTTATTAAACCTGAAATCAATCTCGTAAAGTCTGAGTGGACGACAACTCTATTTACCACTATCTAAAATCATATCAACACACATTGACGACCCCGAGGAGCCTAGAGCCAAAAGATACGAGTTCAGCAATATTCCCAAGCCCGGTAACAATCATCGACTGATCGATATGAGATTGGCTCTGGACGCAATGAGTACCAAAGATGTTGTGTTCGACCCTTACAGGGAGGCTATAGGAAACCGCCAACTTTTGAGGTTTGGTAACGTTGCATTTTACAATGGGCCGTTGTTCCACCCAAAGGGATACGTTATGGCTGATCCTCGACGTGTGATGTGCTAACTTGGATATAAGCAATTATCACGTTTTGAGACGACCTCTATTCAAGGTTATGTTCTTGACATTTCTCGGTGCTTTTCAACTCCTAATCGGTTGCATGTAGAGTATGATCCAAATTCGGAACCAACACATTAGAGGGATAGGGAACCACGTCGTTTGGTAGATATTAGTTAGTGGGAGATTGCGGAAAACGGTGATGAAGTTGATGACGACTACATGGAAGATTACCTTGAATGGTCACATCCTTATGTCGTGCGCCCGGATGACGTCCAAGTTCCACCCCAGAAAAACCCTCCCGTTCCAACTCCTGCAGAGGCACCACCTACAATGGCCCAACTTAATAAGACCGTTGGATTGCTAGTAAGTAATGTTAATTGCTTAGTCGTTTAATGTACACATAATCTTATATTAGCATATATATACTAATTAGGTGTTTGATGTATTAAACTAGCAGTGTCGGCTTGGCAAGTTGAAGAAGATGTTTGGTTGCAAGTACCAGGAAGGAGAGGTGCTATCCCTTGAAGAAATGAAGGAATTCGAGGAAAAGCATGATAGAATTGAAGAAACCGACCCTAGTGCAAAAGATTTATTCGGGGAAACTAGGAAGAAACCGGCCCAAAAGAAGCAAAAGACCAAGTGATTAACTCTTTAGTTGTGTTTCTTTATTTGGATGGTGGTTGTTACGTCTTGAACAATTCTGAACTTGTTTTCGTTCGTACCTCATGGTTAACTCTTTAGTTGTTTGGTTTGCTTTTGGTTTATGATACCTGGATTAAGAACATTTAAGCACAATCCAGTTGTTTGGTTTATGTTGAACATGTTTAGATTTCTAGTGAAATGTTATCTTTGCAAGATTTATTTACGACTATTTTCGGCATAGATAAGTTTAGTTTCTACAGCGTCGGTACTGTTTCCGGCATTAAAGATAATTATGATTCCATGCCGGTTTTTGGTACCGGCAATGGAATTATTTTATAAAACCATACCGGAACAAGAAGATAAAAAATTCCATGTTCCTATATAGATATTGGAAGTTACCGACATAGTAGTATTTTTTAAAATCTATGCCGAAATTATAATTTTTTTCACATTTTCATAGTTGTCAGACAGCCGGTACTGTAAGGTTGATTAACTCTGTGCAGGAACTCTGATTTTCTTATATTCTGATAGTTTTTCATGAAATACCGGCATTGCTTAGGATAAAACTACAATGCCGGTTTTGATTATAAATCCATTTCGAATGCTCTTTTATTTCATTCCTAAGTAATCTATTACATTGGATTTGAAACTTTAAATTAAAACATACTAAAAAAACACGGAATGGATTAAATTTGGTTAAAGATGATCTCATAATCTATTTCCATCCCTTTTCAACAATTGCGGAACCTTTGAGCCTTTCCCGAATCTCTTCGAAGACATCGTCCGGAATGGGGGTGTCAAGGACCATCTTCATTGGTTCTTCTTCTTTTTCAACATATTCCTTTCCCTTCATATAACACCCATCACACCCATCGATAGGCTTGCATTGGCCCTTGTGGTTTTCTATTGATTCTGCTAGTTCAACAGCTTTGTCAAACCATTGAAACTCATCGCACTTTGGGTGATTCAAACACCTTAGAAACATTCTTCCATTTTCAGCATCATCAGTTTTTGCAATCCAAAACCGGCGTGTCCCATCACATCTTCTACACTTTGAATAAATAAAAGGATAGTCCATGGCTAGATGAGAAGGTGACTTGCAAATTTGACACCTGCAATGATGACTCTGTAAGAGAAGATTATATTAGTTATGCGTCATAGTAGTGAAGATTATAATTGTCCATATATTGTTAGTAATGTTCAATCTATCTCCCATCGCTTGTGAATCTTTAACCGTGCTTGATTGATCTATTTTTTGGTGCTTGCTTTCTTGAGAGAAGGATTTTTATTATTTGGTGGGTGCTTTGTGTAGATTTTTCCAAAGGAATGGGGGTATTATATAGAAATGAATCTCCAACGGTCTTATTTTTCAAAAAACTAGCTGTTTTTTTTTTTGAAATTCACAAATACCGGCATGGTCGCAATTATACATTCAATGTCGGTATCGTGTACCGGAGTTGAAACATGTTGTTCAACCATGCCGGTAATGGTTGCATATTTGGCCCAATCTTTGTGAAGAAATTCACTTGTACCGGCATGAACAACTTACGGTAAAATGTACCGGAACTTGGTGCCGGCATCCTATGTCACATTTACTTCAATGCCGGTCTGGGTGATTTCAAAAAAACTAGTCGTTGAGGTTTTTCTCTATATAAAGAGAGCTAACACTTGGACCCAAAAGTCCAAAACTCGTGTGTTCTTATATATCTCCTTGAGCCTCTTAACTTAGAAACCCTAAACCCTAGAATAATCATCTATAAATAGCTTACTATAGTACCTAATCCCACATACAACAAATGGCATCGTTTGACTCGGAGGAAGATTTAGCAATCACCCTGGTACGCCGAAACTCGTCCTTCAACTATAGATAAAAGCACGAGGGATTCCATGTGGTTGAGTCATTACTTCAATTCTCTCCTTTGTTTTCTCCTTGCCGTTTTAGTTTGTGGTCTACCTATCGGATCTCCCTTTGTTGGCTCTTCGCTTTGTGCGATCCATGGGCGAGTAATTAGCCTTAGTTGGCTCAACAAGACTTGCCGGCTTACCGAGGTGCCACGTGAGTAAGCTTCAAAGAATTCATTTGCTTCGTTCGTATCCCATGGTGATTGTCCGGGATATTCCGCAGGGGGAGGGTCGAAAGATAGTTGCTTCCAAAACGGATCAATAACCTCAATAGGTATCACTTATTTATTCTTCACAAGCATATGACGACACGGAAGCCCCAATGAAGACATGTCGGAACAAATACACACATCATCCGGTTTTCCGTAGTTTATCTCATATTCCATTTGTCTCATCATATGTTTTATTGCCCAATGAGAGACGTTGAATTCTATTCCTTGGAGAAACTTACCATATCGAAGAAATTGAGTCATCCTTTCCATTGAGCTTTTCTCAAAAGCCTGCTTGATCCTATCTATATCACTCTTAAAGTATTGCTCCATTGCCTCGGTGACCGTAACCACGTTTCCTTGGCCGGACATGATGAGATCTTTAAATCTCCCATGAGCGGACTCCGCTGCACTAGTTGCTTTAGTTTTGAAGTGTCTATACCGGTTTGTCCATGCACGCACAAATTTTTCCTTGAACTTATCCAACCATTGAGTCCGACAATACCAGACGGCAGTCGGATAAACTTCGTTCCAATCGGCAATAAACTTGTCCAATCTCTTTTCGTACATTTCCTCGGTAAGAGACCAATAAACTTTCTCCCAGTCTCATAGAAATTCCAACCACTTTTTATGATTTTCCGCATGTTCTCTGTCCACTCGCTCTTTTATCTTGCCTCTCTCATCTTCTTCTTCTTCGGGGGATAGTTTGTTCTTTCGAACATCTTCCTCTAGTTGAACAATCATTCTCTTCTTAATATCCGCCTTAGTGGGTTCAAACAAGGCATGGCAAGTTTTTATCACATTATTACGTATATGATATGTACATAGGAAATTTTGTGCGTCCGGGAAGATGTCGGATATTGCATTCATTAATGCGTCATCTTGATCGGTTACGATGACCCTCGGAAGTTGATTTTCCCGGAAGAATAATTTCAATTGTCGTAATGCCCAATGATAATTATAGTCCCTCTCATTTTCCATTAAACACCAAGCCAATATGAATGTTATCTTTTCCGATGTTTGCCCCACGATGTTGAACAACGACATATTGTATTTGTTTGTCTTGTAGGTGTAATCCATCAAAAGAACACCACAACATGTATTTGCCAATTGTGAAAGCAAAGGATGCGAAATAAATATTTGAAGGGGCTTGTTGTCCGACCCTCTTTTAATGATACGCGTGTAGTTGTGATCCCAAACTATCTTCTCAAATTCTTGCATAACGGTCCTCCCTTCCCATTCCACCCTTCTAATAGTTGCTTGTGCGCTATAAATTGTACGTAGAGAAGACACGTTAGTCTCATCCTTATCCTTGAAGCCTCTGAGAATTTGTCTCGGTTTGATAAGTGCTTTGGTCAATCTCTTTACATCCTCGAATTCATGAGGTTTTAGCTTCGCAACTAGGGAGTGACCATCAAAATCTTTCGGATCTCGGTGGTTATGACAGCCGAACCAAACCGCATAATCCCATTCATTGTTCTTGTCATTTAGATGAAATACAAGCTTAAAGGGGCAGTTATCCTTCCTCGTACGAGTCTTGTATACCCTATTAGTCTTCTTTGGATATACATAATCCTTTCTCTTGTGGCTATTCTTCGCCTTGTATTGCCCACTTCTCTCGCAAACCATATCAAAACGGCTCTTTGAACCTTGCGTATTCCTCACCAACACACACATGTTCTTAAGAGCCGTCTCTTTAGCCCAAGCGATTGCTACCTTTGGATCTTTTATTCCCTGCATAAGGACAACAGTGGGAGATTAGAAGGTTCATTACAAGCAATCCATTAGTAAAGTTCAAGATACTAGGTAAAAAGTATTCTTTGGTAACATACCAGAGGCATTTTATAGTATTCCGACGTATCCCGACCAAGCCGTTTTGCATTTGTTGGATCAATATATGTCACCACCTAAAGATCGAATGAAAATTAGTTCCAAAAGAAATTAAAACACTATGCCGGAAACATGTTTCGGCATGCTCGACCAATATTCCGGCATGGTCGAACTTAACCAAAACCGATGACCAAATTTGAAACCTATTCCGGCATACATGTTTCATTAGAAAGAAACGCCGGAAACACGGATGCCGACATTCTCGTAATCCATGGTTCCAAGCCGGTACCTATATCCGGCGTAGACAATAATTAATATATAATGCCGGTATTTAGCTTTGGAAAACATTATTCATGTATATTTTTTGGTATGTACCGGCATGGTAACTTTATAATTGAACAACGCCGGCTATAATGCCGGCATTTTAGCTGTTGATGGTTCCACGTCGGTACACAGTTCTGGCGTCGTTGTATATTAATTTCCCATGCCGGTATTTGGTTTTGGAAGGAGCTGCTTCCTCTATGTTTTTCATGCAGCGCCGGCATGGTAACCTATGAATGAAACGATGCCGGTAACATATTCCGTAGAATATTCCTTGGTAGGTAAAAAGTAACTTTTGTACCGGCATAGTTTTTTGTTTGAATACTATGCCGGATTGTAATTCAAAATGGGGGATATCGGGCTGCCGGCATGGACGTAGTATGAATACTATGCCGGTATTGGGATTCCCAGCACAGTATTCATACCACTACCATGCCGGCACCGAGGTTTTTCAGTTGAAAAAATGGCGGGTTTAAAGAAAAAAATCGATTTTTCAACCTCCTAGCAGCTTTACCTGTGTATTAGGGATGCTTGCATGTTGTGCAAGTTTACTTTCTTGTATAGGTTCTTCAAAAAACTCTCCATGATCGTAAAAATCATCATTCAAGGGTGTTGGATCAACAAGGAGTTGCAATTGTGAGTTGTTTTCATTAGCTGAAGATTCAAGATATGCTCCTTGTTGTAGTTGAGTTAAAGATTCAGCAACAACAATTCTCTCTTCACAATCATCCTCCATTTTCACCAAAAAATAGTTCACTCTCAATTTTTTTCCCTCCTTCTACTCTCACCCCAATTACCCAAATACAAATAAAAATACACCCTAATTATTTATCAAATAATCTTATGATTTTACTAATTATAATTAATCACTAAACCTGATTAGTGATGGGTAAATTAGGAATTACCTAAAATACTTAGATAAGGGGTGACCCTGATTTGATATTTGGATCCAGTTTTTGTCTTTTTCCTCTATCCCCCAATTAGTTTCGATATCCCCCAATCGCGCGTTCTTAATGTAAAGCACATACTCCCAATTTATGTGAATTTTATTAATCCAAAAATAAATGGACGCTTACCAATATGCATTTTTTTTTTCTTCAGAACTTCATAAAGTTGGTCATGAAATTTTTTAGAAAATCCAAATTATTGGAAAAACAAACCTTTATGCGATCATAACAGTGGTAACAAGACTTTGTTACTAATAACTTATACCATTTATTTCCGATCAAACGACTATCGTTTGCGACCATTAAAAGTATGATCATAATTGACATCACAAAATATACATAAATCCCAATTTATGTGAGTGTCATACCATTACCAAATGGTTTTCAAAATATTTTGTTCAAATAAAAACAAAATAAAAATATTTTTTTCTTTCATAATTTTTTTTTTTAAATTGATTAACTTCACAAAAATTAGGTAGTAATAATACTTACTAGAATGAAAAATCGATCATCATGAATATTGCCATTTTATTTCCAATTGATCATATTAGGAGATACATCTAGTTTATAAAAATTATAAACCAAAAATCACATCTAACTTCTAATCTTCATAGATCACTATAGTAGAACGTGTTGTAAACTAAATCAAAAGATGAACTATTGCACAAAAAAAATAGAGAGAAGAAGAGAGAATTTCTCATTACTAGATATTAGTATCCATAACAAAGAAATGAGCCTCAATTTATAAGGCTAATACAAGAGAGGATAATAAAGATAGCATTCTCATAACAAAGGTATTAAACCTAAGTTATTACACTAAATGTGGGGGTTACCAAGAAGTGAAGAGGTGGAAGGGGAGATGATAAGGTGGTGGTGTAAGAGGGCTGGAAATCCACCGAAGAATTAATTTACAACAAATATATATATATAATTGTAACCGTTTATTAAAGATGAGTAAACGTAGACCGTCGATTTTATGAGTTGTCCTTCCATTGTGGATTACGATGACCTGGTACAATTAAGTACGTCATGAAGGAAGTGTAGTAATTTTCAAACATAATAACCAATATGAGAATGAGTTTTCAATACCACATAATAACCAATTAAACTTTACCAAATATCCTCACCATAGTTACTGCTTTAGAGAAGGCTTGTTTCGGTCAATAGAAAGCGGAGATCTCATCACTGTTCAACATAAGAGCTTTATTCGGCTATGCCTTTAATGAAGAGATAAACAATGCAACCTATGTCAGTATGAAGAAGAGTTTGTCAGTCATTTTATACTTCATTGTTCTACACGACTATAAAATTATTTCATAAAGGGTTTTAATGTAAAGTGGTTCAGACTGAGAAAGTTGAACACAAACTAATAACATGGAAGTTTCGAAGTAAAGAAAACTGGAAGAAAACTTTGGCCAATCATCTTCTTTGCAATCTATTAGGAATCATGGGGTGAAAGAAACAGGATGCCAATGACATATAGAAAACAAAAAATGTAGAAATCAATTAGCTTAAATTCATTATATTTAGGGATCTCGTATACAATAGGAAATCAATTCTCAACAGTTAGTTAGCTAATAGTGATATGGATAGACTAATGTAATTTGTGAGCGCTATTTGGGCTATGGATAACCCCAATCAGATATAATGGGGTGTACGTTTTTGCCTTTTCAATAAACTTATAACCTTTTCCCCGAAAAGAAAAATCCGATGCATTTTAAACACGTGTCTCCAGATCAAATGAAGGATTAACATTACTTTGAAGCTCTATTGTGGATCAAGGGCTTACATCTACCCGTTTCTTTCTTTCAAGCTATACTTTAAGGGGACCGTAAAAATGCTGAATAAGAGATCCGTTAAGATGGAAAGTGAAACTCTCTTAGAGACGCCCTTCAAGTGGCCCGATGGTTCTTATGTTTTCTTCCATTGATCGACCTATATAAATAAATAAATAACTCTCCTAAGCAATTTGGAGCTCATCTGATGTGTTTTTTCTTCCATTTTTGTGTGCTTTTGCATATAGGAGTGCAATAATGTTGTTGATTCGCTGGTTAGCTAAATTCAATAGCATCTCAGATCCTCTCTCTCCACTTTTCCAGAGAGAAAGAAAGAAAGAAAAAAAACAACTTCATCTTCTTGCTCAGATCTAATGGACTAGATCTGAGTAAGGATCTTAGTCTTTTTTTGTGTTTTAGTTTTAGAATAAAAGGATTCTTTCCTATTAGGATTTTAATTTTGCTTTGTTTGCCGGTTTCGGCTTCTTTTCTTCACCTTCATGGTGATTTATGTCTTCACCTTCATGGTGATTCTCTTTTATTTTAATGGTTACTTGATCTTGATTATATGTTTGTTCAAGTACATCGCCGGATTCAGGTTACTCTCGATTCTCCGGTCAACAAATTTGCAGATTACTTCTATACCATTGGAGCATTACTTCATCCGGAAGACGATTTATCAAATGGTCCATAAATATTATGATGACCATCTTCTCTCTGATTCAATCGGTTCTTGCATTCTTGTATTAGGTCAGTATTTGAAATTCCTTCTCTTTTCCTTGTCGGAATTTTCAATCATGTACCGCTACAAACGTGTTATTTCTTGTTACGTTTTGAATTTGATGTACTTAGATCCATGTAATCATGATTTCCATTAATGAAAATTGAATTACCAAAAAAAAATAAAAAAAATACCATCTCAGATTCCTGGATTGCTACTCATGTGATCTACTTCGGAGTGTAGATTTTTTTTTTTTTTTTTTTTTTGAAGCATAAAAAAAAAAACCGAGGACAAATACATAAATAATAAATATCGCCTCCCTAGCCACCGAATTGCTTCAAAACAAAAAAAACAATAAATTACTTTCCTATTGGAAAAAGAAAACCGAGGACAAATACATAAATAATAAATATCGTCTCCCTAGCCACCGAATTGCTTCAAAAAAAAAAAAAACAAAAAAAAACAAACAGTGAATATCTTTGAAAGCCCTATGATTTCTAATCACCATCAAACCTCCCTCGGTATTTGGAAGGAGACGATCTATTTCGGCAAATCAAAGTAAGACCGATATGGAATATGATGATATCAATAAGGGCATATTACTTCCTTTTTATGGAGTAGGAAATACCATTAGGTCCTAGGAATAATATATTAGAGAGAGTCTAATCCATTTGACCCAGTCAAATGTCTGTTTGGTCCTATTTGGTAATATAAATTATAGTTTGGTCCTAAAAATTATTGTTTGGTCCTAGGCTGATGTCATGGATGATGTAAATGTCACCCCGTAGTGGCAGAAATACCCTTTTGGATAAGGACCATATATATAGTCAAAAAGTAAGAGAAAATAAATCATTTTCAGATTTACTTTCTCTCTCATCTTTCTAGATCTAATCTCTCTCTCTTTTTCTTTCTTCTTCTTTTTCCTCCTGTGTTAATGGCGTCATGATCATTATTTTGGTTGATTGTCTATGCAATGCTATGTCATAAATTCAAGAAATATTGTATGTTTTGTCTCATCGTAGACTTGTAGTTAAATGTAAATTCATCGGACTCTAACTTTGGAACGATCCTTCTCCTTCATTATTATTTTTCACGTTCTATCGTTGAAGGTGTTTTTACACAGATTGGGGAAGGGATTCGACTCTACACAATTTCACTAATATTTGCCTATTTGTAGATGTTCTCTTTGCTGATTGGGTTTGATTAGTTTGGTTTCTTGTCACAGTCATTCAAGATGCAATTTTCTTGAGATAACAAAATCAGGTTAATTTCTGGGACATGCCGTTCCACGCTTTGATTTGTGCAAATTATAAAGCCTTTATATTGGTTGTTTAAGTATTCAAAAATCTAAATCTGGAATCAATGAATCTCTCCTTTTTTTCGTTGGTATACGCTGGAATCTAAATCTGGAATCAATGTATTCTTGTTTTTTCTTCCTTCTTCTTTTTTTAGGTTTTTATATGGACTTCATTTCTGGATTGAAGTATGTTTTTTTAGGTTTTTATTTTTTTAGGTTTTTATATGGACTTCATTTTGGAATGAAGTCTGTTTTTTTAGGTTTTTATATGGACTTCATTTCTGGAATGAAGTCTGTTTTTTTTAGGTTTTTATATGGACTTCATTTCTGGAAGGAAGTCTGTTTTTTTTTTGTTTTTATATGGACTTCATTTCTGGAATGAAGTGCTACAAGAAAATAAGTAAAAATTAACACGGAAGGGTATTTTTGTCAATTTAATATTTTTAAATAATTATGGACCAAACAGTAAAGGCGTTTGACCAAAGGACCAAACAGAAATGGGCCCACCTAAAAAAGGACCAAACGATATTATTCCCTTTTATGGAAGCATCTTACATCAATGATGATGATGATCTAGAAACTAAAGATCAACAAACAAAATGGTTTGAAACCATTAGAAGGATGTCAATCTCTCCAATGGGTTATAAAACTTCTGTACAATTTTCTATTTTCATTTATGAAATATGTAATTTTTGAAAAAAAATATTTGCTCACCAAATATCTCACACCATCGGTAGATCAGACACGCAGTAACCTTTCAGATATGCGGATGATTCTAAAAAGGGCATTTTAGTCATTTTGGAATTACTATCTGACAAAACTAAATAGTCGGCAACTGTCGGCCGACAAATCTGGAGATAAAAGCGGCAAAAAGGCAAAACCAAATCTTAATTCAAAATTTTTCCTTGAATGCCAAAAATAGATTATATTATCTTAATGAGAAAAGAATTTCCTTTTTTTGCATTTTTTACTGCTTCAATTAATTGTATTTAAATAAAATAAATAAATAACCATAATTTGTTGTTTCATTTTTATTTTATTTTTTCCTCTCGCATGAAAGCTGTCTATGTTTCCACCAGTGCGTAAAATTCGCTCCACCACTCACAACTACCAATTTCAAAACCCTAACTCCCAAATTCTTACAATGTTGTTGTTATCGTTATTCCTCCTCTGCAAAGAAAAACCCTAAATTATGCAAAGGCCTTTTTCATATGCTTCTTTCACAAGATAAAGAATATAATGGTACATGTTCTTCTTTCTTTTCCTGAATCTTAACCCCCTGTTCATCTCCTTCTTCGTTATAGTTTGAATAAGTCTTTTTTTTTTTTTTTTTTTCTGTAAAATGTATGAACTTTCAGGGTTTTTTCTTATGTAATCCAAAATTGTTTGATCCTCAGTGCAATGTAGTAAAAGTTACATCTGTTTACTTTTTGGGGCTTTTGGTCTTCATTTTGTACTTTTTTTAAACTTATGATGATTTAATTGTATTTGTAGGGTAAGAATTAGTATTTGATATAGAAATGTTGAATACAGAGATCTGATCATATTGAATTTACTGGGTATGATTATTTTGTAATAAAGATTGTTGTTGTGTTTTTATTTCTCTTGATTGAGTTTGGTTGAAATGACAAAGCAAAAGCTTCCTTCTTGTGTATTGATTTTGTTTAATTTTGGTTTTGGGTGCAGCTGAGGAGATTGGATATCAATAAGTAATATATTGTTTGGGAGTTATGGATGTTGCCGAGGTTGAAGAAAGTCTTTTTGCAGCCAGTGATGCTAAGGTATTAAAATTATATTTAATTAATATGCATAAAGGGATTTAGAGTTGGATGAATGCAATTTCTTCTCCAAATATCAATTACGGGTTTTGATCAGAAGTTTCTTGCCTCTCCCTGGAGAGGTCATGGTTGTTTGGCAAGGCCTGCCTCGGATATGATCCTTCTATCCACCCTGATTATATGAAGAGAGGAAAATACAAAACAATTAAGTCGGAGCAATATTAGCAACCCGAATTTTGATATGGAAATTATCGACGATCAACTAGGACGGGCACCAGAAAGTTCTATGTTTTTCTCCTGGGTTGAATATATCATTTGATGTTATACAACGCTGTTAAACCTCTCAATTTCAGATTACATGTTTACGTTTTTAAGATTATCTGGTTTAGATAATTAACTTTCACTACGGTTGCATATGCAGCTGCATCGAGGGATGTGTAGCGTGCTATCTGGGATTGTTTGCAAAGTATTGGAAATCTTTCCAGTTTTAGAAGCTGCAAGACCTGGAAGCAGATCAGGCATCCAGGCCTTATGTGCAGTGCATGTTGCACTTGAGAAAGCCAAGAATCTACTTCAACATTGTTCAGATTGTAGTAAACTTTACTTGGTATGTTACATTCCCTCACATATTTTGTATCAATATCTTACATAGTCAATAGCTGCAGGATCATTATATATACTGGTGGCAAGCTCATGGTGCTAGTAGATAGTCTGTCTTATGGAATCAAGCTTTCTTGATTTGAACGTAGATAGCTTCTTCACCATTTATCATGTCCACTTTGCACGGTCCTCCTGTAGACTTACTTCAATTCTGTTCGAGATTTTGGGTTCCTCGCACTCACTGATTGCAATTATTTCTGTTCCTTAGGCTATAACTGGGGACTCTGTTCTCCTAAAATTTGACAAGGCTAGGTCTGGTCTCGCTGATAGTCTGAGGCGCGTTGAAGATATTGTCCCACAATCTGTTGGTCTCCAGGTAACTATTGTGCAACATTTTTTAGCTCACAGTTTAAATTCCAGCAATGTCATGCGACTAAGCCTTTTACTTTTAATTCATAGAGATATGGGGAATCACTTAACTACGCAGCTTCTATTATTTTGATGGAGAACCATTGGTTAATATCAATTGCCAGAACAAAGCTTACTTAAGTACTATGAAACAAACTGCAGAGAGAATACTGAGCTACATATATGTACATATGTATACATATAGTGCCTTCGTCCTTATGCTTCAGTTTCTAATGAGTTTCTATCCTTTATGCTTCTGCTAATTTATCTTCTTTTTATAGATTTTACTATTGGAGATTATCTATTTTTTTAAGGTTTCAACTTCCAACTACTATATGTCCTTTCTGATTCCTTAGAATTAATTGTAAAACTAGGTTATCAAATTATTTAAGGTTCTATTGGAGATTATCTATTTTTTTCTTTCTGAAAGAGTAACCTATATATTTTGTTTGCAATCTCATTTTGTTCTCTTTCTAGATTTCAGAGATTGTAAATGAACTGGAAGCAACCGTGTTTTCACTCGACCAATCAGAGAAGCAAGTTGGTGACGAAGTGATTGCTTTGCTCCAGCTGGATAGAAAATTTAACAGCAACTCTAATGACAATAATGAGCTTGAGACCTTTCACCAAGCTGCCTCAAAGCTTGGAATTACTTCTTCAAGAGCGGCACTCACGGAGAGAAGAGCTCTTAAGAAGCTTATTGAAAGAGCTCGCGTTGAGGAAGATAAGCGAAAGGAGTCCATTGTAGCTTACCTATTACATCTCATGAGAAAATATTCCAAGCTATTCCGAAGTGAGTTTTCAGATGACAATGATTCACAAGGATCAGCTCCGTGCTCCCCCACAGTACTGGGCTCTGAAGAGAGTGGTTGGTCTGGAGGAAACAGCCAAACCTTTGAAAGGCAGCTTTCAAAACTCTGCTCTTTCAATTTTAAGCCTATCCGCAAGAGATCAGGGCCGTTGCCAGTACCACCAGAGGAGTTGAGGTGCCCGATCTCATTGCAGCTCATGTATGATCCTGTCATCATTTCATCTGGTCAGACTTATGAGAGGATCTGCATTGAGAAATGGTTTGGTGATGGTCACTATACTTGTCCTAAAACCCAGCAGCATCTCGACCATCGATTTTTAACTCCAAATTACTGTGTGAAGGGTCTCGTTGCTGGTTGGTGTGAACAGAATGGAGTACCTGCTCCTGAGGGACCTCCAGACTCACTCGATCTCAATTACTGGAGGCTGGAACTATCTGAGTCTCAGTCCGCGAAATCAAGATCCACCGGAAGTATCAGTCCTTCCAAGTTGAAGCCAGTTAAGGTGATTCCTCTGGAAGATAGTATTGTTGAACAAGCCAATGGGAGCGAAAAGGAAGAGGAATCTGGCCAGGACTGTGAAGTGGACATGTTTGAAAGGTATCATAGCTTACTAGGGATCTTGCGCGAAGAGGGAGACATGAAGAAACAGTGCCAAGTGGTAGAACAAATACGGCGTTTATTGAAGGATGACGAAGAAGGTAGGATGTTTATGGGGGCCAATGGGTTGGTTGAAGAGCTGGTGCGGTTTTTGAGTTTGGCTGTCCGTGAGGGGACTGCGAATAGTCAGGAAACTGGAGCCATGGCTCTCTTCAACCTCGCTGTTAACAACAACAGGTATGCAGTATATATATATATATATATATATACTTTTGGTAAATCTAGTTCGGTCTTCTTCAGATATTCATAATCGAAAAGATAATATGCTAGTTTGCTATCCTGGTTATTGAATCACAAATCGGCCCGTAAATGTTGCTAATTTATTAGCAAGTATGTTCATAATGCTGTATTCTTTATGTCGAATTTATGAATCTTTACTTGGGCATATCTTTTACAGGAATAAGGAGATGATGCTATCTGCCGGAGTAATTCCTGTGTTGGAGGAAATGATCCTAAATCCAGAGTCGTCTGAACCAGCTTCTGCTCTTTATCTGAATCTTTCATGTCTAGAAGAAGCAAAACCGATCATTGGATCAAGTGAAGCAGTTCCTTTCTTAGTTCAAATCCTCCAAAGTGACAAAACACAACAATGCAAACTTGACGCCCTCCATGCAATCTATAATATCTCCACAAACTTGTTGAACATTCCACACCTTCTCGCTGCCGGGATCATAGAAAGACTCCTGCATCTCCTTGCAGATCACGCGTGGGTCGAAAAAACAATTGCTGTATTCATAAACATAGCCTCCAACAAATCAGGCAGAGAAGAAATTATCTCAGCACCAGGTCTTGTAAGCAAACTAGCTGATATCTTAGACATTGGCGAACCAGTTGAGCAAGAACAAGCCGTTGCATGTATCTTGAGTTTATGCAATGGAGATGAAAAATGCAGCGACATGGTGCTGCAAGAAGGGGTAATTCCTTCATTGGTTTCGATTTCAGTAAATGGCACAAATAGAGGTAAAGAAAAGGCACAGAAACTGCTAATGTTGTTTCGAGAACAACGTCAGAGAGACCCTTCACCTGTTAAGGTTGAGAAGCCACCACCAATACAAGTACCACCAAAGAGCAGTGAAGGGAGTTTACTCACTCCACCAAGAAAAAGCAATGAAGGTAACTTACCGACTCCACCACGGAAGAGCAACGAAGGGCGGTTACCCACACCACCGCCTGCTCCAGAGCGTAGACCCATGTATAAATCAGCATCTAGAAGATTGGGAAGAGGTTGGAGTTCTATATGGAAGAACAAACCCTTCTCAGTTAACCAGTATTAAGAGAGATATGTATGTCCCTCTTTTGGTTAGCTATGTATATTCCTTTGTAACAATTTGTTGTAATACTAGAATTTGTTTATTATTTTTCCTCTGAAGAAAGAAGAAAAGAAAGGAGAGATGTATAGGTTACTGTAATATTTTGTATGCTTTATATAGTGATCTTTTCAGTTTCTCCCATTTGGGCAGGAACAAAGTAATTTATCAACCATTGAAGTATCATCTAGCATCCGTGCAATTAAAAAAAAAATACTTTAACATCCGTGCAATTAAAAAAAAAAATACTTGAGAGAATTCGAGAGACCCGAGTTTTGAGGTCCGTTCCTACGAATTATGATAATAGGTAAATTTTCATTTTGTCTCTACCATAACACCCGCGAACTTTAATATAAGAAACCTATTATAGGGCTCCAAGAAATTTTTTTGAGGGGTCCTAAGGATTCAAATATACCCTTAACCTATCTAACTCTTTTAAAACCCTAGGTCATATGGGCTCCCACGTCGCACGGTGACCCTCACCCTCCCCTCTCCAAATTGCAGAGAAATTCTCTCCTTTTGCGCCATGTCATTCCTAATTTTTCTCTTCATTATGCCATGTCACTTGCCATCTCATTCGTAATAAAAGAAGAAAATAAAACCTAAAAACCAAAAAGAAAAAGAAAAAACTAACCGAAATAGAAAAACTCTTCGTCAGTTGGCCATTACCAAGTAGTTTGGAAGAGAATTTCTGGGAAGATGTTACGTCTGGAAGCAGAATCGAGGAAGGAAAAAGGGGTTCTCTGAGAATCACAAGTAAGTTTCTCTAAAACTTGATTTTCTAGAGTTCTTTAAGTACTCTGTTTTTTTTAGGGTTTTTTTCTTGATTAATTACGTTTTTATTGATTGATTGATCTTACATTATTTAAAGTTT
This sequence comes from Papaver armeniacum, assembly GCA_023531295.1. Taxonomy (NCBI): domain Eukaryota; kingdom Viridiplantae; phylum Streptophyta; class Magnoliopsida; order Ranunculales; family Papaveraceae; genus Papaver; species Papaver armeniacum. The sequence goes on along the minus strand of JAJJWW010001906.1, from coordinate 210,146 downwards.
CAATCTTTATATCGTTTTAGTCGTTAAACGAAGATTATAATTAGATTTGAAAACAAAAGAGATGCAGTTCAACACCCTAAAATTAACTCCGTCTCCACCTTCTTCTCCATCATCTACACATCTGTCTCTTCCTTCACCTCTCTTCTTTTGTTTGTTGATTTACCTTCATGAATCATATCTGTCTCTGTTTGCATCTGTGATAGATTCGATTATTTTGACCAACTAAGGTTTTTTATCTGTTGCAGGTAATAGGGTTTTAAGTATTCTTTTTATGGTTTAAAGCTCAGCATTCTACAGTTGCCAGAGGTTTATATTTTTTTCTCCCGTGCTCAATTTCTCCTTACTCTCTATCCTGCATTCTAATCCCTCCCGTTCATAAGCGAGATTTTGACTGCGGTTAATGGAAAACTAATAAAAAAAATTCGTTTGATTTAATATTAGATGAGTAACGATGAAACCTATTTTAGGTTGATGTACTAATCTGTGGAGCTATCACCGCAGTGCTTTGCAGCATTGGTAAAGTTTTGGCTGAAACTTCATAAATGGGTTCCATCTACTAATTTTTGTTATTATTTCTGATCACCAACAGTAATAACCAATCTAACTTCAACTCCAATTTTTCAAAACTGAGATTTTAGGCTTATTGAACACGTGTAAGGAGAATGAATGAAGGAGCTCATTGTGATTTCTCTACTTCTATTGTTAGGCTGACATCCGATTAATTTTTTATGCAGAGGTAATTTCTGAGGTAGATTTGTACAACAGAAGGAATCAAAGATGTGTTTTCACATAATGCTCATGAAATATGTGGAAGGAAGGTACAGGGTTTGTAAATCACGTTTTGACTCATTAGACATTTTCCAGAGATTTATATTTTTTTCTCCCGTGCTCAATTTCTCCTTACTCTCTATCCTGCATTCTAATCCCTCCCGTTTCATAAGCGAGATTTTGACTGCGGTTAATGGAAACCTAATAATTTTTTTTTTTTCCGTTTGATTTAATATTAGATGAGTAACGATGAAACCTATTTTAGGTTGATGTACTAATCTGTGGAGCTATCACCGCAGTGCTTTGCAGCATTGGTAAAGTTTTGGCGGATACTTCATAAATGGGTACCCTTTCCATCTACTAATTTTTGTTATTATTTCTGATCGCCAACAGTAATAACCAATCTAACTTCAACTCCAATTTTTCAAAACTGAGATTTTAGGCTTATTGAACACGTGTAAGGAGAATGAATGAAGGAGCTCATTGTGATTTCTCTACTTCTATTGTTAGGCTGACATCCGATTAATTTTTTATGCAGAGGTAATTTCTGAGGTAAATTTGTACAACAGAAGGAATCAAAGATGTGTTTTCACATAGTGCTCATGAAATATGTGGAAGGAAGGTACAGGGTTTGTAAATCATGTTTTGACTCATTAGACATTTTCTGCCAATTATTTTTGTGGAGATGTTGTATTTTTTTTGGAGTACATACTCTAATTAATGTGTTAGTAGTAGGATGTGAAGTACGTTATATTATGGAAATGTGTTGGCAATGGGTGGTGATGGTCCTGATGGATGAATGCAAAAAACAATGTGCGTGGGTTTGTTTGTGGTTCTGGTGGTAATCTAATTAGAAGCGCAGATTATTTTGTTAATGTCGGTTAACTGTATATGCATTTTGGAAGTAATGGGGGTCTGTAGATTTACCAGGTGAAAGATTGCTTTCTTTGTGTTTCTTAGATTTAGTGTAGGTTAACTGTATAAGTCATCGGTATGTCAGAATGTAGCTTCTCTAACCTTAATGATCAAATGGCGCTAATCTACTCCGAGTATGATGTAACGGTAGACTGTTAACATCAACCTTAATTCACAAATTGTACTTAGCAGTACTAAGAGGAAAAAAAATTGTTGATAATTTTCTTCATTGCCAACTTTGGGACTGTATGAGAGAACCTAGGTATGATCTTAATTTTATTTAGTTTCTTTTGGTTAGCTTGATCAATAACTAATTGTAGTAGTTCTTCATCTGTTTTTGGGTATATTAACTTAGCACCCGACACTCTTTTCGGTCATTCTATGCACTGTACAAGTTGTGAAGTTTGCATACGGTAGCATCGCAGTTTACCAGGTTATGGGTAATGATGTTGAACCCAAGATCAATAGAAAACAAGCAAGACACTAACTATACTAAGGTAATCATTGTTTTATTCATTTTTCTGCATTTTTTGCTTTTATCAGACTGTTCTATCCTAATTTTTCGAGTTTGTAAGTAAAAAAGGATGTTTATGGGAGACTAGAAGGATGAGGGAATAATTGTTTGTTAATTATTTTAAAAAACTGCATGGCTTCCCAAGTTCTTTTTCAGAATTCAGATTCACTAGAAATAGCTAATATTTTTTTACATATTTTAATACCATGTTACCATGTTAAACACATCAGCAACATGATAACTTGATGTTTATATTTGGTACTGGATTTTAGCCGAGTCTCAGTATCCCGTTTCTTTGAATTACATATCATGCATGAATTAAAGTAATCCAAGAATTAATTATATACTTTGGTAAACCTCTTAAACGAGGGGATTTCCCTGCTTTTAAGTCACTGCGAGTATAATCAAGCTCTATTTAGTGACACCATACTATTTTGGTGAACGGTAAGATAGCATAAGTATAAGATCTACCGTAATGTAATTTCAACAGGCATGATGAACATATCAATAAGGGTCGTAGGTTCTTTTGTGGGATTTTCATATGGTGTTGCATTTTGATTCTACTATGAATGCCTTGACGAATAATCATTGACCATACATGATCCTTTTGGTAATTCTCTTTTCAGAGCTTTTTTACTTTACATGCATTCTATCTAAAGAACATCATGTTTAGCATAATATAGGGGGTACTGTAAGTTGAATTGTCGTTAATATTGTTGTAGATTTCTATTTTTGTTATCATTTGTTATGATTTTTATGGCCATAACCGATAAGTAGTTTGAATAATGCACTAACTCAATCTCTCACAATGCATGTTTGGTAAAAAAAAATTGCTGATTTTACATTCTTCTTTGAATTTTATTCCAACATAATTCTGTAAATTGCTTTATCCGTTAAAGTTTAGGTGGTTAAACTTTGTCGCAGTGATTCGAAATGTCCACTGTAGAAGCCTTTTTTTCAGTTTGCGTTTTACCCTTTGTTCTGTGAATTTTGTTCCTCCATACAGTAACATTTATATCTTTCGTATGGATGCCATGACAAGAGAAAGAACACTGGATTATGCGTTTTATCACCAGGTATCTCAAGTTACTCTCATGATTCTGCTGGATACAAGCTTTAGTGTAATATGTTTAATTTTTTCTTTCTTTTATTCTAATATCACACATAATTGAATCTCCATTGAATAATAGGTGGGGATGCAGTTAAGGAACATGAGACGAGGACGTTAATGAGGATGCAGTTAAGGAATCAGTAGAGGAAAAATGGTTCAAATACAAATATCTATGCCATTGCAATTGCATAAGAAACAACTGTTAAAGACTTACTGAGTGCAAAAGAAGCCCGAACCATTAGGAATATCACGGATTGTTGTGGTTAAAATATACACACAATTCGACAAAAGGGTCTTCTTTGAACCCCTTTTGGTGCGTTTACTTTTAGTTCAAAAGAAGCCCGAACCATTAGGAATATCACGGATTGTGGTGGTTAAAATATACACACAATTCGACAAAAGGGTCTTTCTTTGAACCCCTTTTAGTGCGTTTACTTTTATTGTCACCCCTATGAATCTTTATGTTTTGGAGGAAGATTTTGTGTATACTCTTATTGTTACTATTCTAGGAATCTCTATGTAATTTTTTTTTGGTTTTTTAATTGCGGAAATTGCAGAAGCCATCTAAACATTTAAATTCATGAACATCAGAGTTTGTTTTTTGTTGTAATTGTGTCTGTACTACTTCATCAATTAACTGGCATTCACCGGTCTTCATTTTATCGTGTGCACAATATCAGGGTTACACGGAAATGTAAACCACGTGGTTTTGATCCCAAGCGACGGGGAGAGGCGAATCCGAGCCACACCAAATCAAAAATCCTAAGCGACGGGGCAAGGCAAAACTGAGCCGCGCCAAATCAAAATTCCTAAGCGATTCGTTTAAAACGATGTGATAGAAAGCAACGTGCGACTTACCAAATCAAAAATCCTATGCATGCATCGGGATGGGGCGAGGCGAAGCCGAGCCAAGCATGCATTGAGATCGGGCAAGGTGAAGCCGAGCCACACCAAATCAAAAATCAAATAAAAAATCCTAAGCGACGGGGCGAGGCGAAGTCGCGCCACACCAAATTTAAAATTCCTAAGCGATGGGGCGAGGCGAAACTGAGCCGCACCAAATCAAAATTCCCAAGCGATTCATTTAAAACGATGTGGTAGAAAGCAACGTGCGACTTACCAAATCAAAAATCATATGCATGCATCGGGACGGGGCGAGGCGAAGCCGAGCCAAGCATGCATTGAGACCGGGCAAGGCGAAGCCGAGACACACCAAATCAAAAATCCTAAGCCACTGGGCGGGGCGAAGCCCCTCAACACCAAATAAAAATGCACGACGGGGCAATGCGAAGCCACATCACACCAAACCAAAAATATGGTTAAAGTAGAAAAGTTATGGTAGATGGTTTTCGGGTCCGCTCGGGCGTAGCACGGGCACAAATCTAGTTAAATATTGAAACCTAAAATTAATTTGTTTCCATTCTTCTCCTTTTAACTCTTCCATTTTCTTCTTCCCCATCACCTCCATCGCCAATTTCTTCGATTAATCATCAATTCTCAAAATAATTCATTATCGGTTAACACCACTTAATCCACCCGCAATGACTTTAATAAGGTAAAAATAAAAAAACCCATCTTATTTCATTAGTTGTAATGCATGGATAGGCAGAATCGATCGAATTAGGTTTTTGAAAAAATAGTTTCAGAACTGTTTACGGTTGGGTTTCCCAACCGTAAGCACAGTCTACGGTGGGGAAACCAAACAGTAGGCATTGTTTACGGTTGGGAAACCCATCTACGGTTTGGAGTTAAGAACTCCAAACCGTATACTCTGGGTTCAAAAATCCTACGGTTTGATCAAATCATACTTCCATACCGTAACTTGTACTCAAGGTTAGGAAGTATGAATTTTCTCAACCGTAGATGAGCTTATAGTTCAAAGTTGGGGGTTTTCAAAAGCAAAGATAAGTGATGGGTTTTCTTAGTTTTTGCTTTTTGTGATCGTCTTCTTCATCGCGACGGAGAGTAAGAAGAGAGAAAGAAGAATAATAGGGTATTTTTATGATCCTCATCTTCATCATGATTTATGAATGAAAAGAGAAGGAGAAGATAATAGATTTAGTTTTTTGTATATGATCATCATCTTCATCATGATGAAATTATAATCATCATCTTCATCATGATTTATGAATGAAAGAGAAGGAGAAGGTAATAAATTTAATTTTATAATTCATGGAGGGTAATTTAGCCACTACAAAAAATAGTTGGATATGGGGTTTTGTTGATTACTATTTCATAAACCGATTTTGTCATCTTGTGAGCCCTCAAAACCCAATGTTTAGAGCCCCTATAATAGGTTTCTAATATAAATAATACCTCCTCCACCCCTAAATAGACAACCTATTTATTTTTAAATTTTGTCTCGCTATTAGTTGATTTATATCACTATATAAGGCACAACAATCGAAAACCTCTTTCCTCTCTTAAATAGAAACTTCCCTTTAATGGAGTAATCTTCTTCAACCGGGTTCTCTTAAATAAGTAAGAAAGGGAAATAAATATGTAGATCGATCTAAATAAATGGAGGAAGGGACGGAAGGAGGGATTTATGGAGTCTATTTTATAGGATTTATATAGTTGATCTTTTATACTGTTGAGCTTAGAGGGTGGTCTTTTTCCTTTGTTTATGTGGTTCTGATTGTTAAAGGATGTTGTAGAACATCAATAAGAACTAATGTATGTATTAATAACTTTATTTGCTCTTGTTAGAGCAATGCTCGGTCGAACTCGCAAGCGTTGATATCTCAAGCTTGTTTGTCAAGTTTAGTTGATCAGAACTATAAGTCTTGATTTCTAGTCTACTTATAGCTATGTTTCGGATTAGGATAGAATGTATAGTTGAGCTTTAGACTTCACATCGTTCATCGATTGAAGACGAAGATCTTATAAGGAGAGCTTGGAGGAACTTCATTAACAAAAGGTATGTGGAGACTAAAACTTATCGATCACTCAGAAGTATATTCTATTCTATCTCCTAATGAGACTAAGTCATGTAGCTATATAGGCTTTTATATTATACACATTTGATATTTCGAGCCGAGTTTATCTCGCGTATCTATTTCTCGAAATACGATTTGAAAGCTTTTTGCTTTAGCTACGTTCATCATTATTCTTGACGAGTTTAGTTGGAAACAATCTATTTGTTGGAAACTAAATAATAAGTCAAAAGATGATCATGTGAAAATTGCCTTGAAACATCTTACATGATTTGTGTGAGACAATCATTTGATGTCGACTCGGAAAGTTTCGTATTGATCATTCGATCACTTGAAAATTACTTATAAGCTAATGGTATGTGTGAGACATCCATTGTCGTCTTCTAAGGATATTTCAATGATTGAAATGGGATTTTAGAACAATTAGCCTTTATCTGGATACAACACAGTATGCATACCAGTATGCAAACTGTTTTGGTATGATTCAGGTCCGGAAACCTTGTTTGCATACCAGTATGCGAACGGTTTTAACTGTTAAAGTCCGGGAACCAAGTTTGCATACCAGTATGCGAACAGTTCTACCTGAGTTAGGTCCGAGACTGCTGTTTGCATACTCGTTTGCAAACGGCTGGACAAGACCAAAGTCCGGATGCTATAGTTTGCGTACATGTTTGCAAACTTAGTGTTTAAAGTTCTAAAATCGGTTAATTATGTTTTCACGTGAACAAATACATTTATAAATTAAGGAATGCAATCTTTGCAAACCGTGACTTAATGTTCATGAATTGATCTCGGTATAAGTACTTTGTACGATTACAATCCAATTTTGTTTCAATTGGCTCATATATATTTCTATGAGATAGTGATCAATTGAACAAATCTATTAGTAACACAATTAGATTCATTTGATTATCTTTCATGATTGATTGATCATCATAATTGATCTAGAAGTGTTAGATGAATGTGGTTAAGACAAAAGTGTTCATATGACTAACTTCGGTTAACTATTGTTGAGCCAACTAAATATACACGTTTAGGTACGGTTACCCATATCTAAATGAAGGTATATTTCATTTGTGTGTAACAAGCTAAGGCCATCTAACGGTGGATACATATTGCTTCGGTTTTAAGCAAATTTAACTTGAATCTTAAATCAAGATTTCATCTAATGGTGAATATTGAATACTTTGTTACTAAGCTATCTTAGCTTTGATTGAAAGCAAACCCTGATTTGAAAGAAAATATAAGGGAGAACTCTAGCAACGGAAAAACCTAATCCCGGCACTTTCCTGTGTCCTAGTTGCGACTAGAGTCGATTCTCCTTTAACATAGGTTTTTCCAAAACCATTATAGGTTAACGACTTGAAGACTTCATTTGGGATTCGTGAAGACAGATCCAACTATTTTCTCTGTAGTTGCATATTCTGATCTTACTTGTTCCATCGTATTGAGTACTATGTTCTCCAAGATTTGCTCGAGATTTATCTCCGATAGGTAAGATATAAAAAGTAATCACAAAGCTCTTTGTCTCATTCTTTGTGATTCCACAATAACTTCTTCTACTACCATATAGTTAAGTTATTGTGAGGTGATTGATATTTCTAGGCTGGTCTTCGGGAGTATAAGACTGGATTATCAATTGGTTCTTGTTCACCTTGATTTATCAAAATACGAAAAAAAACTTCATAGGTACTTTTGTGGGAGACAAATTTATCTATGGGAATAGACTTATCTGTGGGAGACAAATTTGTTTATAAGTCTTTGACTTTGGGTCATTGATGTAGTTTTTCAAGTGGTAAATAAGTGATTCGATTCTCAGACTCGTTGAGATTTATTTTAGACTTAATACTAGAAACTATATACAAAATATTGTCACAATATCGAGAGGTATTGAGACTCAGGATTCCACCAATTCTCATATTCATGTGGTTCAACTAATAATTCTAGACATTTATAGCTCAAATAATAACAATTTATTGACTCTAATTCATTGCCGAAAGTAGATTTTGAAAGTAATAACTGTATATCTAAAGCATGAGACATGAAAACACTTAAGAAAGCATGACCCATCAATTGAAATCACAATCATTCAATAAAATCAATGCAATAAGTCATAAAAGAATTAATAGAATTACCACATGCGTGAAGAATGGCTTCCTCCATTGTCCCAGTGTTGGGGTTTAGCTCATTGTGTTAGAAACACGCTCAAAATATGGATTCATAGCTCAAATTGTGTTTACGAAGGTGAAAAGGTAGAAAAGTAATAAAACAGTTGCAGAAAGATAAGTTTCAGTCACTATAGCAGTTGTTAAAGATCTTCTGCGAGTACTGTCAAAGAACGATAAATATTTCATGTTGTTGATAAACGATAGTCCTCTGCGATTGTTCTGCTATGTCGACTGTGTTTCTTCTTCCTCCTTTTACTGCAGCTACTACTATTCTTCTCTGTAGCTTTGTTCTTAGCTGTGCACCTACCCCAAACTCCCGATCTATCCCCTCAGACTCTCATACCTCTTATATATACACGACAGGGCCATGAAGTCTTCATGAAATCTTTTATTTTTCTTTCACAGGAAGTCTCAGACTTTCCTTGCAATTTTCAGAAATATTCTTTCCAAATCTCATGTTTCTTCTCTACGCGTCTTATGGATTAGTAAGAACGCTCCAAAGATATAATCAAATATGTCAGAAGATATTATGTGCTTTTATCCCCACGTAACTTCCAATTATAGCACAAAACTATTAACACGTATTTCCTCTACCCTGTTTTCACGATAACCTCTTTATTTATCTTGTTTAGTTCGATTCCAGGCCACCTGCGATCTCTGACCAATCCAACCAAGCCCAAATCCAAATTTGAAAAACAAAAACCTGTGATATTTTCCTTCTTTTTTCAACTAACACCGAGTTATCCATCCCAAGTTTCTTGATTTAATCAAACATACCATGCATGTTTACTTCATTCAAGTCCGAACCAACAAATTTATCCGATTGAATCTCCTCAAAAGTTGCCCAGAAATCGAACCCTAAAACTTGTTTCTTCGCTGAAATTGTTCCCGCCAAAATCTTTATTTTAAATTCTTGAAGATTACCTCCCCTTATCATGTATGGGGCTGCCAATAGTAGTTGCCCTGGAAATGTGATGCCCCTTAACCAAATAGTGGGTGCCAATAATAAATCCTCCGGGGGGTGTGTGTAAATTTCACTTTTCGAGATAATTTCTCCGCACAAGTGTGTTTCGCCAAAAACACCTACAAAGGCATAAATAACTAAATAAGTACAAAATCGAGCACTAATAATACACGTAATTGAGATCAAAATAGACATATAAATGCGTCTATCAGTCGTAGCAACTCTTAGTTGTGGATGAGATCATCTAAGGGAATCAAGTGCGTAGAGTCCTGCTGGGATTCAGAGGCGTAAGGAACGCGACAGTACCTTAATCGGTGTGAGACTTGGTTAGTGCTGAACTACATTCCAGTCCGAAGTTAACTTATAGTAGGCTAGTGTCTGTAGCGGCTTAATATAGTGTGGTGTTCAAATCTGGACTAGGTCCCGGAGTTTTTCTGCATTAACAAAACTTCTGATGCGCGTGTTATTTCTTTTCCGCATTATATTTGTTTATATAATTGAAATATCAAAGGATGTGCTTAGTTCAATCAATTGGTATATCCGACCTTTGGTTGTTGGATATAAATTGATTAACACTTGGGCATTGGTCTTTGGTACCGTCCAAGTTATTTCTCATATCAATCGGGCTCACTGGTTTCTATCTGTTCGATTGCAGATTGTATTGAGAAATAGAAATATAACTCTTTGATATTTTTCCTTATTGAGCTTACTATTAAGTTAGAGGTGTCGAAATTATATTGGAGTTAGTCCATACAGATTTCCGAACGAATTATTGGGTGTGGTTGTTGTACCCCCACTTTTTCATCTCTTATTTCATTTTTATTCTTTTTCTTCTATAACTGTTCTGTTGCTTGTCTCTCCTCTAAGGAGGAAATGGATCGATATTCAACGCAGATCTTTGGACCATGATGTTTATGGGTAGAAAGGTGTTGATCTTTTCCTCGAGTTTGAGAAAGAATATAACGGTTGTGTTTTTCTTTTTTTTCTTTTATGATGTTGTGTTTATTATTGTTGTCTGAGCTTCTTTAGGATATCGGCCGGATTTTCATTTTGATAAATTAAAGCCACTTTGATAATGAGACCATCATCTGAACATCTTTTTCTTCCTGATTCCTTAACTTTAATTCATCATAATTTAATGACATTGAGGTGTCTGTTCTTCTCTTCTCTAAGGTTGAAACCAATCAACACTAAACACAGACCTTGAGACCTTGATGTTCTAATGGGTAGGAAAGTGTCGATCTTAATTTTCTTCAAGATTGATAAAGAACATTGTTGTAGCTTTCCCGGGGGTATCACTGCTTATGATTATTTGCATCTCTGGCCTTCAATTTAAGGAAGTATGGAAGAGTTGTGTTCTGTTTTTTAGATTAAATTAAGATTAAACATTTGAAGAGTTAATAATCCTTTAGATCTGGGGAAGTTTTTTAGAAGTAGTAAAAAATCAACTAAAATTGGTAGACCGAGATTAAATCAATCTTTCCTAGGGTTCTGTTTCATGGGAGTTTCTTGAAATTTTTTAATATAGTTCGGTTAATATGAAAATTTGGGTGATTTCATCTCTGGATGTTCTTCTCTGGTTCAGTTTAGGTTCCGGTTTATTTTGGGTATCTCTCTTCTTTAGGTAGTAATAGTAAAAGGAAAATGAAAATTGTTTTCGAAAAGAAAAGTGAAATCAGTTTCTTTGATACCATATATATGTGGGGAACCGATCCTAGTACCTAGTCAACCGAATTTTGGTAACTAGCGTGACTATGTAAAGTACTCACATGGAGGTAGAACCGAAACTTATTTTGGTAGAACCGTGAAACCCATGTTTGGTGATTGAGTGTTCTTGAAAGTCAGATGAACCAATTCTAAACTTGTTTGGAAGTTTGGCAAATCGGTTTCAAGATTGTAAGTATGAAAGAGGACTTACAAAGTAAGGATGTCGACATACTTTGAACATGTACAGTAACGCTAATCTTTAATTGTTCAAAGTTATTACTTAATAGATAAAGGAAGAAAATCCCGGATCGAATAAAATAAATTGAGAAGCTTTTATTTAAGGTTTTTAATTTTATTTTTGGAAAATGAAAATTAGTAATGTGCATTTGCTAGTTGGAGATTTTCTAAGAGATTTTTGGTCATTATTTGGACAAAGCATTTCCAGGAATTATGGAAACCGAATCCGGAATATATTGCATATCTTGAGAATATTTTCGGTTTTGGAAATTCCTTGGTGTCCAAACTTCCTTGGTCTATACATATGAAAGTTTGCATTTCGAGCAAACTAATCCTCAGAGACAACAAAACTATCTCAGTTGTGCTGATACTAGTGAAGCCGCCTATTCGGAGAGGAGAGTAACCTAATTAGGCGCAATCTCTTTAGGCCGCTCAGTTTAAAGACTTCTTTGGGATTGAGAAGCTCTATTAGTACTGTTGGTGGGAAACTAGATAATTGCGGTTTATCTTTTGTTTTTGATTGATTTGATTGACTAACGGTGGTTGAACTTTGATTGCACCTAGTTTGTTTATGCTTGAGAATCTTCTCTTCTGATATAAGATTCACTCAAACTAGATCGAAGTTTCGATGGGGATCTTTAGACTGTTTGTATATCTAAAGATGTCTTGTGATAATCCATTGTTAATAGACTCCGTTCTGTGCGTGATTGATCACAAGAGATTCAAGTTGATTGTGTGCAGGTGTTTATTGAAGATCTAAGAAGATTTGAAGACAAAAAAGACTTTGAAGATTTTTGATTTGGGTTCATAATCTTTGGTGTGCACAATACTTGTATCGGTAAAAGAGGATCCAACTATAATCGGTTTATCCTTGTGGTAGATTGGATTGATTAGTTGTGTAGATCGGCATCAATACAATTCTTTGTGATTAAAATTATTGATTGCAAAATCTTAAAAATTACTTTGGTAGTTGATAATAAGATAGATCTAAGATTATGACAAAGGAGTTTATTGAGATAAACAGAAGAGCCTTTTGTCGAACTCACATCACTTGGTTGAAAAGAGTTGATACCAAACAGATTTGTTATTCCTTTACTGTTTGGAATACGAACCAAAGGAATTGTTCCAAGTACGTGACTTACTCATAAGTTGGATGCGTGGGAATACAGACGGAACTAGGTGAACTATAAGTTTAGTTGCTTGGTCTCAACTATACGAAGTTGGTTTGATTTTGTATAACGACTTAATCCTGAGAGTATTCAATTCTGGACAAGGTCTCGGGGTTTTTCTGCATTTGCGGTTTCCTCGTTAACAAAATCTTGCTGTGTCATTTACTTTTATTTTCCGCAATTATAATTGTTGTTATTATAATTTAAAGTAAATTACACAAACGTTAATTCTTATTTACTTGATAAGTAATCCTATTGTGTTTGGTTAAGTCCGAACCTTTTATCAATTAAACATACTTCGTCATTGTATTGTCTCGATCTTGTATCCATAGACGATCACACGAAGTGTGAACCGATTTGTTGTATTGTCTCGACTCAGTTCATAGACAATCACTTCCGGAGAAAAGACTTATACGTGAGATTGAGGTATATTTGGGTACCCTCGTCTTTTCAATTGGTATCAGAGCAGGAAAACACGAAAAGATCTAAAAATCTGTGTTTGGTGCGATCCAACCTATACGAAATTGAATCTAATGGTCGATTCAGTTAACGTAACGACAGGATTTGACTACTTCAAAAATTCGTGGTGGAAGACCCGGATGAAGTATGTAATACTCTTGTTCCTAAATGTTTTAGGAATTGGAATTATGTCCATGTATATCTTGAAAGACTTACATAATCAGTGGGATATCATAGAATTGTATATCATTGTCTTGGATACTAACATGTTTAGTAGCAATGATACAGTACTCTATGAGACATGCTGTATCTCGAAAATGCATAAGATTCCTCTTAGAATTTTCCATTATATGAACCATGGCTATTGTGTTCCATAAAAAATTGGGATCTTAAATATATTTTGGAAAACTTTTCAAAGTATATATATGTACATTTTCAGATTCAATACTGTCAATGTATCGCTATCTAGGATGCGATTTTGGAAATTTTGTAATCCTAAAAGGAATGAGTTTTCAGTAAATAATTCTATTAAGAATGGATTGCTTCATACACCTCACAACTGTTTTAATGAAGCAAGTGATCTTTTGAAATTCTACAGGGTTTATGATTCTGATGGTATTTTTAACAAATATCATATTTTGTTCAAATTTATCTCTGTATACTCTAGTAATTTCTTGAATAAATTTCAAGTGATATTATCAAATTCCGGTAATAAAAGAGTAATCATATTTTTGGACAAAAACATGTAATCAACCCGAATTAAAAATCCAGTCCATGAAAAACCGGTTTTCCAAAAGAAAGACCTAGATACAAAATCGGAATTGTTTCCCCACAAGCCTTGGTTTCCGATTTTGAGAGTATTTCCTAAAACTAGTTATTTCTTGTTTTTGATATTATGTCTTCCTATAAAAGATAACCTCTTGCTATGTGTTCAAACATATTGGGGAAGATTTGTCAAAACCGTAACTAGCGTTTTTCATATTTTCGCAAGTATGAGAAAAAGGAAATCAAGAACCAAATCTACTGATGATCGGGTCAGATATGATGAAATTGATAGGATCAGATTTCCTAACAGTATTGATAACAAGCATGAATTTGCACGTTTCGTTGATAGCTCTTGCTTTAGGAAATACGAAACACTCAAGTGAATGGAATTTACAACTGAAAGGAAGTTTGATCCAGATGTCCAAAATAAGGATTATGTGAAGTTTGTTCAAGATCGAAACTGGGGAAATATTTTTGATCTTGAAGAATATTCACCTGATATGGTAAGAGTGTTCTATGCCAATATACACAATGTTGATCACAAAAAACTTAGCTTTGTGACTCTTGTTGGTCGTGGTATCTATTATGTTGATCGTAAGACAATTTCTAATGCTATTAAGTACAATGAGGAATGTAATCACTTGATTACCGAAGTTGAAATTGAACACGATACCATTTCAACATGTCTCATTGGAAAGAAGGTTACCTGGGAAAATGATAGATTACCAACAAAGGATATACCCTTTCATCTTAGGGTTTTCGGTAAACTTGCTTTAGCAGCTATATTTGCAAGTACAAGAGATAAATCTGTTTGGGATAAGACGTTTGCAGAATTTGTCTATTTTCTGTTGAAAGAAGATTCTCAAATAGATCTCTGTGGTATCATTATCAGCCAAATGATCAAGATATCAGATTCTATCTAGTCTTCTGGTATCAAGAGACATCTCGGTTTTCCGTGCATAATTACCAAAATTTGTGAATTGATCGCAGGAGAGGACTTTAATGATATGGTGAGCATTAATGTTGTGACTAATAAGACTATAGTCAAATGATTGGGGTACGAACCCACTATGAAGTTGTTAAAAGAATTACACCAAATTCCAACAATAAGTCTCTTCTAGTTCATCTTGAAAATCTTGGTAAACAACTTGACTGTTTTCAGAAACAACTGGGCTTTGCTGCTCGAAAAGATCCAGAAACTCTTAAAGGAGTTCAAAAATTTGAATCCGAGTTTTGGAACCAAGAATCTGAAATTGAAGAAGAGCGACAAAAAATACTTAGTCTCAAGGAATGTTCTTCCCAATGATTGAGTTACAAAGAAAATAAGAATAAACATTTGTTTTGATCTTCAATAAGGTCTATTATGAATAAAACTATCTTATTATTATGAATAAAATTATTTGATTTATAATTTTTCTTGTGATAGTTTTTGATTTACATAGCATGTGCTTGAATGCTTTATCTTATTTCTATGTATGTTTATGGGATGTTTGATTTCGGTTTTATTACCTTGATATTCCATCTCATAATGTTGTGAACCCTTATGGTTTCGGTGACTTTTTGATTTAGCAGGATTAAGTTCTATCCCATGTTGGTAGGCTTTATCAAAGGATCATGAGGGGTTCTGATAGAAACAATATGTGAAAAAGTCACAATATGTTGAATCGGTTTTGGTTTAGCATAAAATCATATGTGTTTCGGGGTTTTCAACTTTTGCTTGCAATAGTTAAAAACCGGTTTTCAACCTTTCTCCGGTAAAGGTTGGTTGTTGTTATTCTTTTGTTTTGCATAAGGATGACAATATAATGATATTTCGATATCAATTATCCCTGGAAGATGATGCAAACATATTGGAGAAGAGGATGCGAAATTTGAGGTAACGAGTTTGTTAGTTAATCGTTTTCCTGTTTAAGAAAAGCCTGATTTTATTTCATATATTTATTGCTTTTGCTTAACAAAATTTCGGTACAATTGATGTTTTATTACATTATTGTGTATGGATGTGTGTGTGATTCAATTGGTTCCGGTTAAGAAAAACTATTGTTATCTTGCTTTATTGTTTGGTATCAATCGTTTAGGCTTACAAAATTTCGGTGCAATTGCGGTGCTTTAATGTCTATGTAGTTTCAATTGCTTCCGGTTAAGGTGAATAATTATGCAAGTTGATTTATTTGGTTTGTATAAATTGTTTATGGCTTAACGAAAGAAGAAGGTTTACGGGATGAATTGTTTAGTCCAATTCAATTCCGGATAAGAGAAACTAAGTTAATTCTGATCTTAGTTAGACTTATCAAAGTGGAGGTTTCGGTTATTCAAGTCTAATCAAATGCCTTAACAAGAAATGCTAGTTAACTAACCTAGTACTTTTCTTGTTTAAAAGTTAAAGGTCTAAGTTATATGGATAATTAGATCCTGATGAGAAAAATAGAGTTATCTTTATTTTGGTCTTATCGAACAAGCGATTGTATTTGTACAATCGGTTTAGCAAAGGAACTAAGGTGCTTAGTTGATTTTTGGTTTGCTAAACTATTAGGGAAATTTCTTTGGGCAATGGTTTCCTTGGTAACATATCAAAAAAAAATTACTTTCTAGTTTCGGTTTTGATATTGGTTATCAAAAATGGTGTGTGGAACCCTCGTGCTTAACTCTATAGGTTGCAAGTCTATTGAGATTTGTAAGATCCTTTAGGTTTGTCCTTTATTTTTTCGTTTCTTTGTCATTTTGTGACAAAAAGAGGGAGAAATACATGGAGTAAAAAAGTGATACTGGTATTGATTTATATTGATTGGTATCACTAAGGGAAAGGACAATGGTGCTTAAACGTTTATCTAACGAAAGAGTAAAAGCATAGACTAAGGGGGAGTAGCATATCATATGATACTTGTAGTTATATGGACTACAAGGGAATAACAAAGACGTGCGGTGATCGCTGTCGTAAGCGTCAAAAATAATTTCACTTTCTTACTCACTAAATATAAATGAAGTACAAGGTAAGGAAGAGTTCGTTTCCACAGAGAGTCAATTGTTGTTATGTGATTTTCAGTTTCTAAGGTAACCAAGGGGGGATTTTTGTTTTATCGAAATACTAAAGTAAAAATAAAATAAAGCAAAGCAAATAATTGGAATAATCAATAGAGAGAAGATATTGGTCACGGGATAGTATCATTCACAAACATGTATTATCATCAATGATTAGAATTGGTATTTTAATCTCTCATTACTAAAAGTCCTAGGATACCTTGATTGCAAGTATATCCCGCTAATTCCCTGATTTCATCACAACCACATTAAAAGATGCATATGTGAATTTTTCCTAGAAAGCAACCTAAAGTGTAAAAGCACAATTAGATTTAACTCCCTAAAAGCAATAAGTTCTATGGAATAAGACTAATCAAGGCAATCAAACGTGTAAAAGCACTAATTCAATTTAACCAAGGTTATGATTCACTTGTGACTAGTAGGATATATCACTACAAGCACTACCCACAATTATGCTACTTAGAATCAGGGATAAACAACTATTTCGTATTGAAACCCTAATCTAGCAATAGAGATGAAAGTAAATCGGATTGATTCCGGACTCAACCAAACAAACAATCAAATCATATAACACTATTAATTGTGAATCACAAACAATAAAATATTGAGACAAAACTAATTCATTGAATCACATAACATATTGAGAAATCAACTTTATCCCATAACCAATAATAATTGTTTAGCTACTCATAGCTATGGAGTTCATCATAAAAATATTAATTGAAAAGAATAAGATGAAAAAAAGCATACCCTAGAAGCGTAAACAAAACCGGCTCTCCAAAGTTTCAAGAATAAAACGTGATATAAAGTTGTAGAAAACTTTCCCTTTTATAGCTTTTCATCTTCCAAAATTAGGTCTTCATAGCCCAAAGCCCATGTGGTCCACCAAGCCCATATGTGAGAAAACCCGTGTAGAAAATATGCCCAAAAATATGTTGCCGGAAAAATGGTATTGTGGTCGGAACTTGGTCGGAAAAATGACCGGAAAACTATTTCAGGTGACCGGCAAAGTCCACCCGGTCACCAGTCAACGAGTCAGCTCGGTCAGGTGAGTCGAGTCAAGGTGAATCGGTGAGTCAGACCGGGTCAGAATCAGAGTCAGCTATATGGGATGAGTCGGATCAGGCCAGAGCCATCTTGCCAGGCCAGACCTGTGCTGCACCAAGATGGCGCAACACAACTTCAATTCCAGCCACTATGGCTATACATTCTGCAAACATCCTGGCACTCATTCCCAGTTTCAGTCCCCTGCACCTGTTATATGCCTTCAACTCACACATTCAATTCCAGAACATTACAATTTCATAACTACAGCCTCAACTCCAGGTGCTGCCAACCAGAACCAACATCAACCAATTCATTCCATTGCTTCAGCGGCATACAAGCTCAACAGCTGCACCTGCATCTCAGGACCACAACCATTCCATCCCTGTTGTAACTCCAGTTCAGCTGTAACACCACAGACTGCATCAAACTCTCAATACTGCAGCTGCACTTCAACCCATCTTTGCCGTTATACATTCCAGCACACACACACACACACCTGCAATCTTATTTATCGCCAATGTGGTACTCCACCAAACCCTTATGACATCCATTTTTGCAGCTTCTTACTCGCAGCTCATACAACTGCGGCTCGACCATTATAAACTCATCTGTAACTCCACTCCCTGTAATTCAACACCATCACAACAGACAAGCAAGTCTTGCCTTTATAACTCACTCCACACTGCAATTACCCATACTCCTCTAACATCACCTAAACTGCAGCTTCATTCATTACTTCAATTTCAACTTCACTGACCAGTTGCATACTACAACAACACTGACCCCTTCAGCTCTGCATTTCAGATCAATCAACTCATTCTCTTCTCTGCCAAGCCAAGTACTAGCAACAACCTGCAACTCATTGGAACCAAACACCCACACAACTGACTCCATTCCTTGGCTCCTGCAATCATCCAGCAGTTTTAGCTTCTTCTTGACTGTAGTTCAGCTATCTCCATCTTAATAGCATCACCAGCTACCTCAGTTGCAACCACTGAGCAAACCAGCTTGCACCAATTACTTAGCCTGCAGCTTATCTTGTAGCTTCAATTTCATTACTCCCATCTAAGCCACCAGACTCAATCACACAAAGCAAAACAACCACAACAAACCCATGAGAAGCAATGCTTATTCTCCAATCTGCAATCCCATTGCACAGTCAACACCATAAACACCATTTCTCTCTTCCTAGCAACAGTCTCGAATTCATCATGTAGCTCCAACAGACTGAAACCACCTCAATCTTCACAGATATCCACCAATTTCACCATCTACAGCTGTTGAATCTTCAAATGGGCAACACCCATCTCAGCATCTTGCTCACCTTAATCTCCACCAGAGACCATCACTGCTTGCCAGCAACATAAACCCTAAGCCAACAAACATCTCATACCCATGACAATCACCAGCATCAATAAATCGCAGCAAACCCATCTTGATTCTTACCATGATTTCTTCATTTTGGTACTCAAATTCTTCCATTCTCAAACCCTAACTCTGATTTCGACTGAGAAGAACAGCCCAAATTACATTCCAAAATTAGTGAATCCATCGATCTTCGGACTCATCGTCTTCTAATTAAACACCAAAGAACATCATCTTTTGGATCTTTCAACAAAGAAACTCCATTCCTCTCGAATCTCGTCCTTTCTCTCAAATTCATTTCGGTGAACAAATAATTGAGAAGTAATCTTCTCTCGATTTTAGGGTACCAAGTAAGTAGGTTATAATTGATGTTCTGTCACCTTGATAAGGGCTACCCAGATGGCATCCCCTTAACCACAGCTAGTCTTTGTTTAATACTCCTCCAAATAGAGTTGCCCCTTAACCTTGGCTCAGCTCCCAATAGCATGTGAAATGACAATTACGCCTTTTTGACTCAATTTGAATGATTTCCGCTTCTTTTCCTCCGTGCGACTCCAGAGTACCTAATAACTCAAAAACACGCGTAAAGTACATAATTCACAAGAAAAATAGCAAAGAAAGCGTAACTACTAGATAGTAAATTAGGTGTTTTAGACACCTATCAGATTCCCCCACACTTAGACTTTGCTAGTCCTCGAGAAAATCAAACAAAATAATTCAAAAACATACATACAACTCCGTGTCGTCGAGGCTACGATCACTTTTAGCATAAATAACAAGCCTTTAAACCCCTAGGTGTCCCTAGTGGACGAGTTATAGTCTCGTGAGGGTTTACTAGAGATATACCCACAAAACCTATTTTTTTCCAACTTACTAGTTCTCCGAAATGATAGCATCCAACCCGCTAAGAAGACATAGAAATTCTGCACACTAGTCATAAGAAGTTAGACACATAAATGAACACAATCTCATTCTTAAAAGTTGAGAGAGAAATAACCATCCCTTCTCGAAAGAAATTCGGGTTCGGAGTGATCGAAAGTCTCGACTCTGCCTCACAAGAAAGGGTTTTATGATATTGCTCTCAATAATAAACAACTTTTTATGGTCACACATGTGTCCAGGTAGGAATGAAGAGATAATCCTGTGACACGTTGAATGGTAGGAAGGTAAAAACCCTCTGAAGTATTTTAAAAACCCACATCTTTTATTTCATTTTTGAAAACCCATTTTTCTGACGATCTCTAAGAAAGGAAATCAACCACTTAACGAAGGTGGGAATATGCTTACTTACCTCGTTATCCGTTCGGTGTGCAGCTAGCACCACTCTCACAAAGATCCATAGAAACGTCTTCGGTCTTCAATCGGTGTCTTCATCTTCGTCTTCGGTCTTCAACTCTTGATGATAACTCTTGAACTTCGTAGAATCTTGACAATGTAATTTTTTCCTCTAATTCCTTATTGCTTGAAACTTCTTTGTAGATATTCCTTCTTCCATTGGCTTTATTGAAAGAATACAAAACTAAAAACGAACTATACAAACCCAAAATATAATACAATGAATTTTTCTTGTCTCTTTTTTTTTTTTTTTTTTTTTTTTCATTTTTTTTTATTGAGACAAGAAAAATAAAACAAATACAAAATAAAACAATAAAACTAGTAATGAACCTAAAGAAATTTTCTCTTGTCTTTTTTATTTATTTATTATTATTGAGACAAGAGAAAGTAAAATACAAATAAAATAAAAATGTAAGTACAAAGGCCATGGTGTAAGTACTTTACCGCTTGATTCTTCACAACTTATATGTCTTGATATCATAAACTTCTCGAACTCTCATCTTGATAATTTTCACTCTTGCACAATAGTCTTCAACTTGTAAAAATTCTACTCCTTGTTTTGTTGCTATACTTGAATCTGAAATCTGCCCAATCTTGTACCGTTGCTTGTATACCTTGAACATGTTCAACTTTGCTTCAAATTTGTGATGCTTCTCTTGTTGATGATGCTTGTGTTTCTATGGACCTGTTGGTGTAGAGAGAGATAAAGTGGATGGTGCTAACTGCGAACAAGATTACAAGTGGTATGTAAGTTAGCAATTCGATGTCACCATCATGATTGATAAAAATATCACTCAAGAGATCAAAATAGTGCTTCTATGGTGGAAGGTTGGGCAGCTCACCATTCTGCCCGGAATTTACGTACGGTGACACACACTCTAAAAGCACAAATTTAGACAGGTACAAAGAATTGAAGGTTGGTGCCTCACATTATGTAACATGGGTAGTCTCCACTATAGGGGACCACTACTCTAATACTGAATTCAGTCTGCACCTTATTTGCCACTGGCATGGTTAAATCCAACTTTAACTCTCATACAATTAAGAAACCCGATCATGTTCTCTCGTCATCTCTAAGTTCAGTCACTCTTATGAGAATCTCGATGTAATCTTAGCGACATGTATACTATGTGACTCTAAACTAACTACAAGTTGGAGTTTTCTTATTCACTAGTTTACACAAAAGTTGAAAATTGCAAAAATTTACAACGCAAATGCTTAACCACTCCCCCACACTTAAACTTTACATTGTCCTCAATGTAAATTGAATCGTCCAAAAAGTCAAGGTGGGAAATTCTAACATGATATATGACAAGCAATCAGAAAAAATAAAAACAAGACAAGAAAAACTAAAAACAAGACAAGAAATAAATACAAGACAAGAAATACTCATCCGATGGGTTGCCTCCCATTTAGCGCTTGGTTTAAAGTCGTCAGCCCGACTATCTCCTTGCTTTCTATGACTCCTCCAGAGGGAGTACATCCACAAAGTTAACTCCTTCCACCACTTCGGAAGTGAAATTTTCATAATATGGTTTCAATCGGTGCCCATTAAATTTAAGTTCTTTCCATGTAGCTATGCTACGAATTTCCACTGCACCATGAGAAAACACATTAGTAACAATAAAAGGTCCAATCCATCGTGACCTTAATTTACCCGGAAATAAATGCAAGCGAGAATTAAACAAAAGCACTTTCTGCCCAATGCAAAATTGTTTTCTAGAAATCATGTTATCATGAAATGCTTTCGTCTTTTCTTTGTAAATCCGAGAGCTTTCAAATGCAGCATTGCGGAGCTCCTCTAGCTCTTGGAGTTGTAACTTCCTTTGCTTTCCAGCCCCATCCATCTCCATGTTGCATTGTTTAATAGCCCAAAACGCCTTTTGCTCAATTTCAACGGGTAAATGACAAGGTTTACCATACACAAGCCTAAAGGGAGACATCTCGATAGGTGTCTTGTATGCGGTTCTATACGCCCACAAAGCATCATTAAGTCGCATGCTCCAATCTTTCCTTTTTGGGTTCACCGTCTTTTCTAGAATGGATTTCACCTCTCGATTAGACACCTCGACTTGTCCATTTGTTTGGGGATAATAAGGTGTTGCAATCTTGTGCGACACATTGTACTTCGTCAACAAGCTTTGCAAAATCCTGTTTTTGAAGTGAGAACCCCCATCGCTAATTATGGCTCTTGGAATTCCAAACCTTGCAAAAATATTAGCTTGTACAAAATCTGAAACCACTTTAGAATCATTAGTTGGGGTGGCCTTAGCTTCCACCCATTTCGAGACATAATCAACCGCAAGTAAGATATAAAAATTCCCATGGGAGTTGACAAAAGGCCCTATAAAATCAATACCCCATACATCAAAAACTTCAATAAATTGAATAAAAGTTTGTGGCATTTGATTTCGGGCACCTAGATTGCCGGTTCTTTGGCACCTATCACAAGTTGTACAAAATATATGTGCATCCTTAAACAAAGTTGGCCAATAGAAACCACTTTCAAGTACCTTGTGAGCGGTTCTCTTACTCCCAAAATGTCCTCCGCAAGCATAGGAGTGACAAAAAGACAAGATAGAATTAAATTCAGATTCGGGAACACACTTTCGTATTACTTGGTCACTACCATGTTTCCACAAGTATGGATCATCCCATATGTATTGGTTCCCTAACTTCTTAAGTTTGTCCCTCTCAGCACGAGACAAGTTCTTTGGGATTTGTTTAGAAACTAAGTAATTGACAACATCGGCATACCATGGTTCTCCAAAGGCAATTGAAAAGAGTTGCTCATCCAGGAAACTTTCACGCAATGGGATAGCTTCCTTGTCCACAGCAAGACGGCTCAAATGATCCGCAACGGTGTTCTCAATCCATTTCTTGTCCTTGATTTCAATATCAAACTCTTGCAAGATAATATCCATCGTATGAGCCTCGGTTTCGCCTCTTTCTTTGTAAGCAAGTACTTAAGTGCTGCATGATCTTCACCATAATTTCGTAAAAGACAACAACTTTTGTACCAATTAGATAAGAGCGAAACTTTTCTAAAGCAAAAACAATGGCTAATAACTATTTTTCAGTGGTTGTGTAGTTTTGTTGGGCCTCATTTAACGTTCTAGAAGCATAATAAATAGCATGAGGAAGCTTCCCCACACGTTTCCCAACCATTGCACCGCACCAACCGGATGAGGACATAGTCACTTGCATCACACATGAGCTCAAAAGGCTTACTCCAATCCGTGGTTGGTTTAATGATAGAGAGGAAGCTGAAATCAAAAGTTCTTTCAAATGATTGAATGCTACCATACATTTTTCATCAAAGTTAAAAACCACATCTTTTTGCAATAAGTTACAAAGTGGTGATGCTATCTTGGAAAAGTCCTTGATGAATCTACGATAGAAACCTGCATGACCAAGAAAAGAGCGTATCTCCCTCACCGTAGTGGGAGGGGTTAGAGCACGAATAAGGTCTATCTTAGATTTATCAACTTCCAAGCCTTTAGAAGATATTATATGGCCTAAAACTATGCCATGAGTTACCATAAAATGGCACTTCTCCCAATTCAGCACAAGATTTGTTTCAACACATCGTTCAAGGATTAGAGACAAATTGTTCAAGCAAAGGTCAAATTAATCACCAAAGACACTAAAGTCATCCATGAACACTTCGATTATGTTTTCAACATATTCCGAAAAGATACTTACCATACACCTTTGAAAGGTAGCTGGAGCATTGCATAAGCCAAAAGGCATCCTCCTATAAGCAAAAGTACCGAAAGGACAAGTGAAAGTGGTTTTCTCTTGATCCTCCAGCGCTATCACAATCTGATTATAACCTGAATAGCCATCAAGAAAGCAATAATAAGAGTGTCCAGCTAAACGTTCAAGCATTTGATCAATAAAAGGTAAGGGAAAGTGATCTTTTCTAGTAGTGGCATTCAATTTCCTGTAATCAATACAAACCCTCCAACCGGTTTGCGCACGAGTTGGGACAAGTTCTTTCATATCATTCTCCACCACTGTCACACCTGATTTCTTTGGTACTACTTGTACCGGGCTCACCCACTTGCTATCGGATATGGGGTAGATAACACCCACTTCCAAAAGCTTGAGTATCTCCTTTTTCACAACTTCCATCATGGGAGGATTCAAACGACATTGTGCTTCCCTTGTAGGCTTTGCATCGTCCTCCAAACGGATTTTGTGCATACAAACGGCAGGGCTTATACCCTTTATATCGGCAATTGTCCATCCTATGGCCTTCTTGTACTTCCTTAGTACCCTTAGAAGTTTTTGCTCCTGTAAATCACTAAGCTCATTAGAAACAATCACAGGTAACTCTTCATTATCACCCAAGTACAAGTACTTTAGGTGATCAGGAAGAGGTTTCAATTCTAACTTTGGAGATTTAATAATTGAAGGTACAAGCTTTTCATCACTGCATGGTAAAGAAATAAAAGAGATATTATGAGTTTCCGGGCATCCTTGTAGTGAATTAAGATCACCAAGGGCTTCCTTGACTTCATTACCACACTCTACACCATTATCCATGGATGTAGTTAACACGGTTTCCAAAGCATCATCACCATTTAATTCAAACATTTGTTGTGCCAATGTATCCATAACATCAATGGATAAACAAGAGTGGACATCACTAGGATATCTCATCGTCTCGAAAATGTTGAAACGTATTGTTTCTCCATCAAACTCCATGGTCAACGTTCCCTTGTCCACATCAATTATGGTTTTCGCCATTTTCATGAAGGGATGCCCAAGTAGCAATGGAAGAGATGAGTCCGGTGAACCTTCATTCATCTCTAACACACAAAAGTCAGCTTGAAATACAAGTTGATTAACCTGCACAAGAACATCCTCAACAATACCCATTGGGTAGACATTAGAGTGATCGGCTAATTGCAATACAATTTCAGCCTTTTTGAGAGGACCAAGATCAAGTGAATTATACATTGACGCAGGCATAACATTAACGGATGCACCTAAGTCCAACATAGCTTTGTTAAATATTGTGTTACCAATTGTGACGGGAATATCAAAACTACCGGGATCCTTGCACTTAAGTGGGAGTTTGTGTTGTAAGATTGCCGAAGCATTCTCCCCCACACTAAGCACTTCATTACCTTTGAGCCTTTGCTTATTGGTACACAAGTCCATCAACACCTTTGCATACTTTGGAACTTGCTTAATAGCATCAATGAGTGGTATGTTCACGTGGATCTTCTTTAGAACGTCTAAAATCTCCTTTTCTAATTCCGCCTTCTTAGAACTTGCAAATCTGCGAGGAAAAGGTAAATGAGGAACATAAGTAGAAACCGGAGTTTTAGAGTTAGGAATAGGTACCTCAGAAGTTTGGGGAGAATCCTCATTATTCTCCTCCAAAACAGGTTCCTTTGGTGTTTCCACCTTTCCCGAATCAGTAACTTCGGGTTGCACAAGTTGTGTACCACTTCTCAACGTAATAGCATTGACACCCTCTTTTGGGTTAATAGGTTGAGAAGGGAGTTTCCCACTATTTTGTGCCTTCAATTGGTTCAACTCAATAGCCATGGAGCCCATTTGTGTTTGCAACTCCTTGATAGCACTCTTAGTTTCCTGCTGACTTTCTTTAAACATGGTGGAGATGCCTTGCATCATTGTTTGAAGCTTTGAATCAATAACGGAACCTTGATTTTGCATTGATTGTTGTGCTTGTGGTTGCTGAAATTGTTGTTGTTGTGGTTGAAATCCACTCGGACGGTTGAAAGTAGGTTGTTGAACCGATCCTTGCTTGTTGGCATAGCTAAAATTGGGGTGATCTCTCCATCCCGGATTGTAAGTGTTAGAGTAGGGATCATACCGTCTTTGTTGATTTGGAAAGACCGCATTAGCTTGCTCGTCCTCATAAGCTTGAGAGGAACTTGGTATAACCGCGGCTGCAACTTGTTGCATCATTGCTGACACGTTACCCATTTTTTGACGAAGTTCCTCGACCTCGCTCACTTCATTCACTCTTCTTATAAGCACATCCGAACCACGACTCAAGAATTATTGTGAGTTCGCTTCCATGTTTTCAATCAACTCTCTAGCTTGTGCCACCGTCTTGTTCACTAATGCACCACCACCCGCAGCGTCAATAAGATTCCTATCACTTGATTGGAGTCCTTCATAGAAGTATTGGATGATCATAGCGTCACTGAATTGGTGGTGAGGGAAGCTTGCCGCCAATCTCTTGTATCGTTCCCAACATTCATATAAGGATTCTCCCACATTTTGCTTCATCCCACAAATCTCTTTGCGAATTTGAGTAGCCTTTGATGCAGGAAAATATCTCTCTAAAAAGTGTTTCTTCAGCCCATTCCATGTCGTGACACTTCCGGAAGGTAAATAGTACAACCAATCCTTAGCACTATCCATCAAAGAGAAACGAAAAACTTTCAACATTGCACCATCCGCCTCAACATCCGCTGGAAGCATGGCCATGACAATGGTGTGGAAGTCCATAAGATGTTTGTTTGGGTCTTCATTCACCATGCCATGGAACTTTGGTAATTCTCTAAGCAACCCCGGCTTGATTTCAAAAGTAGAGTTTGTTTGAATACACCCCTGTTGTGTATCAAGCCTATGAGAAGCCAAGTCCTTGAGTGTAGGATTTGCATCACCCATTGCTTCTTCTTCTTCAACTTGTGGTTCGTCTACGAATGGAACCTCTTGTTCTCTTTCTATTTGTAACTCTTTTTCCACTTTTAACTCTTGATTTTCTGTTGTGTCTTGACTTGGTTGGAGTATTGTGCCTCTTCGAGTAGCTATCCCACACCTTGGATAATTCCAATCTTTAGAAGCCAGGGATTAGGTACCTGAAAACAATTCTCGCAAACAAGTGAGAAACAAGACAAGAAACAAAAAGCAAAGATAAAAGCAGAAATTGTAAAAAGAAACTAAAAACTTAATAACAAGCCTTATGCCTCCCCGGCATTGGCGCCAAAATTTGATCGTTGTCGTAAGCGTCAAAAATAATTTCACTTTCTTACTCACTAAATATAAATGAAGTACAAGGTAAGGAAGAGTTCGTTTCCACAGAGAGGCAATTGTTGTTATGCGATTTTCAGTTTCTAAGGTAACCAAGGGGGGATTTTTGTTTTATCGAAATACTAAAGTAAAAATAAAATAAAGCAAAGCAAATAATTGGAATAATCAATAGAGATAAGATATTGGTCACGGGATAGTATCATTCACAAACATGTATTATCATCAATGATTAGAATTGGTATTTTAATCTCTCATTACTAAAAGTCCTAGGATACCTTGATTGCAAGTATATCCCGCTAATTCCCTGATTTCATCACAACCACATTAAAAGATGCATATGTGAATTCTTCCTAGAAAGCAACCTAAAGTGTAAAAGCACAATTAGATTTAACTCCCTAAAAGCAATAAGTTCTATAGAATAAGACTAATCAAGGCAATCAAACGTGTAAAAGCACTAATTCAATTTAACCAAGGTTATGATTCACTTGTGACTAGTAGGATATATCACTACAAGCACTACCCACAATTATGCTACTTAGAATCAGGGATAAACAACTATTTCGTATTGAAAACCCTAATCTAGCAATAGAGATGAAAGTAAATCGGATTGATTCCGGACTCAACCAAACAAACAATCAAATCATATAACACTATTAATTGTGAATCACAAATAATAAAATATTGAGACAAAACTAATTCATTGAATCACATAACATATTGAGAAATCAACTTTATCCCATAACCAATAATAATTGTTTAGCTACTCATAGCTATGGAGTTCATCATAAAAATATTAATTGAAAAGAATAAGATGAAAAAAAGCAAACCCTAGAAGCGTAAACAAAACCGGCTCTCCAAAGTTTCAAGAATAAAACGTGATATAAAGTTGTAGAAAACTTTCCCTTTTATAGCTTTTCATCTTTCCAAAATTAGGTCTTCATAGCCCAAAGCCCATGTGGTCCACCAATCCTATATGTGAGAAAACCCGTGTAGAAAATATGCCCAAAAATATGTCGCCGGAAAACTGGTATTGTGGTCGGAACTTGGTCGGAAAAATGACCGGAAAACTATTTCAGGTGACCGGCAAAGTCTACCCGGTCACCAGTCAACGAGTCAGCTCGGTCAGGTGAGTCGAGTCAAGGTGAATCGGTGAGTCAGACCGGGTCAGAATCAGAGTCAGCTATATGGGCTGAGTCGGATCAGGCCAAAGCCATCTTGCCAGGCCAGACCTGTGCTGCACCGAGATGGCGCAACACAACTTCAATTCCAGCCACTATGGCTATACATTCTGCAAACATCCTGGCACTCATTCCCGCCACCCCCGCACCCGTTATATGCCTTCAACTCACACATTCAATTCCAGAACATTACAATTTCATAACTACAGCCTCAACTCCAGTGCTGCCAACCAGAACCAACATCAACCAATTCATTCCATTGCTTCAATGGATACAAGCTCAACAAATGCACTCGCATCTCGGGACCACAACCATTCCATCCCTGCTGTAACTCCAGTTCAGCCGTAACACCACAGACTGCATCAAACTCTCAATACTACAGCTGCACTTCAACCCATCTTTGCCGTTATACATTCCAGCACACACACACACACCTGCAATCTCATTTATCGCCAATGCGGTACTCCATCATTTTTGCAGCTTCTTACTCGCAGCTCATACAACTGCGGCTCGACCATTATAAACTCATCTGTAACTCCACTCCCTGTAATTCAACACCATCACAACAGACAAGCAAGTCTTGCCTTTATAACTCACTCCACACTGCAATTACCCATACTCCTCCAACATCACCTGAAACTGCAGCTTCATTCATTACTTCAATTTCAACTTCACTGACCAGTTGCATACTACAACATCACTAACCCCTTCAGCTCTGCATTTCAGATCAATCAACTCATTCTCTTCTCTGCCAAGCCAAGTACCAGCAACAACCTGCAACTCATTGGAACCAAACACCCACACAACTGACTCCATTCCTTGGCTCCTGCAATCATCCAGCAGTTTTAGCTTCTTCTTGACTGTAGTTCAGCTATCTCCATCTTAATAGCATCACCAGCTACCTCAGTTGCAACCACTGAGCAAACCAGCTTGCACCAATTACTCAGCCTGCAGCTCATCTTGTAGCTTCAATTCCATTACTCCCATCTAAGCCACCAGACTCAATCACACAAAGAAAAACAACCACAACAAACCCATGAGAAGCAATGCTTATTCTCCAATCTGCAATCCCATTGCACAGTCAACACCATAAACACCATTTCTCTCTTCCTAGCAACAGTCTCGAATTCATCCTGTAGATCCAACAGACTGAAACCACCTCAATCTTCACAGATATCCACCAATTTCACCATCTACAGCTGTTGAATCTTCAAATGGGCAACACCCATCTCAGCATCTTGCTCACCTTAATCTCCACCAGAGACCATCACTGCTTGCCAACAACATAAACCCTAAGCCAACAAACATCTCATACCCATGACAATCACCAAAGATCAATAAATCGCAAAGAAACCCATCTTGATTCTTACCATGATTTCTTCATTTTGGTACTCAAATTCTTCCATTCTCAAACCCTAACTCTGATTTCGACTGAGAAGAACAGCCCAAATTACATTCCAAAATCAGTGAATCCATCGATCTTCGGACTCATCGTCTTCTAATTAAACACCAGCAACATCATCTTTTGGATCTTTCAACAGCAAACTCCATTCCTCTCTGAATCTCGTCCTTTCTCTCAAATTCATTTCAGGTGAACAAATAATTGAGAAGTAATCTTTTCTCGATTTTAGGGTACTGAAGTAAGTAGGTTATAATTGATGTTCTGTCACCTTGATAAGGGCTACCCAGATGGCATCCCCTTAACCACAGCTAGTCTTTGTTTAATACTCCTCCAAATAGAGTTGCCCCTT
Source organism: Papaver armeniacum (assembly GCA_023531295.1). Classification (NCBI taxonomy): domain Eukaryota; kingdom Viridiplantae; phylum Streptophyta; class Magnoliopsida; order Ranunculales; family Papaveraceae; genus Papaver; species Papaver armeniacum. The sequence goes on along the minus strand of JAJJWW010001906.1, from coordinate 179,695 downwards.
AACCTTGGCTCAGCTCCCAATAGCATGTGAAATGACAATTACGCCTTTTTGACTCAATTTGAATGATTTCCGCTTCTTTTCCTCCGTGCGACTTCAAAGTACCTAATAACTCAAAAACACGCGTAAAGTACATAATTCACAAGAAAAATAGCAAAGAAAGCATAACTACTAGATAGTAAATTAGGTGTTTTAGACACCTATCATGCGGATTGAAAATCTACCTATCTGAAAAAGCGGGGGTACAACAACCACACCCAATATTTCGCTTAGCAATCTATATGGACAAACTCCAATATTCTTTTAAGAGATTCAACAAGACTCAATCTATAAAAAGTATATCAACGAGTTATATCTCTCTTTCTCAATTTAATTCTTTCTCAAGCAAATAGAAATCTGCGAGTCTAATTGAATACAAGAGAAATCACTTGAACGGTACCAAAGACCAATGTTCAAGGATCAATCAATTTCAATCAACAACCAAAGGTCGAATTTCTAATTGATTGATTCAAACGCACAACCTGTGATATTTCAATTATATAACAAAATATAATGCGAAACAGAAATAACACAGACACCAGAAATTTTGTTAACGAGGAAACCGCAAATGCAAAAAAACCACGGGACCTAGTCCAGATTGAACACTACACTGTATTAAGCCGCTACAGACACTAGCCTACTACAAACTAACTTCGGTCTGGACTGTAGTTGAACCCAAATCAATCTCACACTGATTCAAGGTACAGTTGCGCTCCTTACGTCTCTGATCCCAGCAGGATACTACGCACTTGATTCCCTTAGCTGATCTCACCCACAACTAAGAGTTGCTACGACCCAAAGTCGAAGACTTTAATAAACAAATATGTATCACACAGAAAAGTCTACAGAATAGATAAATCTGTCTCCCACAGAAATACCTACAAGTTTTGTTCCGTCTTTTGATAAATCAAGGTGAACATGAACCAATTGATAACCCGGACTTATATTACCGAAGAATAGCCTAGTATTATCAATCACCTCACAATAATCCTAATCGACGCAGCGAAAAAAGATATTGTGGAATCACAAACGATGAGACGAAGATGTTTGTGATTACTTTTCTATTTTCCTATCGGAGATAAAGATCTCAAGCCAATCGTTATGATTGTACTCAAAACGATAGAATCAGCAAGATCAGATCACACAACTACGAGAAAGTAGTATCGGTGTGGCTTCACAATCCCAATGAAGTCTTTAAGTCGTTAACCTGGTTTAAGAAAAAAACCTAAGGTTAAAGGAGAATCGACTTTAGCTAATACAACTAGTATCACACGGAAGGTGTGGGGATAAGGTTTCCCAGTTGCTAGAGTTCTCCCTTATATAGTCTTTCAAATCAGGGTTTGCAATCAATGTTAGCTTGGTAACAAAGCATTCAATATTTACCGTTAGATGAAAACCTGATTAGATTATGGCTAATATCTTTCAACCGTTGGATCGAAAACTTAGCTTGTTACACACAAATGAAATGTACTATTTTCGGTTTATGTAACCGTACCCAAACATGAACATTTTTTGGTTCAACAATAGTTAACCAAATGGTTAGCCATATGAGCACTTTCATATCAACTTATAAGTGCATAATTCATATGATTTTAGTGTCCATTCCATACTTGTTTTAGCTATTATTCTTGCATGTATTCGTATTATTACTCTTGTTTTCTATTATTTGCCTCTAATAGGGGAATCATCCACAAAGGAGCTACAAATTGATGAAAATAGCTAGGAAGAGAAGTATTCCAAGTATCCAAGTGCCCAAGTCCAAGAGAAGTGGAAGAAAAGCGACGAAAAGGAGCAAAACGCTCAAAATCAAGAGAAGGGCCAAAGACCGATCTTAACTCATTCAAATTATTTCTCATCACCATCTTGAAGAGAATTGAAATAAAAAAATAATTCAAAAAGAATGAGGTCATTCCGAGTTCGGATGAAGAAGTTGTGGCCAAAACAAGCTTTTATTGAATACCGAAGACAGTAAAGTTCGCGGAAGGGTTTCATATTTTAATTCCGAAAATTTCTGCTGGAATTTGAAGTTCGCAGACTGGGTTCGCGAACTTAGCAAGTAGGAAATGTGTATTAATACCTTGGAAGGCCTAAGGGCACGTTTGGATTCGTTATTTTGTTATTTCGGGTCGGGTTCTTGAACCGAACTAAATACTTGATGGCCAAGTAATGTAAACCTATAAAAAGATATTAGGTCATGTAAAATCATCGAATCTCATATTAATTTTGTTCTTCATTAATATTTTAGGGTTTACCCCTTTAGGGGGAAACCGGGTAATTGTGTAATCATGAGAAACTAAATCCTTTGTTGATTAAGGATGAATTCAATGTTCTAAGCGTGAAGCTTTATTAATAATACAAGTCTATTTGAGGTTTTAATCATCATCATTTGTTTTCACTATATTTAGGGTTTATGATTGATTTCTAGATTGTTCAAGTGTACAATTGGATTAATCTTTTGATCATTCTTGTTGCTAGTATAGGGTTAGGATATCCGTGTAATTGTTGAATAACCCTTACACAACTAGAGAACATGAGACCTCTCAGAGGGATTCTGTAGAGCAATCATGTGTGAAGACAACACTAGTAAGTGTACCTTGCGCTAAGAGTCTAACTGCTAGGATCAACCTAAGTTCACATAACTTAAAGCATATGATTGGGTTACACCATGAGTGCGCTACTACTTGGTGGTTCAGTTGGATAGAACTTGATATGCGAGCGCTTCGGTATCAAGTTACACAAGGAGCTTTGGGGATAACACTGCTCTAGATGTTATTCTACGGTTGGTGATGAATGGTTCTTACGAACGATAGATAAGTATCTAATCCTGTTAACGCTTGGTAACGGTGAAGGATTCCTTAATCATCTCTTTTCTTTAGTATTGTCTTTATAATTATCTTACAACCAAAACCCCCTTTGTTATTTACTTTATCTTGGTATTTTAAATAACCTATCAATTACACAGCTCTCTGTGGGAACGATCTCTTACTACCGCTATATTACCAGTTAATTAGTGGGAAATATATTTATTAATTTGTTGTGCCTACGACAGCCCATCATCAACCATATTCTTCTTCACCATAACTAGTTCAAATGACTCAAATGAACTAGTTAGAGAGTTGTTCAATTGCAAGTAAATCTTATGTAACTACACAAGACACAATCGAAGCAAAAACTATTTGATTCACTCGAATCGGTTCATGAAATATATAGCCATGGTTTGCACTTTGCATTCCTTAGTTTTTATAAAGGAGTTAACAAACAATCGTTTTTAGATATAACCAACTCAAGTTCGCAAACTTAGTTCCCGGAAGGAGTTCTCAAACTCCAACAGAATTTCTCAGGAAGAGAACTTCCGCCAGTTCGCGGACTTAGCTCATGGCTCTGATTCCGGTTCTCTTGATCAACAAAGTTCGCAAACTTTGGTTCAAGGAAACAAGGACTTATACATGTGTGTTGCCACACAATGCTTATATCCAACATTGGTTATATGATCTAAACTCTCATTTCAATCATTGAAACATTCTTAGAGGACATTCCGTCAAAGTAAGCAATTTCCAAAGTGATTGAAACATGTCATGACTTTCGTCACTAGGTAAAGATGAACTTGGCCAAAGCAAAAGCTTACCAACACATATTTCGAGAAATAGATAGGCGAGATAAACTCGGCTCGAAATAGAAAATGTGTATAATCAAAGTCTATATAGCAAAATGACTTTTGTCTAAAAATAGGAGATAGAGTAGATAGACTTTTGAGTGATAGATAAGTTCAAGTCTCCGCATACCTTTTAGTCGATGAAGATCCACCAGTTCCTTGAGTAGTCCTTCGTCTTGTATGATGATCGCCATGGAGTTCTTGAGCTCAACTACACTTTCTATCCTAGTACGAGACTTAGCTATAGTAGACTAGAAATCAAGACTTATAGTTTTGATCACTAATATTGACAAACATGCTTGAGATAGCAACGCATGCGAGTTCGACCGAGCAATGCTCTAACAATCTCCCCCTTTGTCAATTTTAGTGACAAAACTATCAATACATATGGAATACAAAAATAAATTAATTTTTGTAGCTCCTATTCCACATGCCTAATCTTCAACATTACTCGAAATCTTCGTCACTTCCAAGTACTCCAACGATCCCAAAGGTTGTAAGTTCAGCATCATCGTTGTTGAAAATCCGTAGCTATAACAACGAGAAAACAAGAGTTCTCAATCATTTTTATACAGTGTCATAGTATCATTATACAGTATCAAAGTTCAATTGCATCACAACTTCGACAGCAATACTATGGTGATATGTATCACTCCCCCTTAGTCAATACTCCATCTCACATGGAAACCACCCCCCTTACATAATGATCCGAAAACCATATGTATTTGTAGTGTGAACTACATATTAATTCTACCCCTTTTTGTCAATAAAATTGGCAAAGGTACGAAAACGGGATCCTAATGAAATTTCCGAAAGAGACATTTCATGACCAAAAGAAAGCACATATCATCTTATTTAGATGCAATCATATAGCCGAAGCTAAATGCATTCATCAAGGAGTTTATAAAGATACAAGATAACCCCTATAATATTCCACAGCCGCACTCCCCATAAAGATTTGGCAATTAAGCACAAGTTCAATTAAGAACTCTCCCCCATAAAATGTCATTCCCGAAAGAACAACAAGAGCAACCTTAATTTCAAAAGAAAAGAAGGATTTCTTTGGACAGAAAAAATCACATACAAGTATGAATTTGAATCCAAAATACTCAATTAAATTAACCACAAGAGAACCCATGATTAATTTAATCGGAAATGCTCAACATAAGTGAACTTATGGAGACTCAAAAATACTAAATTAGATTAATCACAAGAGAACCCATAATTAATCTAATAGGAATACACAACCAAATTAACCACAAAAAGTAATCAATTTAATTGATCATGCTCGACATAAGAAAACTTACAGAGCAACAACTAAATAACCAAACAAGGATGATTAATTTAGTTGAACATGCTCGACATAAAGTACCTCACGGAGCAACAACTAAGCCAAAGAATAACTCATTCGATAGAGCTCAACATAAGACGCCTTATGGAACAACACAGTATATACACAAATTGTGGATCGGAGGTTGACCTAATACCGTGGAATAAGCAAGGATTCATTCTATTTTCCATCACCATTTGCACAATTACATACAATAGACATAATCCTTGAAAACAAAAGATTTTAACCTATTTTCCATCAATAATTGACATAATAGGCTTAACTTTTGTATTGTCAAAAGTTCATTCCTTCTTTTATCAACACATGCATATCGACATATAAAGGACCTAACTTTTGACAAGGTATGGGACAATCATAGTTCACGGACGCAAACACACATATCCCATAACAAATTGCAATATATAAAACCATAAAGATTAATACTGCAAAAATCATCTTCCAAACAATTTTAGAATTTAAACCAATAAATCTAAAAACATGAAGATGAAAACGTTGGACATAGCTATGTGTAATCACAATAATGGCTATTCCAAACTCTAGTAATCCTTCTCAAAAACAAGAATAAATTCTCATAAGAAGTTTCCTAGGTATCAGGACAAACTCATAATGCACATATAAGATGATTTGTCCTTAGAGGGTAGAATCAATCTTTTTCGCCCGTATTTACACCAAGAATAGCTACTAAAGGCCTATAAAAAAGATTTTCTTAACAAAGAAGAACATACAAAGTCATTAACGACCATGCACCATAGTTCATAAAGGATGATTGAGAACATTCAAGAATCCCATAACAATGCGTACTACTGCCCATTCTTGAACTTCCTTCTTTGTGATTCACCAACAACATTCTTGTAAAAGCTAAAAATTATCTTAGAAGAGTAGTACTCCAATAATCCAAGTGCCCAAGTCCAAGAGAAGTGGAACAAGTGCGACGAAAAGGAGCAAAACACTCAAAAACAAGATACTGGACAAATATCAATCTTAACTCATCCAAATTCAAGGTTTCTCATCTCCATTTTGAAGAGAAGGTCATTCCGAGTTCGGACGAAGAAGTTACGACCAAAACAAGTTTACCGAATATCGACGTTAAGTATGCATACGGGTTTGCAAACGAATTTTTATGACCTGGAGCAGTATGCAAACAGGTATGCGTACTTAAACCCCTCAGTTTTGATTTTAAATGATGTTATACATACCTGGTAGGTGTACCATGAAGTCCAAACATCCAGAACATAATTTGTGTGCCCCAATTCTCGTGCTTCCCTCACCGTATACATATCAGGGCATTCCTTGGTGAGGATGCACTTTCAACACAATCAAGTTGTGTTGGGGTGAACAATGTCTTGCTCAACACAAGTGACCTTTGGATTATCATGAAAGAGATCGCTTTTAGAACCTTTCACATCCAATTCCATTTTTCCAAAAAACTTGTTAAGTTCCAACATCATGGATACTGCCTTCTCCATAGTCATGGAATTTTCTGAAAGATCATTCCTTTTCGCACTCGAAGCATCATTGACTTTCTTTGGTACCCACTTCTGAGTGCGTTTAGGAACAACCGGAACCTTCTTCCCATTACTCTCTTCAAGATTTCTCGGAAGAGAATTTGATTGACTATTATTTTGCAAGTTAGTCTTTCTCCAACTGGGAGCATCGGATCTTGTCTTCTTCTTTACAAAGTTATCCTTTTGATAACCATTACGATTGTGAAAATGACTCGTATGATGTTTATAGGCAAATCTAGGTTTATCACAACACTAATTTCTTTGCCTAAAGGTTGGACATTTACAACCTGTAACGTTAAGGGGATTAGTCTTAACATATGATCTTGGTTTCACAACTTCTTGTGATGCCCAAACAAGAACATCATGAAGTTTCTCATTCCTTATACGGAAGCGACATCTCCTTTCCATGTGACCTTTATTTCCGCAATAGTGGCAAAAATAAGGAATGTTCTTACCTCGATCCATGTGCGCTGACTTTGGAGGTTGATATACTTTGCTCTTTTGAACCTTAACTTCCGGTGAAGGTATTTCACTTTTGCCATCAGTGAAAACCTTTTGTTGAGAATAATCGCTAGGCTTGACAAATTTTACCTCTTTGCTAATACTTGGAGCATCTATTCCCTTATAGCCCAATCCTCGTGTATCACGATGACTTTTACTTGCTCCTAGCATAATGGTTAATTTGTTTGAACTAGTATTGAACTTTTTCAAGTTATCTTCCAACATCTTGATTTTATCAAGAGCAGCAGCTAAATCAGCCTCAAGACGTTTTTCTCGAGCGAGAGAAGCGCTTTCTCTATCAACAAAACTTGCTTGCTGGGAGATAATCCTTCCTTCAATTTCTGCAAGTTTATCTTCTAACAAGAAGTATTTTTGATTAACACGATCACATTCAAGTGACTTTCTACTCAGGTTTTCCTCGGTATCTTTGAGGACCGATTCGCAAGAGCGATTCCGACCATAAAGACCTCCGTAAATCCTTTTCAATTTCTTGTTTTCTCGACAGAGAGGAGTCAGAAGAGGTGTGACATGAGAAGTTGTAATCTTCTTAATTTTCCACGAATCCAAAAACTTAACATATTCTGAGACTTCCTCATCAACATATCTATCAATATCTGAACCACCTTCATCAGAAAGTTCATCCAACTGTTCTTCTAGGAGTGTTTCCCAATCAACAATTTTTACATCAAGAGAATGTTTAGATATTGACTTAGATGTGACAGTTCTCTCAGGTGAATCCAAGCTTTCGGAATCATCTGGTAATTTCTGGACTGGTGCGTTATTAGAGATACACTCGTCCATAATAAGATCGCTACAAACACAGACTTATGATGTCTTAAACGTGTTTGCCTGCTCTGATACCAATTGAAAAAGCGGGGGTACAACAACCACACCCAATATTTCGCTTAGCAATCTGTATGGACAAACTCCAATATACTTTTAAGAGAATCAACAAGACTCAATCTATAAAAAGTATATCAACGAGTTATATCTCTCTTTCTCGATTCAATTCTTTCTCAAGCAAATAGAAATCTGCGAGTCTAATTGAATACAAGAGAAATCACTTGAACGGTACCAAAGACCAATGTTCAAGGATCAATCAATTTCAATCAACAACCAAAGGTCGAATTTCCAATTGATTCATTCAAACGCACAACCTGTGATATTTCAATTATATAACAAAATATAATGCGGAATAGAAATAACACAGACACCAGAAATTTTGTTAACTAGGAAACCGCAAATGCAGAAAAACCCCGGGACCTAATCCAGATTGAACACTACAATGTATTAAGCCGCTACAAACACTAGCTTAGTACAAACTAACTTCGGTCTGGACTGTAGTTGAACCCAAATTAATCTCACACTGATTCAAGGTACAGTTGCGCTCCTTACATCTCTGATCCCAGCGGATACTACGCACTTGATTCCCTTAGCTGATCTTCCCCACAACTAAGAGTTGTTACGACCCAAAGTCGAAGACTTTAATAAACAAATCTGTATCATACAGAAAAGTCTACAGAATAGATAAATCTGTCTCCCACAGAAATACCTACAAGTTTTGTTCCGTCTTTTGATAAATCAAGGTGAACATGAACCAATTGATAACCCGAACTTATATTCCCGAAGAATAGCCTAGTATTATCAATCAACTCACAATAATCCTAATCGACGCAGCGAAAAAAAGATATTGTGGAATCACAAACGATGAGACGAAGATGTTTGTGATTACTTTTTTATCTTGCCTATCGGAGATAAAGATCTCAAGCCAATCGTTACGATTGTACTCAAAACGATAGAATCAGTAAGATCAGATCACACAACTACGAGAAAGTAGTATCAGTATGGATTTACAATCCCAATGAAGTCTTTAAGTCGTTAACCTGGTTTAAGAAAAAAACCTAAGGTTAAAGGAGAATCGACTCTAGCTAATACAACAGTATCACACGGAAGGTGTGGGGATTAGGTTTCCCAGTTGCTAGAGTTCTCCCTTATATAGTCTTTCAAATCAGGGTTTGCAATCAGTGTTAGCTTGGTAACAAAGCATTCAATATTCACCGTTAGATGAAAACCTGATTAGATTCAAGCTAATATCTTTCAACCGTTGGATCGAAAACTTAGCTTGTTACACACAAATGAAATGTACTATTTTCGGTTTATGTAACCGTACCCAAACATGAACATTTGTTGGTTCAACAATAGTTAACCAAATGGTTATCCATATGAGCACTTTCATATCAACTGATAAGTGCATAATTCATATGATTTTAGTGTTCATTCCATACTTGTTTTAGCTATTATTCTTGCATGTATTCGTATTATTACTCTTGTTTTCTCTTATTTGCCTCTAATATGGGAATCATCCACAAAGGAGCTACAAATTTCTGAAAAGATCTAGGAAGAGAAGTATTCCAAGTATCCAAGTGCCAAAGTCCAAGAGAAGTGGAAGAAAATCGACGAAAAGGAGCAAAACCCTCAAAATCAAGAGAAGGGCCAAAGACCGATCTTAACTCATTCAAATTAAGGATTTCTCATCACCATCTTGAATAGAATTGAAAGATAAAAAGAATGCAAAAATAATGAGGTCATTCCGAGTTCGGATGAAGAAGTTGTGTCCAAAACAAGCTTTTATTGAATACCGAAGACAACAAAGTTCGCGGACGGGTTTCATATTTTAATTCCGAAAATTTCTGCTGGAATTTGAAGTTCGCGGACTGGGTTCGCGAACTTAGCAAGTAGGAAACGTGTATTAATACCTTGGAAGTCCTAAGGGCACGTTTGGATTCGTTATTTCGTTATTTCGGGTCGGGTTCTTGAACCGAAATAAATACTTGATGGCCAAGTAATGCAAACCTATAAAAAGGTATTAGGTCATGTAAAATCATCGAATCTCATATTATACTTTTGTTCTTCATTAATATTTTAGGGTTTACCCCTTTAGGGGGAAACCGGGTAGTTGTGTAATCATGAGAAACTAAATCCTTTGTTGATTAAGGATGAATTTAATGTTCTAAGCGTGAAGCTTTATTAATAATACAAGTCTATTTGAGGTTTTGACCATCATCGTTTGTTTTCACTATATTTAGGGTTTATGATTGATTTCTAGATTGTTCAAGTGTACAATTGGATTAATCTTTTGATCATTCTGTTGCTAGTATAGGGTTAGGATATCCGTGTAATTGTTGAATAACCCTTACACAAGTAGAGAACATGATGAGACCTCTCAGAGGGATTCTATAGAGCAATCATGTGTGAAGAAAACACTAGTAAGTGGAACTTTCGCTAAGAGTCTAACTGCTAGGATCAACCTAAGCTCACATAACTTAAAGCATCTTATTGGGTTACACCTTGAGTGCGCTACTACTTGGTGGTTCAGTTGGATAGAACTTGATATGCGAGCGCTTCGGTATCAAGTTACACAAGAAGCTTTGGGGATAACACTGCTCTAGCTGTTATTCTACGGTTGGTGATGAATGGTTCTTACGAAAGATAGATAAGTATTCTAATCCTGTTAACGCTTGGTAACGGCGAAGGATTCCTTAATCATCTCTTTTCTTTATTATTGTCTCTATAAGTATCTTACAACCAAAACCCCCCTTTTTTATTTACTTTATCTTGCTATTTCAAATAACCTATCAATTACACAGCTCTCTGTGGGAACAAGACAATACGACAACAAGATAACTTGTGTGATTGACTATGGATACAAGATCGAGACAATACAACAACAAAGTATGTTTACTTGATAATAGGTTCGGACTTAACCAAACACAATAGGATTGCTATCAAGTAAATAGGAATTAACGTTTGTGTATTTTTCTTCTAATTGTAATAAAAATAATTATAATTGCGGAAATAGAAAAGTAAAAGACACATCAAGATTTTGTTAACGAGGAAACCGCAAATGCAGAAAAACCCCGGGACTTTGTCCAGAATTGAATACTCTTAGGATTAATCCGCTATACAAAATCTAAACCAACTTCAAATAGTTGAGACCAAGCAACTAAACCTATAGTTCACCTAGTTTAAATTAGAGAAAAGTTATTGATATTAGTAATTAAAAGATCATATAGAATAAAGAAACATCGGAAAAGAAAAGAAAGAGAGAGGATAATCAGATGGGTAGAAAACGAAGAGTTTATTCACTCTTGGAAGTAGTTGGAAGAGATCTCTGAGGAGGAAATCGAGATGATTAACATGGATTAGAGAGAATAGACTAAACAAATAAAGAAAAAGAGGATTAAAAATTTCGATTTAAATTAAAAATTCAGATGGCAGCTAATGGAGGAAATTATTAGATCTAGACTAGGGATTAAAACATAAAGCAACAATAGAATCGAAACGAAAGATTTACTAGCATGAGATTATAAAAACAAAGAGAAAAAGAATTAGATTTGCATCAGGAATGAGAAGTTTTGGAAAATTGAAGAACGATTTAGGAACGATTCAATTGTCGAGTTGCAGAGCACCTAGTAAACCTCTTTCGCCCTCAGAATTTCCATGCATGGCATTATAGTAAACCTGAGATGCTATTGGAGAGTTTGGAGGGTCGTTTTCTCCAGTAACATTAGAAAAGTTACTATCTTCATTAATAATAAAGTTTAACTGCAAATTTTCATTCAAAATAACTTCACCCACTTCATTCCCTTGAACAACCATCTCCTTATTGTCAGCATTTGCCAGAAATTTTTATTGGTTTATCTCAATAGCTTCCACTTGATTAACACCTTCTTCATTGAAAGGGTCAACACCCTGAAGATTAAAAACCAGTTCATCCATCCATGCAAGAGTTATAACAATTCCATAGTAAAGCTGGCTATGATTAAGGACATAACATGTTCTGCAAGTAGCTGAGGGAAAACCAAGATAAAAGATTGCAAATTTGACGATTTCACCATCTTCAAGAGTTAACTTAACTTTTCTGCACAAAGGGAGATTCACATCAACTTTCACTCTAGCTTTCACCACACCAGTTCTATCCCTGTTGAAGATATTAAGCACCTCCCCAGCTTGAGAAGCCACCATATAAGAAATATTATCTCTGTCTAAATCAGCTCTTAACCAAATTCGATGTAGAAAAGTTCAAACTGAAAATTAACCTGGTGCACATTCATATGAAACTCCCATGGCATCAGCACCATAAGAAAACCTTGAATAGAGTGAGGTCTTCCTCTATGTATTCTATGATAAAAAAATTTGTTCAGAATTCGAAAGATGAACACATTTCTTTTGTTTGTGTTGATGATGACAACATTGTGATCAGTCCCCCAAATAGCTCTTAGTGCATAATTCAATGCTCCTCTAGTGACCATAATATCTTATATACATATATGCATCCAATCAAAGCAAATGATTCTACAAATTTTCCTTTTCCTTTAATAGAAACATGTTAATTAATAGTCTTTTGAGTAACTGGACATTTTTTTGCCAACTGATCAGACAAATTAATTATAGTTGAATTACTAGCAGCCGTGAATACAGAATGTAGATTGAGGCAATAATAGTAGTAGAGAATTTCTGAGTTAGTTTTGTTCTGTATCTCTTTATGAGGAATATTGGTATACAAGAAGAACTCTTTATACTTGAAAGAAGCATGCTCAGAATATTGAGTTGAATGCCAAGTGTAAATCATGCACGGAATTAGATTAAACTTGTGGTTAAGTAGATGACTAAACTTGGACCTGTCTTGATAATAATTTGTGTACAAAGTAATGATTATTACTTGGGCGATAAGAACCTGATTAATCCTTTGATTCATCCTTGGGAAATGGGTAGCTTGTTTGAACGACCAAACCAAAAAAAAATTTAAAGAAATCTTCTGACCAAATCTGCTCCTAACTGTGAAAGACCAAATCCATGCCACCGCCGCCGAAGAGCAAAGCTTAAAACCCTAGCACCTACCAATCAAGAATTGTAGGCGAGAAGGGATAAATCCTGAAAAAGAAAAATTAGAGAATAGTTATTGATATTAGTAATTAAAAGATCTTATAGAATAAAGAAGCACCGGAAAAGAAAAGAAAGAGAGAGGATAATCAGATGGGTAGAAAACGAAGAGTTTGTTCACTCTTGGAAGTAGTTGGAAGAGATTTCATAGGAGAAAATCGAGATGATTAACATGGATTAGAGAGAATAGACTAAACAAATAGAGAAAAAGAGGATTAAAAATTTTGATTTAAATTAAAAATTTAGATAGCAGCTAATGGAGGAAATTATTAGATCTAGACTAGGGATTAAAACATAAAGCAACAATAGAATCAAAACGAAAGATCTACTAGCGTGAGATTAGAAAAACGGAGAGAAAAAGAATTTGATTTGCATCAAGAAAGAGGAGTTTTGGAAAATTAAATAACGATTTAGGAACGATTCAATCGCCGAGTTGCAAAGCACCTAGTTCCCCCCACCCCTCCACACACACGTCTACAAATAACTACATTAAACATTCCTGTCTGTTACGACACGAGTCATTCCCTAGGTTCACACACATATTTAATAAAGATTTTGTTAAAGGAAGAGCAAAATGTGATTCGAGGAATGCAAAAATCTAGCGAGTCGACTCATTGTATTTTTCTAATTTGGTCTAAAATATCCATACTAATCACACAAGCCCTTGGCACATGTGAATTGTCTTCTTTTTTTTCATAGAATAACATAAGGGTAAATCCTAACTCTGGATGGATAATGGTGTATGTTGATTTTTATGCCAATGTGAAGAACTACCTCTCGAGGGTTTTTATAACATTGACATGGTAGGCCTACTTTGATACAAGTTCTAATCTAAGCAGCAGCAAGACGTATGATTTCTTCCTTGGTTAATGGTTTTTCTTATTTCTATTATGTATTGTTAACTTTGTAGACATGTTAATTGAAAATCAAAATGTTCACTTGGCAGCCGATAACATCTATGATGTCTGGTTTTGATTTTAGCATACATGTTGACTGTTGACATATCAATTGTAAATATTGGTGTTTAGGAATAGTTTTGGTGCAAGCTTTGTTAAGCGTGTTCCTGCCATTCATGCGAGCGATGATGCTCAGGTTTCAAACCCACGATTCCATTACCCGTTCTTCTTTTACAAAAATGATATGTGCAAAGTCCGTAATCAAAATTTTATGCGTTAATTATATCACGTATAACAGCATAGATGATGATCACATTTTCCCTTTCAGTTATTATCCTGTTTAGTTACATCGCATGAGGAGATTTCAAAAGATTTAAGGTAAATTGACTAGGGTCCATGACCTGTTACGTATGAATAAGACAACAGAGAGTTTTAGTTTTCTAAACATGTATGAAAAACATGTGTGGCAAAGAATGATAGTTTGGACCAAGTCAAAAATATATAGAGGGTCAAGTCCGATTAGCGAGTCAAGTACGATTTGTACTCTCCTCGGATTCGTTTTCACTATCCCTTTAACAAAAATGTTTAACAAATTCTCTTTTCTCTTTTCTTCTCTCCCTCCCCTTTGTGTCTCCTTTATTTTCTAGTTCACGACACATTTGCAATACCTTTTTCATTTTCTTTTTGGCCTCGTGCCACGGTGGAAGAAAGATACTCTTTTGGCTTACCAGAGAATTTGAATCTTTATGCCGTGCCGTGGTGGACTGGACATATAAAAACTATAATGATAAATCAACAACCTAAAAACTCAATACCATCCCTCACTCCATAATAAAAGTAGCACTGGTGCTGCTTACCCCCCCTCCTATTGGTTGGTTATCGTGACCTCGCGCTCTCATTGGCTAATTGAGAAACCATTCGTATTCGTCAGATGAAATTTCGTTAGATATGATGCGTTGATCTGACAATGTGCGGTGTAGATTGGATGGATTAGTGGGACACATGCGACGGACGGCCCCCATTATTTAGAAAAATTGCTATATTAATTTCGTGTATTTATTTTGAAAATCCAGAAAATAAAAAAAACTACTATATTAATTTTAGACATTTATGATTAAAATAAAAAAAAATCAATTCAACATATTTATGGAATAAAATAATCTTTTATAATTTTATGAAAATCCAAAAAATAAAAAAATTACTATATTAATTTTGGACATTTATGATTAGAATAAAAAAAAAATTAATTTAACATATTTATGAAATAAAATAATTACATTTATAATTTCATGTAATTATTGTAAAAGATCCGGAGAATTAAAAAGATACTACATTATGATATTGGACATTTATGATTAAAATAAAAAAAAATCAACGTATTTACGGAATAAAAAAAGATTTATATTTTTTAAATCTTTTAAAAGGAAAAAAAATATAGAAGTAACTATATTAATTTTTAGTATTGATGATAAATATCTAACAAAGGAAAAACTAACAATATATAAAAAATACTACATTAATTGATATTTAAATTACTATTTATATTTATGTTAACAATATTCATTAATATATAAAAAAAATCTGATCATTTACCTAAACACAATCTAACAAGTTCCATTAATACGGTTAATTTAATAATAAAAAAAAACCAATGGTTAATAAAGGATGAAAATCATTCTTCATCCCTATTTTCTTTATAACAAGCTATATAACTGGATTTAATTCCATAACAGTTTTAAAGATTTTCTTTGGTACCAAGTTTCCAACATCTATATAAAGAATGCAAATCACTCTTTATTCCTACATAAACCACGTACTTTATGTGAAAAAGGAGGTAGCGAACAGAAGATATCAACTATGACTTTTGAAGAAAATCACAACAAAGGGGAAGCAATGGTAGTTGATTCCAGTGGTATGTAAACTTATTCAAGTGTCACAATTTGGATTCCTAGGCTGCTGTTTTTTTTTTTTCTCTTATCAATATTTTCTTTATATTAATAGGTTGTTTTTTTTTCTCTTATCAATTTTTAAATATATGATGTTTATATGTAGGTAAGAAACCTTCGGGAACAGTTTATACCCCCTTCAAGCGTCTGGTTAGGAATCATACACAACAGAAAGTCGTGCGGGCTTTGGTTCTGAAAAAATGGAGGTTTGAAAACAGAAAAACAGGTCAATTATGGAGTTTGGACCTGCATCTCATTGACCAAGAGGTAAGTTAGTCGACCTCTGTTGAATATTATCGGTAAAAGTTAATTGTTTTTTTTTTAGCCGATTAGAAATTAATTGCTGATTGGATATAATGCAGGGTACTCAAATGCATGCTAGGGTAGGCAAAGATTATATACAGTTGTTTGAAGAGAAATTCGAGGAGGGAAATGTGTATTCCATTCAGAGGTTTAGCATTGCCAAGCCATCAGCCGGTTATAGAATTGTGTCCTTTGAAAATGTAATGTGGCTGAACAGGTTTAGCAAGGTGGAGCATCTGAAAGTTGACCTTTCGACTTTTCCCCAATGGATATTTAGTTTCCTTGCTCTCGAGAATATTGGGACCAGAAAAAATGATACTACGTATTATACAGGTAAACAGTCGGAAATAACAAAAAAACTATTTTTTTTGTTTTGAAAAAACAACAAACATTAACCTCTTCTTATATAATTTCTGCAGCTGTGATTGGAAGGCTAAATTCCGTGTCGAAAGGTTGTGACGAAATCAGTTGAAGAATTTTAGAAAGTAAGTGATGTGCTTATGATGGAGATTATGATTGAGAATGAGAGGTAAACTACACGGTATCTAATCGGTTTTTGATTCAATAATTTTTGTTGAGTGGATTAGCCTAATGGATTT
Organism: Papaver armeniacum; assembly: GCA_023531295.1. Classification (NCBI taxonomy): domain Eukaryota; kingdom Viridiplantae; phylum Streptophyta; class Magnoliopsida; order Ranunculales; family Papaveraceae; genus Papaver; species Papaver armeniacum. The sequence goes on along the minus strand of JAJJWW010001906.1, from coordinate 162,963 downwards.
TTGTTCGTCTTTAGGGGAACTACAATGAAAGTAACCTTATGGGAAGATTTGGTTCATGCTATCAAGGATGGGATGTTGGATGGTCGTCCAAATGTACCTGTGGTGATGATTGTCACTGGTACATATGTGAAGGATCATTTGGGTAAGAAATTTTGAAGAAACCATTTGTAGACTAATACTTTTAATTTATTTATGGAAGCTGCTTCCATGCAGTATGCAGTTGTTCATATTGATGTATTGTAACATTACGTAACATTACAGGTGCTATTAGCCTCTGTACTACTCCTACATCTAGAGTATTCGTGGATCTTGATGTTCAGCAAGTGCGTGATTTCAAGACAAAGTAAGGCAAATGTTGTTGGAAAAATTAATACATGTAACGTCACATACGTCACATCTAATCCAGTAAATCTTATGTGAATCTTATACGCATATCATCCCTTTTTCAGGCTTACTTCAGATCTTGTGGAGGTCGGTAAGGTTGAATTGAAGGAAGACAATCCAAAAGAAAACATGGTGACATTGTTCGATCTAACATAAATGATGCAGTATGATTGTAATAAGGTGTGTGCACCCAACTCGAAACGTTGTGTATCCTTTTGGATGTGGTTGTGTTTTGGTATTCAACAGACAGTTCTATTTTATTTAGTTATGATAGTTTATAATTTCTTATTGTTTAAGAATCTAAACTGCAATGTCTTTTCGTGTCTCTAGGATAAGACATGCTACTGTGAGGCAACCATTGTTGGAATGGCAGATGGTAAAGATTGGTACTACGTATCTTGCAGTAAATGCTACAAGCGAATCGATGGTCAGGATTCTTGCAGCAAGTGTGGTCCTGATTTCCGGGAAGCTATACCATGGTACGCACAATATAATATATAACTCTGTGCAGAAAATGAGATTAAGGTTGTGCAGAAAATGAGATTAAGGTGTTAATTTTTATTGGAAAATTTTGTGTAGGTACATACTTCAGCTAAAAGTGACCGATAGGTCAGAGAATGTAACGTTTACAGTTATAGGGCATAAAGCTGAAAAAATGCCGAAGTACACTGCCGAAGAACACGTTGAATACGAAGTGCAATGTGAAAAGGTGCATATAAGTCTCCTTGCGGGTATGATGATTTACTGTTTTCTTATTTGATTAGGCTAATGTCATTAATCTGCTCGCTTCTTTACACATGTGGATGAACATGGTAAGGCTATGAGAATATTTGATAGGATCATGAATGAGACTTTTGTGTTTAAAGTATCCATCTCAGAGTGTAATATAGCAAATCAGTCGGACAATTTCAAAGTGTTGAAGGTCTATAAGAAAGCATCCGATGAACAGGAGTCCGGGACTTATCCAGATAAGGGAGGTAAGAGGTGTGCTACCAGAGAACAAGAATGGCTTGCTCCGCGCACCCCCCAGAAACCGAAGTTGGACAAACATGATCAGCGCATGAAAGTGTTGGACAAGTCTGATCAGCGCATTTAAGTAGGAGTGGAGATCATCTAAGTAGAAGTAGAAGTGGAGATTCGAATAATATTTTTTTTTTTATGTTTAGAGACATATAAGATTATTTGATATTCTAGGTGTTTTTTAGGGATCTACCACTTTAGATGATCCATTCTCTGTTTGGTTTTCTTTTACTTCTGTTCTGCAACTGTCCAGATAATGCGACTGGATTAGGTGTTTTTTTGTAGTAGTCAAAAATAAATTCAGATTCTTATTTATTGGTTGTTTGAAAATTCTTTGGGAGTTTATAACTACGTAATGAAATTGATATTGTTTGCTCAATACCCCTTTACAATTAAATCTGAGATGTAGATTGAAGTGGATTGAACTAATGGTCCATTTGTTACTGTATGCATGAAGGGATTTAGTTTGAAGTTGATGGTCTTTTTGTTTGTAATGTATGTTACCAAGAATGAGTAGTCAATAGAAAGACACATATGAAAATTGAGGATCTTATAGCAATACATGCACAAGTGCTTGGTGAATTTGTTTACAGGAAGTGAAGAGACTGTTTCTCCTGCGAACAGTTCTGCACCGACTTCTAAGCTAATTTGATGCAAGTCAGGGAAGGTAGTATTTTTTGCCTGTAGTTTTCATAGTGTATGGTTAAGATGTGCCTGGTACAAATACAAACCCCGAATGGTAATCACCTTTCCTATACATGGATAGACAAATATGGTTGTACAGATGTACCCATCCTATAATATGTGACTTCCAGGACTTACAGATTGCTCATGTAAAATAAGTCTAGCTTTTCGTGGCTCTAATTGGGTGGTGCTAGTAGGCCATCAACGCTTCAGAATAAGTTATCTGGCTTATCATTAAGTTCCATACATATGAAAGTTCTCCAAACCAAAACAATAACACTACAATTATGTTTCTACTAGGAAATAATATCCCGAAATAATACAATTTCTATAAAGTAATAGATACCATAAACAGGTTTCTTGCCGACTGTTTTTCTTGCAAACCAAGTATTCAGAATCAACAACCTAAAAACTCAATATCATCCCTCACTCCAGAATAAAAGTAGCACTGGTGGAGCTTACCCTCTCTCATATTGGTTGGTGAGCGTAACCTCGCGCTCTTATTGGGTAATTGAGAAACCATTCGTATTCGTCGGATCAAATTTCGTTAGATATGGTGCGTTGATCTAACAATGTGCGGTGTAGATTGGGTGGATTGTTGGGACACACGCGACGGACGGCCCTCATTATTTAGAAAAATTGCTATATTAATTTCGTGCATTTATTTTGAAAATCCAGAAAATAAAAAAACTACTATATTAATTTCGGACATTTATGATTAAAATAAAAAAAAATCAATTCAACATATTTATGGAATAAATAAAATAATTTATACTTTTTGAATCTTTTATAATTTCATGTATTTATTATAGAAAATCCAGAAAATAAAAAAATACTATATTAATTCTTATATTTATGAATAAAATAAAATAAAAATCAATTCAACATATTTATGGATAAATTAACGAGATTTATATTTTTAAAATCTTTTGTCAGGAAAAAAAAAAAGAAAAAAATATAGAAATGACAAAAAGATTACTATATTAATCTTTTATACCTTCATGTAGTTATTATAAAATATCCAGAAAATAATAAAAAATAATGTATTAATTTCGTAAAGTTATGACTGAAATAAAAAAATCCACTCTAACATATTTATGGAATAAAATAATAAATTTTAAATTTGTAAAATCTTTTGTAAGGAAAAAAATTCTGGAAATGGTAAAGAAAACTACTATATTAATTTTGGCATTTATGATTAAAATAAAAAAAAATTAATTCAACATATTTATGGAATAAAATAATAAGATTTGTATTTGTTGAATCTTTTATTAGGAAAAAAAAATCTAGAAATGACTATATTAATTTTTACTCCATAAAAATCTAGAATCTTTTATGGAGTAATATTAATGATAAACATCTAAAAAAAATTGTATTGATATTATAATGAAAGGTAAATTACCAATTATATTAGTTGATATTTTAAATCAATATTTATGTTTAGAGTATCTGAAAAAATTTAATTATTTACCTGAACACAATCTTACGGGTTCCATTAATACAGTTAATTTACTAATATAAACAAAGCCAATGGATATTATGGTAAAGTTAAATTGATATTTATGTTTAGAGTATCTGAAAAAATATAATTATTTACCTGAACACAATCTTACGGGTTCCATTAATATAGTTAATTTACTAATATAAACAAAGTCAATGGTTAATATGGTAAAGTTTGTAACCATTGTTGAAGTCACATTAATTAAAACCATATTTATGTGTTATATTTATTTATATTGTCATATAACAGGAATTAATTCCATAGCAGTTGTAAAGGTTTTCTTTAAAGCCAAAAGGTATGGAAAAAATAATCATATTACAAATATACGAAAAAAATTCCAATTATATAATACTTCTATATTTGTTGAAGAAATTACTTTTTATGTTGCAAATATTTAACTAATTTTGGAAGTCCCGGATATGTTTTCTTTTTTAATTGTCTTCTATAATCAAATAATCTCAAATTATAATAAACTATATAAATTCTAAGATATCGATTGATATTATTACCAAAACCAAATATTTTTTAAAGTTTAATGACTTTTTATATAAGAAACTATAGCAAAAACCACATTTGTTTACGTACTGTTTGTTTTCTTTCTTAGTTGTTTGTTTTCTTTCGTTGTTGTTTTTTTATTGTTTTCTTGAAATTGAGATTTCTGATGGCTAATCTATTTTCGTTATTTGATTTGTAGGTACAATCAATACTTCCAAAAGAAGTTGCGGCAAAGGGAGCGCTCATGAATACTGATATTAGAGGTGAATAAATTGATTTAATACGGCTTCTATTGGTTTTAGGAATTTGTTTTCGGATTTCGTTTGAATTTTTTGTTGATGTTTAGTTGGTGTTTATATTTTCCATCTAGACTACATACGAGGAGATAGTAACTCCATTTTCTTGATCAAATGCTTATATATGAGAGCCTAATTTTAGAAAAACCTACTCTCTTTTTTTTTTTAATAAAACATCAGCAATATTGGTTGTTCCATCAAATTTGTTTTGTGAATGGTGCTATTCTATCAATTTCTGGATTAATAATTTTTGGTACGCCTCCGTGATAACGTGATCATGCAAGTATTACTCATGTTTTCATACTCATGCATTATTGAAATTACTTATTCCATCCATTTGTTTTCATACTCATTGTATTATTGAAATTACTTATTCCATCCATTTGCATGTCCAGATTTCAAATGGGATCCTATATTTCAACCAGATGGCTATGATCTGATGGGACCTAATGTAACCTGTATTTATTCCATGTTATATTAAAGGTGACAAATATATCCAAATTTAAAATACCCACGTATATGTGTGCTTTTATATTAATCCTAATAATCTACATTTATTCCATGTAATTAATTAAGAAAATTTAAAACAATTTTTAGGCGACACAAATGTGATATTTATAGAATTATTTATATATATTGTGTGTGTGTATGAGTATACTAAATGCAAGTATCTATCTTAAAAAGTAAAAGAATATATTTTTTTTGGATATTTATTCCAAAACTTTTTTCTTTTTGTAGTTTTTTTAATTCTTACATATATATATATATATAAATGGCAAACAGATTGTCTGCACGCGTGGATTTTTTGCAGACTGATTTGCGTTTGTTGGTTGTTTAGCAGGTGTGCTCGAAGGTTTTTTGTTGTATTTTGAACATATTTCCGCAAGGAAAGATATTTTGATAGCATGTAGCGTTTGGTAAATCTCTGTGTCTCTTTTAAACCTTTTAAGTCTTTACATATGCATATGTGCAAGAATAAAATATTTAGGTATATTGCATCGCGTTTATAATCGGATTTGTAGCAGTGAAATCATTTTTTTCTTTGTGCTCCTAAGATTCTTCTTTGCTTTGTACTTTTGTTCTGCAGTCACTGGTATTATGAACAAAAAACATAAACGTGGTTACGTGGCAATAGAATCATTTCTTTTCCTTTATTTTTTCAAGGATTCCTCTTTGATTTTATTTAGCCCATGATAATTGTCCTACCAGCTGAAATAGCAATCGGCTTTCTTGGCCAAGCCAAATTTGCTGGACAAGGTCTATATTTAAACTATACTTATCATGTTCCAAATGTGGATTTACAAATCTGCCAACGTTATCACATACTCGGCATATCATTAGCATTCTCTCCTTAAAATATAATTTAGTTTATAGTAAATTTTGTTTAACATCAATAGTTGTAGTTTTGTTATTTTTTTCACCGCAAAAATGATTAACATTTACGATATTCTTCCGAAATATGCTAACAAAGGTATTTCGTGTACTTTTTCCTAAATTTTCCATTTCATATATGCAGAAGATATATGGATGTGGAACATACAACACGGAGCAACATAAGTGTTTGCTTGGTTTAAATGAGTGGATGAGGATTGTAAAATTCTGTTTATGCTGGTAATAAGCCCGTTAATTTGTTATGGATCAAATAAGAAAAATGAAATTGCATGTCTTTTATGTTAGTTTTCACTGTTAATAGTCATGTAAGATGTAGCTTTCTACTTTTTTTTTTTTGAACATACATAACTTTGTACTTCACAAATGCAATAATGTTCCAGAAGTGGTGGTACTGGCAGTTGTCGTCACCATAATAAACAAAGCACTCTTGCAAAATATAAGTTTTAGCAGATTCGAGATCGAGATCAAACTGTACAAATAAAAAAGTGGATAGATGTTTTTTGGCATTTGGTAAGTTACATAATTGCCCTACATAAGTAATGCAACACATCACCGGTAGAAATGTACCTACCAAGAAACCAAATTTAGAGTCTATGACTTTTAGAAAAAAGAGATCAAGAATATTAAACTCTCTATCGTTGTTCTTCCTTCAAACTCTTTATTCAAGTGAATGTCCTCTTGGGGATTTTATGGCTCTTATTATTTTTCCTAATCACTCCAATTATCATATCATAAAAGTCAAACAGTAAAATAATAAATTAACCAGTTTCCTGCTATTTAACTTTATAAGCGGTCCCCGATGTGTAATTATACCAGGTTCCCCCAGTGCCTAACTTTATAATCATATGATTCCATAAATCAATATGTCAGCTCAAAGTTGAGCTCATTTACATGTCTTAATTTTTCCTGTATAATGCTATGAAAGAAATTATAGAAAATCATATTTGGTTTTCCGGCCAAGTTATGAGTTCAAGATCGAACTCATTTACATGTCCTAATCTCCCGTATATAAGGATCTGAAAGAAATTGAAAAGTAAAATAAAATAATCTTTGGAAAAAATTGTTATTTATTTTGCATTAGCAGTACTCTTTCATTTCAAGATGCAATGTATGTTTACGTTAGAGGATATTGCAGGAGGTAAAACATGCGGATGGAAACTTGATATGGTTGGAATATAGACAATTAGAAGAATTGATATCGATAAATATGACTTAGTATATTGGCGTCGATCAGTTGTAGAAAGCGAAGCTCTCCTTAGAGATACCAATCGGTACCCCATCTCCTTTTTCCTTTTTAACAACATCTATAAATATATACATTTTCTTTTGTTGTTATCGATGAATTTCTCCAAATTGCACAGTTTCATTTGACCATTATAGTTACTGACATTTGCGTTCTTTTATAACACTCGACGATTATAATTAATCATTCCTTATGTTTCCAATTGATAATTTTCGTTAAATCAACATGGTTATTCCCTTTATTTCAACCACAAACAATATTATCACTTTATCTTCACAATCAATAATTTCTATCTTACACAAACTTGGGCAGTGCATATGGTCTCGGAGACATTGTTGGTTGTTTTTCCACTGCTCCATTGAAAATTAATTATACTTTCAGTGAAATGTCTTTTAAGTTTATTGTCTACTTAGAGCATTCACTCATTTAGGCTATGTTTTGGAGCTTTTTACCCACACAATCAAGCAAAAGAAGAAAGAGTAAGCTAGAAATCAAAAAGTTCCTCAGTTTTTTACTGATTTCCTTTTTTTTTTTTTTTTTTTTTTGATTTTGTGGGTAGTGGTTTGTCAATTTAAACTAAACAGAGATTGGGGTTTGAGTTCTCATCACATTATGAGTTAGTCGGTTCGACGGTTGTCAGTTTGATCCCGATGGGAATTAGGGTATGATTTCTTCTTCTATTTATTTTGATTGGCTTTTGTATTTTTTGTTTTTTGTGTCTATTTCACTACATTACTCGCATTAGTGTAGGTTGTCCCTTGCAGTGAGGAATTTAATAAAGGCCTCACACTAGTAGTTAATATGCTCAGTTTCTGAAGAATTAGTGCATTTATTTGACGGGAAGCACTTTATATGCTTAGCACTATTTAGAGCATGGAAACTTATTTTATATATGTATTGTGTATTTTTTTACTGTCTCTAATATCAGATATTGATACAACTATATAGTGAGTGTGATTTTTCATTTAAATACATGTTATTGGAACCTGGATGAGCAGTTGAGTTGGCCGTTTGATTTTTAACACAAGTATATAATTTCTGAAGAAAGATATATCGGTGCATCTCATTGATCACATCTTCTTTGACGAGAAACACTTCATATGCTTAGCACTATTTAGAGATGGCAATCTATTTTATATTTATATCGTATGTTTTTTAGTGTCTCTAATATCAAATATTGGTATAACTATATATTGAGTGTGATTTTTCATTTAAATACAAGTTGTTGGAGCCTGGGAGAGCAGATGAGTTGGCTGCTTGATTTTTAACGCAAGTATATAAAGATATATTGGTGCATCTCATTGATTACATCTTCTTTGACGGGAAGCACTTCATATGCTTCGCACTGTTTAGAGTTGGCAATTTATTTTATATATCGTGTGTTTTTTTAGTGTCTCTAATATTAGATATCGATACAACTATATAGTGAGAGTGATTTTTCATTTAAATACAGGTTGTTGGAGCCTGGAAGAGCGGTTGAGTTGGCCGCTTGATTTTTAACCCGAGTATATAATCTCTGAAGATATTTATTAGTGCATCTCATTGATTACATCTTCTTTGACGGGAAGCACTTCATATGCTTCACATTATTGGAGCTGGCAATATATTTTATATATATCGTTTGTGTTTTTAGTGTCTCTAATATCAGATATTGATACAATTATATAATGAGTGTGATTTTTCATTTAAATACGGGTTGTTGGAGCCTGGAAGAGCAGTTATTTTGGCCACTTGATTTTTAACACAAGTATATAATTTCTGAAGAAAGATATGTCAGCGCATCTCACTAATTACATGTACTTCGACGGGAAGTAATTCAAACGCTTTGCACTATTTACAATTGACACTCTATTTTATATTCAATATCGTTTTTTTTTTTTTGGGTCTCTAATGTCATATATTAATACAACTATATAGTGTTTGCGATTTTTCATTAATCTACAAGAAAATGGAGTCTGGAAGAGCGGTTGAGTTGGCCGCTTGATTTTTAATGCAAGTATATGGTTTATGAAGAAAGATATATTCGTGTATTTCCTTGATAACATCTTCTTTGACGGGAAGCACTTCATATACTCTGCACTATTTAGAATTGACGACTATTTTAGATTAATATAGTGATTTTTTTAGTGTCTATAATATCATATATCGATACCTATATAGTAAATGTGATTTTTCATTTAACTGCAAGAAGTTGGATTCTGGAAGAGCAGTTAAGTTAGTCGCTTGATTCTTATTACAAATATATAATTTCTAAAGAAAGATATATCAGTGCATTTCCTAAATTACATCTTCTTTGACGGGAAGCACTTCATATGTTTTGCACCATTTAGAGTCGGCAATTTATTTTATATTAATATCGTGTTTCTTTTAGTGTTTCTAATTTCATATATCGACACAACTATAAAGCGAGTGTGATTTTTCATCATATAACTACCGCTTTCTTTTGTTTTATATACATGAACTACTTACTGATTTCAAAGGTTGGTATTTCAAATGTAATTTCTTAAAGACGACATCTTAATCTCCAACACTTTATACAATGCGTAATAGGTGATTTTGGTTTCATAAGTTAATGTACTATATAATAATTGGTGTTCTCATTATACACTGCAATTGTTAATTGGGACCCTTCTGAGACGGGCCCGTCTCACCAAATGGGGATCAATTCCCATGGTACCCGATATGTAGCACACTATTTTAAATCTTCGTTAAATACTAAAAAATATCTTATTACACTTTTGTATTTATAGTTTAAACTATTTTACTTAGAAATTTCTAATTACATAGAGATTATTTTACCTATTTATTTTAGTTTATTTATGAAATTATAAAATTGATTATTGTTTCATTAGATTGCTTGAAATTAGTTTTCAAAACCATGTGAGACTTTTAGATAATAACATTATTACATATTTGATAATTAGAAATTTCTAATTACATAGTTTTAATTATTAGTTGTTAATCCGTTGGATAGTAATTCTATCGTAGCTTATTAGGATTTTCATTGGGACGGGTGCGGGGCGAAGCCCCGCCTCAGTGGACATGGACGAAAATGGTAAAATATTCCAGTAATCCCGGTGCGTAGCACGGGTTTCAAACTAGTTATTACATAAGTCTATGAAATAAGTATATTAAGCATATTCTAAGATGAAACAAATGGATATTCAGTTTTAGGAAATGTTGAAAGTTCCCTCCCACAACGCAAACAAACAGACCCGATGCTGCCGAAGCTGTTCCTTAACAACCTCCACAGTCATTTTTGCTGCCCTAACCTTCACAATTTACATGCAAACTTTTCCCACCGAATTCGTCGTTTCTCGTTAGAGAATCAGTCTGTCTCTCGATCTTGTTCAATCTGAAGAAAAAAAAAATATTTCTTTTTCTTTTCGTGATTTCAAGAAAAGAGAAAATACAGAGATGGCTGATAGTGAATTAGTAGTATCTTCAATATCATCAGCAGCAGCAGCGTCTACGATTCACGATACATTTTCAACTTCTTCTTCTTCTTCTTCAGCTTCTTCGTCGTCAGTTTTCACCAATTATCCTCTTATTTCTGCTCTCATCGCTTTTGCTCTAGCCCAATCTATTAAGGTCTTCACTACCTGGTAATCTCTCTCTCTTTTCTTTCAGTTGAGCTTCAATTCTTTAAAAAAGATGTCGTCTTTCATTGTTTTTATGATTATCCAGGGGAATAAATTTCGTGGGGGTACTTAGTGAATTTTGCTAATTCTGATTGGGTTTGGACTTTATATGAGATCATAACTTGGAGATAAGAAATTCTTAATTTTTGTTGTAAGTAGATTTGAATTTGAGATTATTTGTTCTTTGTTCGGGCTATTCCTGACAAATTAAGGATTGAGTTTGTACACGTGGGCCACATTTTGACTTAGAACTGCGCTTGTTTAAGATCTCATACTCTATGTGCCCAACAATAGTTGTAAAGATAGGTAAACACAAGGTACAGGTTTGTCAAGATCAGCAATGACACCAATGGCAATGAATGTGTTCATTCAGGACTATGTCTCTCAGTAGCTTTCTTAATGGAAGAATGGGAGTTTGTCTAGAACTGAACGTGATAGGGAGATTGAAATCTAATGGGCGCATGATGTAGCTGTCTTTGTTTTGAAAATGTGACGCCAAGATTATTAAGTCATTCCCTTTAATATTTGCTAATTTATGGATGATTTGGCTAAGTTGCTAAGTGTTAATGTTTTATTATTCATATTTCGTCCAGTTTCTCCCAAGAGTTATGAACTTTTTGATAGATTTGCAGGTATAAAGAAAGACGTTGGGATTATAAGCAACTTGTTGGGTCTGGTGGGATGCCATCGTCGCATTCTGCTACAGTTGCTGCACTTGCTATGGCTATTGGATTTCATGAAGGCTTTGGAGGATCGTTGTTTGCGACTGCAATGATCTTAGCAGCTGTTGTAAGATTTTTCACTCAAATCTTATATAGGATATTAAGTAGTGTAATGTTGTTCAGTACTCTTGTTATCTATATTTTCACGAGTCACTGCAGTGAAATTTTGAAAAATTGTTCATCTTTATTCCGTTATGAACTTTGCGGAAATGCTTCAATTAAGTACTGACATTTTTTATTGATTATCCAGTAACGGATAACACTGAGTGTCCATCCTATTTCTTATGTTATAGCATGACCACTCAAACGCCGAAATACAACACTGACTGTCCATTCTATTTCTTATGTTATAGCGTGACCACTCAAACGCCGAAATACAGTAAAAGATTTTCTCTATGAAATGGATCTTTAATGCAATGTTTAGTCCACTTTCGAGATTTCTTATGTAAAACATTCCTTGGCAGGTGATGTATGATGCATCTGGTGTTCGATTACATGCTGGACGTCAAGCTGAGGTTTTATCTCTCTCTCTCTCTCTCTCTCTCTCTCCCCCTCTCTCAACTCCCTCCCCCCTCTCTCTGGTACTTCTTTCTTGATCTGTTTAAATGCTAGAAAATCAGTTCTTATATCATGTTTTTTGCAGGTATTGAATCAAATTGTATTTGAACTTCCGGAAGAACATCCTCTGGCCGACACCAGACCACTACGTGAACTTCTTGGCCACACTCCTCCTCAGGTTTGACTAGACATCATATGAATTGCTCCAACTTGGTTTTATATCCCATATTTAGCCATATTTGAGATCTTGAAAAAGTGAAAGTATCACTTTTCCAGAAACGGAGGGAGTATCAGATAACAAATTTAGCATAATTGATGTTTCCACTTGTCTAAACTTGCCATTTTATGACAGGTAATCGCAGGTGGGCTGCTAGGATTTGCTACAGCATTTTTTGGCCACTTGATTTCCCAAACTGTCAGTAGTCAAACTTGATTCGTGCAAATCTCATCTGGTAGCCTCTTCAAGCCTTGACCACCAATTGTCTTTAAAGGAATCATAAATCTTATACATGACTTGGTTATTCGTCTACAATATAAACTCATAATCTGTAATTTTGTCAATAATTGCTGTGTACTCTGCATGAAATTCTCCTAGCTCAGTATTTGCCAACTTTCTTTGGTCTAAAACTCCTCGGTTATGTTAGCCTCCAGTTTCTGAGAAATTTATATGCGGATAGTTGTCTGGTTAGGGTTCCTACAACAATCACTGATGAGTAGACATGGAAAGAAAACAAAAGACAATACATTAACTTCCCCCTGTGATAACCGTACAACAACGAGAAGAGGTGATTATTACTTATTCAAAGTAGTGAAAATGAGTCAAGATAGACCCATATGGTTGAAACAACAAAAGATGAACAAAATAAAACCCTGAAACCTGGTTAACATAATAACTTCTGGTAGCCTTCTAGATGGTGAACTTGCTTAGAGCTTAGAGGAAACCTTGGGGTAATGTTGAACGATTTGGTTATAAGCATCTAGAGTCAGAAAATCATCAAGGATTGCTGCAGTGCACTGTCGAGTGAATATCTTGCTAGCTTCCCTGTACATTCCACGCTTGAACTTTTGTGCACCGATCTCTTTCTCGATCCTTGCCATCTCTTCTTCTACTACCCTACCGAAGAGCTCTCTAGTCACATGAACTCCAAGCCCATCGCCGTTCAAACTTGCCCCGTACTTCAGCCACTGCCAGTTTTGAACTCTGCTAATCTCTGCTGTGGCAGCATCCTCCATCAGGTTGTAAAGAGGAACTGACCCTGTTCCAGTAAGCCATGCAGCCACATACTGGATCCCGACTCTGGTGTTTAGGCGAAGGCCATCCATTGTCCTGACACCTCTAGGCTTCTGTATGAGGTCTTCCTCAGTTATAACTGCATCTTCTCTCCTCATGCTTTGGATCTGGTTAGGGATGCTTCCCATGTTGTTTTGAAAGACATCCATAATTGCAGGGATAAGTCCAGGGTGGGCAGCCCAAGTTCCATCATGACCTGCTCTTACCTCACGGAGCTTGTCTTTCCTCACCAGCTCTAATGCTGCTTCATTTGCTTCTGGATCATCTCTAATTGGTATTTGAGCTGCCTGTATTGGATCACAATAGAATTTACATATCGGATGTGCTTTTAAACATATCTCTAATAGCTACCCAGGGTACAAAGAGAAGTTTCTGACTTACCATGCCGCCCATGGCATGAACACCACGCCTATGACATGTTCGGATGAGAAGGTCAGAGTAACTTCTCATGAAGTGCTGAGCCATGCCAACCTGAACTCTATCAGGAAGTAAACGATCTGAGTGACCCTGGAAGGTTTTCACGTAACTGAAAATATAATCCCATCTACCACAATTCAACCCAACTGAGTGATCACGTAATTCATAGAGGATTTCGTCCATTTGAAAGGCAGCGGGAAGAGTCTCAATCAGTACAGTAGCTCTGATGCTTCCTCTCTCAATTCCTGCCATCTTTTCTGCCTTCTCAAACACACAGTTCCATATCTTAGCTTCCCTGCCAATCACATGTGTGGACCTTTTACATTAGTTTTAGTGTCAAAATTGCAGTAAGTCTTTGTAGATGGGTAGGTATTTTACCTTGAGTGCTCCATTTTAGGGAGATAAAAGAAAGGACCGAAACCAGCGCCTTGGTTCTGCCGGAAAGCTCTGTAGTTATGGTAAAAGTAGAGACCAAAGTCGACAAGGCAACCAGTCGCAGGTTCACCATCTATGTGAATGTGAGCCTCAGGAAGGTGCCATCCTCGTGGACGAACAAAGAGTTTCGCAGTTTGGTCATTGAGCTTGTAAACTCTATTTCTAGCTTGGTCATGGTAACTTATGGTTCCTTCTACTGCATCTTTCAAGTTCACTTGACCTTTCATTAGGTTTTCCCAAGTTGGCGACAATGCATCTTCGAAATCAGCCTTAACCAGACAACAAAATTAATAACTTGTTTCTTTATAATATTTCATCACAGAACTCTCTGATCATTATAAACATAAATAAATCAAGTTTCTGACTCAGATTGCTAATTGATTTTCGCTCACTCAACTGTCAACATACGAATCTGAGTCAGATTAGAAAATTTTTAAAGTTCGGTCAGCTATTTGTCTGATGACCAGTGACCCCGAGTTAGAACTCACAAGAAAAGGAAAAACAATCAAACGAAATTTCTTGTTTTTTTGCCTTACCATGAAAACTTTGGCACCAGAGTTGAGTGCATTGATAACCATCTTACGCTCAGTCGGCCCAGTAATCTCAACTTTCCGATCTGCAACAGCTGGTGGAACAGAAGCACAAACCCACTCTCCTTCCCTAATATACCTCGTAGCAGGATCAAACCCCGGAAGCGCACCAGCATTATACCGCCTCTGAGCTTCTTTCTTGCACTCCAAAGCATACTTAATCCGATTGCGAAACTCTCTTTGCAAATCAGCAACAAACATTAGTGCATCCTTAGTTAATATCTTTGCATATTCCTCATTGTAGCGTCCCCTAATATCTATTCCCTCAGGCACATCATAACCCATCATCGTCACCTTTCTCGAATGTGCATAAGAACCATTGGAGCTCAAACTTCCTATCATTTTTGATAAAGTTTCTTCTACTGGATTTTTTTTTGTTCTTTTTTTATAGAAATGGATTAGTTTTTGTTGCTCTCTTCTCTTTATTAAGTAGTAAGGTTTATGGATAGGTATTGAATCAAGTCTGGCAGCAGCACCGTTATGGACTAAATGTCTTGATAAATATGTGGATTTATTTGCGTCAGTGGTGTTGATCAGATCATCACATTGGGAAATGTTAAGATGGAGCTTGGGTTTTGAAAGCAGTGCCAAAACAGATTTGATGATGATCACAATGAGATGAGAAGAAGTTTGTTTTTTTCAAGTACGTGTAAAGCTTGAGACGTGGTAATGTTACACTTATCTTGTCAGTATTTCGCTTGTCGTGGGGGTGACTGTGTTTCCGACCCTGCTGCACACCCACCCCAACCCCCGACTATTTCCCCCCATTACGTATCCAAATCTAAACCCTAAATCGGGTAGTCTTGTGGGGAAAAAACGGTTTAATCCAAAAACTTGTCAAAAATTACGGATTAGTCCATCCCAAATTAACTAGGTACAATTTAGTCCAAAAGTTATTTAAAATATGGAAAATACACATATAGCCTTCCTGATTTACAATTTAGTCCAAATATTTACAATTTAGTTCAAAGTGACTCATGATGATGTCAGCAATTTTAAATATTTACAATTTAGTCCAAATATTCAAAGTGCTTCTCTCTGGTGAGCTCCAGAGAGACGCACCGGCGACTGGAAGCTGGGGTTAATCAATGGATTGGTCCCATCCCTGTTGTTTACCTGTTTTGATTTTCTTCTTTCCCCTTTGCTTTCTTCTTCGTTTTTCCATGGCTTTTGTTTTACTCCCTGGTTTTCGTTTTCCTTTTCGTTCTAGGGTTTTTTTAAATTTCTTTTTAGGGTTTGTGAAGATTTTCTTTCATGGCTGCATCTACACGAGTTCCTCGCTGCTCCCAGTTTCCTCAACAGCATACCCCTGCATCTCAGCCATCTTCTACCTCTCATCGGATGCGTCAAAATACACCTTCACCTTGTCTCGTCGAGGTTGCTGCTTCACAGAATGGGTACTGCCATTGCCCTTTCAAGAATTTTGATAGCTGTCTCGATGGAGTTAATGGCAGAGGTTATGCCAGGGATACTTCGCTCGCCATTTACAGGATAGACATTTTTCTACGGAAGATAAGAAGACTGTTTGCAGAGATATCATCTCCAACAATCTTCAAGTTTATTGCGCCTGGGAAAGTGTCCTTCAACAGACGCGTATGTGGTTGTGTAGCCTCTGCATGACTTTACATGCCTGGAGAACACCCTGTAAAGGCTTGGTAGGAGCTCTTCATGAAGCCATTGCATGTCTTGTCAATGGAGCTTCAACTAATTCTCTCATACACGGTATTGTCAAGCCTTTGCCTGTTTTGAATGATGCCGTTGTTGTTAGTGAATCTGTAACTAGGAATGATGATTGTATTGCACCTTTGGAGCCTGGTGTTGTTGTTTGTAAAGTTGTAGCTAACATTGTTGACAGTTTTGCATTGTCGGAGTCTGTTGTGGTTGGGGCTAGTGATGCCGGAGCTGAGTCAGTTAACAGGGTACAAGATGAGTCATTCTCATTGTCACCTGACTTGCTCAACGCTGTCTTTCAAAGACGCTTCACCACAGTTTCTGTAACGATCCTCAATCTCGTCAATGCTATTAGACCAGTCAAGCGTCAAATTAGCCGACAATAACTCGATTAGTCTAGCACGAACGTTAATTAATAGGAATTAATCTAACAACGATTTAGATACGAAATTGGTATCATTGGATATATCTCGAAAGTTATACGAAATAGACTGCTCGCACGCGTCATTCGGACACCGGGCGAAGAAGATATCACTTGAGATGCATGAAGGGTAAAATAGTAATATTGGATACTAATCTTGTGGCTGCCATTTATCCAGGTGTTGGGCTCGTTGGTGTTTTGGTTGGTCTTATCCCAATCGAGTAGATAAACTCAATTCCTTTTATTTCTTCCCCATTCTTCTTCCTTCTTCTTTTCGCTACTTTCTTCTGTTCTTCAGCCGAGTGAGGAATTTGAGAGTGAATTCGAGAAAAATCATCCGGTGATGCTGATAGATGATGGTGGGTCGTGGCGATGATGTTGTTTAGTCAAGAGAAGCCGAGGAAATGAGAGATTGGAGAAAAACAGAGAATTAGGAGTTAGGGTTTCTGAGAAATCATTTGGAGTTCAATTAGGTGATGATTAAGAGGAGTTTTTGAGTTTCTGTTGGATGAAGATCGAATGGGTTAGTGTTTAATTAGAGTTTTGAAGATGATTCAATGGAGAATCATTATGGAGATTTGAATTAGGGTTTCAGTAGAATCGCGGAGGTGAATTCGAAGATGAAAATGATACTCTAGAAGATCAATTGAAGATGGGTTCTATTTGTTGAATGCAAATAAGAAGATTTAATTTCTGATTTTCGATTCACAGAGAGGAATTGAAGAAGTAGGGTTTAAGTGTTCTTCCCCAATTTGAGTTAGGGTTTAAGTGAGAACTGGTGGTGTTGGTTAGAAGATTGATTCAAGTTCAGAGAAGTTATTTTGAGGTAATTTATTTCTCAGTAATTTAATAAAGCTTTTGATTTCAGTTAATGGGTTTATGAGTTATGGATGTTGATGCTTTGAAGTATATGTTGTGTTTGAAGTTTCAGTTCTAAGGAATGGTGGTGGTGTTTGTATGTTGAGGGTTAACTCACTGGTGAACTGAAATAAGAATTGTAGATGAAGGTTTGTTCTGTTTCAGCTGAGGTTTTGTGATCGAGGTGCAGAGATTTTGAGCTGAGTATAAATGTGTTAGAATTGGGAGTAGGAGTAAGATGGTTTAAAAGTTGTGGTTTGGGGTTGTGATGATTCACAGAGATTGGTATTTGTTGAGAATGAAACAGAATTGGGTTTTTAGAATTAGTACTGATGTTGGCTAAGAAACTGAGTTGCAATGGAGGTTATGAAATTGTTGTTGCTGTGTATGTGGTGGTTAAAGTAATGGGAAGTAGTTGTTGGTAGTATGGGATTGAATTGGATTGTTTGAGTGGTCAGTTTGGTTGCAGTTCATGGAGTTGGCATTGAAGTTGAATACTAGGAATTGGTTTGTAATTGGGTGAACCTGTAATTATAGTGGTGTTCTGTGTGTTTGATAGTTGTAGGCAGGGAAGGTGTAACTGAGATGATAGTTTTAGGATTATAGTCAGTGAGTGCTGAATGAAAAGCTTAAAGCTGCAATTGCAGGTAAACTCAGTTTGTAATTGTATTTGAGTTATAAAGTTTCTTTAAATGAATGTGTTTAGAATTGAGGTGTTAATGAATTAGAGTTGGAAGTGAGACTATGGCAGGGAGGATTGGTTGCTCAGTTGAGCTTAGTGAGTGTGTTGAGTCTTGTGATGCACCATTATGGTACAGTTCAGCTTCTGGCCTGTGCAAGGGCCTTGGTTTGTATAACCTGAATCAGTCTTGTGGACTGAGTCGACTCACCGATTTCCCTGACTTGACCTGAGTTGGACCCTTGACCCGATTTGACTCAGTTAACCATTTGACTAGACTATGACCATTGACTTACGTTGACTATTAGTTGACATATGACCGCTAAGTTTGACCGTTATTTGACTCTAACTGGGCCTTAAATTAATAAGCTGGACTAGTGGACTTGGGCTTATAGCCAGTTTTCCTAATGAACATGAGTTGGATCCTTATGGTCCGAATTAGCCTTTGGTTCCTTCTACAAAGTTGTAGATATTCATATGACCTAGCTAATGGATTGTAGAACCAACCTTTGAATTAGTAAACTTTAGACATACTAAAGTAAGAGAATGAAAATGTGTGGAAACATAAATGGGCTTAGAACCATTAGATAGTTTACTAGACTTATAACTAGATTATTGTATGAGATTATGTTATGAGCCTTGTGTGAGCCTTTTGGCTAAACTCTTAGAGTGCTTGTATGATTAACAGTTCGTCTTTATTAACAACGATCGATTCAAAGGATGAACCAGTGGATCGTGGATCTCGAGGTAGGCGTGGCTTGTCATCAAAAGAGGTGGGAATCGATAACGAACTTTCTTATATTCATTATTGTTTTACAAATCAATCTTGGTGTTGTGAAATTCATGCATATCTTTGTATGCTCTGTGTGGTATGAGATGTGTGCCGACACAATATCCAGTATTCTATGGCTAGGGCGATACACCGCAATATTACATGGCCAAAATTATTCTTCCTTTATATCTCATTCTATGGCTAGGGCGATACACCGCAATATTACATAATCGGTGTGGAATTGGCATCAATATTATTCTTCCCTTATGTGCGGCAACACACATCTCATACATGGATGTTTACTGTTATTGATGAATGTCTTTGATGAAGTTTCTACATTATGTTTACTTGTCTTTCCGTGTATTATCGTTTTTCGATAAAACCTACATTGTCTTCGAATCATATTAATGTTTACTTGAAAGCTAGTTGTTATTCCTACGGGGCACCCCTTCTAGGGATGATGTGCTCACCCTTTACCACTTTCAGTTTCAGAGACAGATTAGAGTTGCGCAGCGGAAGCTTTGTGGCGTTGAGTCTTCTGTTATGTTTATTACGTTGTATATTGTATTCGCAAACCAAATGACTATTGTATATGTATCATTTGAGAGAAGTTCTTATATATATTTCTGAGCGGGGTGAGTTTTGGGTTAATTTTTTGTAGCAGATTTCTTAATTGAATGGTTAAGTAAATAATTTAGATTCTTAGTGCATCTTTATTTAGTTAATCTCTTGGATTAGTCAGCTGCTAGCTTAGGGGGCGCTACAGTTTCCAGTATACCTCATCAATGTAGGTTGGCCTTCTCTCGAACTTTGAATTACTGGGGTTGTCAACCTTTGGTTGGCAGGTAAGTGCCCTAAGGTTTGAGGGGAACTTGTCGCTAGTGCACCCCTTACACCTTTACTCAATCCCGGAGGTGGGCTCAGGCCAATCGCGGTTGGTACTATTTGGCGCCGGTTGGTCTCCAAGGTGGCTGCCTTTTCAGTTGGTAAAGACATGCTATCTTACCTGGGGGATTATCAATTTGGTGTTGGAGTTCCGGTGGGTGGGGAAGGTATACTTCACGCTGTCAATGGTTTGCTGGAGTTGAAAGGTCACTCGAATAGTATGTCAATGTTGCTTATTGATTTTTTGAATGCGTTCAACATGGTGAGCAGGTCTTGTCTTATTCAAGAGGTCCGGCTTCACTGCCCAGGTATTTCTCGTTGGGTTGAATTTTGTTATGCTAGGCCTGCTAAACTTTACTATGACCAATACATCTTGTCTTCTGCGCTCGGTGTTCAACAAGGTGATCCTCTCGGTCATCTGAATCCGAAGGCCCGAGTAGAGGTCTTCATCTTAACATCAATAAGACTGAGGTTTTTTGGCCTACACCTGATTAATGCAGCATGGAGTTAGGTGTTTTCCCTCCGGATATTGGTAGGCCTATCAAGGGAGTTAAGCTCTTGGGTGGACCTCAGAGTTTAGATTTGTACTTCATGAGTGACATGGCGCTTCATAGGGTGAATAAGACTATTCAGCTAATGTCTGCTATCAAAAGCTCGGGGACCCTCGAGTGAGATGTTGTTACTTAAGAATCGTGTCGGGGTATCTAGATTATACTTTGCTATGCGTACCACTAATCCTAAGCGACTTTGCATCGGGCTTCGAACTCTTTGACGACCACTTGTTTCAATATCTGAGGTTTTTAATCAGGGGTGATGGAGCTGGTTTTGGTCCTTTGCAACAGAGACTAGCTACACTTCCTATCAAAGATGGCGATCTTGGCATATATACCATGGCGGACACTAGCACCTACTGTTATCTTGCCTCTCAAAGTCAGACTACCTCGGTACGGAAGGCGATACTTGGTAGCTCTTTCTCTAATAATGGGGCTTCCTATCAGCTGGCTCTTCAGAATTTCATTCAGGTATGTGGTTTGCCTCCCTCTTATGCGTCGATGACACTGCCCCCCTTTCTATGCATTCCCTGGAAGTTGTTTATTTTGATGCAGTTAAGAAGCAAATCCCAAACCAGTTTACTTTATCTGCAAGAGATTCCATTCTTTGGCAATGTAATCAGATCAAACATGCTCAAGATTACCTTTTAGCTGTTCCGATCAGTGGTTTAGATCAGTGCCTTGGCCCCAGCACGATTCGGTAGAGCAGTAGTTTGTTATCGTCTCGGTATCCCCTTATTTGTTGAGGATGGGTTGTGCTCTTGTTGCAATAGGCCTATGGATATTTTTGGTGATCATGCGCTTCATTGTGCCAAGGATGTGGGACTAAAGTTACGTCATGACTTGGTTCGTGATGTAATTGCGAATATTTGTTACAAAGTGGTGTGTACACGCAAAGAAGTTAATTTGGGTCTTTTATCAGATAATAACAAGGATCTACGTCCAGCGGATATCCTCGTTCTCAACTGGGAAAACGGCCAAGATGTGTGTATGGATGTCACAGGTGTCTCACCCTTCGTGCTTTTGTCCCAGGCCAGGCTATTTCTAAAGCAATTTCGCGTAAACGCACTAAATATTTGAGTGAATGTGCTTCGCATGGTTATGGTTTGGGTGTTTTAGCTTTTACTACCTTAGGGGAACTTAGTGAAGATACTATATGTTTTTTCAAGCGTCTGAATTGTTTAATTAGTCATGACGTTGGTAGTGGTCTAGGTAGTTTTATTTTTCTCAGATTAGGTGTCATTATTCAAAAGGGGTCGGTGCCCAGCTTGTTGCTAGGCTACCAACTAAAAACTCTGTAATTCCTATTTGAATTGAATTTTTTATATTTTTAAATCAAAAAAAAAATAAAAAAATTATCTTTCGAACCGTTTGTCCAAAATTCGCAAACTTTATATATTCGAAAAGCTCTTTCCGAGAGCTACAAACAGAGTACCCATATGACTATATAATTCTCATTTTTAAAAAATCTTAGTTTACATTGGTGTACCCATCTAAGCACAAACAAAAAATCCAAAGACAACACAAGGTGGACCAGCTTGTACACCACATACAACTTGAATAAACATAACATGAAAATTCAAGTGGATATGAACCATCAACTTCCGCAAACCTTGTGTTAGGCTTGGTTGCTCGACCATTTTACGATTATGAGTCCCTAAAATTAAACAATACAAAAAATCAACATGCGCATAGTAGCAAATAACATGTGTACCAAAAACATGTATACCCATGTGTACAAATCCATATCCAAGGACATTATCAACCAACATATGTACAACTACGTGCACATTAACAATTACCAAGAACAACTATAGTGTACAACAATGTACATATGATTTTGCTAGATACCATATAAAACAAAAGTAAATTAAGGTTCTACCGATAATGAAGATATTTTATCCCAAAATAAACTTTTTGCAGACATTGTCCAGACCCTCCTGAATCTAATAATATACTACTTTCGGCACTCACGATTGAAACAAAGTGCTTACTTGGACAAGTACGTCTTGTTGTCTTGTATGTAGTAATAAAATAAGTAACAATTAAGAATACATACCACTATTTATAAATCTGACATAAATATGTGGTTTGTCCTTCTTGTGGCATGATGGCTATTTTAGGTGCACTGCTCTCAAACAGAGACATGATGGCTACTTTAGGTGTACTTCTCTCAAGCAGAGTACACGGGGTATTTCACAAGTTTTTCTAGGAATTATCATGGTGTGTACACACCTACAAAAATCAACTGAAGGTCGGAATGAAATTACTAACCAAATGAAGAATTTCTTGTGCTTTAAAAGCAACTGAATATTCTCTCGCCTACAGTCCTTTAAACAATAATGTATTAATGTATCAATGTATCACTGCACCTCGTCCAAACCCTGCAAAATCATTACAACAATAAATATTAGGCATACGTAAAGGACCACAATGACTATAAATATGCTTTGATTCATAGTATGTTGCAGTTCTAGCAACTCATTATTATAAATATTGGGAATACGTAAAGGGCCACAATAACTCACAACATTCTTATAAAAGTTAAACCAATTGATGATCAAGAATCAATCAAAATCAATATCCTAGCAAATATTTTAGCCTTAATGAGAGAAGCTAATCTGTTGTAAGATTTCTTCACAGGAAAGAGGCTAAACTGAAATCTTGCGACTAGGAAATTACCTTCCATGTGTGTGGACATCGAATAGGAAATACAAAAAGAATAAACAATGTACATAAAATGCACTGGATATAACTGGTGTACAAGCATATACACCTCGTATGACAAGCACAAAAAAACAGTACACTTTTGTGTGCACCCATAAGTATAAGGGAATTGACTATGCAACTATGTAAAAACCCACAAGAATCCAACTAATCCAATACCCACACCCACGAAATAGCTCATATACATTATTGAGGTTGCACAATGATCTATAACTATGTACACCTACAAAAATCCAACCAATCCAACATCCATAGAATTAGTGATTTCACTACTTTTTTGTCTGTATACATAAAATATAGTTTTGCATCTTTTCTTCAATGTTTATCTAATAAATCCAACACTTATCAAGATGAATTAACGCTGAACAAAAGCTAACGATATTCAAACAATGCATAAATTCCGCTAAACATACAAAGCAATCTCTCGATGTACAATCTAACTAGCAAATTCCAATATTAACCAGCAAGAAGGGGTGATTTTAAAATTCGTAATTTTTTACAAAGCCTAATGCGGTATCACTAGTTGAAACTAGAATTAGCAAACGATTTCAGTGTATGCAATGAACACTTCTCAACCAAGTATACAAAATCAAATATAAATAGATAATTATCTCTAAAGGACCTAAAAAAGTCAAGAATTGTTAATGTGTACAACTATTTACACGTCGACAATAAACAGGTGTACAACTATGTACACATTAACAATCAACATGTGTATAATTATGTACACATTAATATTTAGCATGTGTACAATTTTGTACAAATTAACAATCAATATGTATATAACGATGTACACATTAATATCCAACATGTATATAACTATTTGCACATACAGAATAGATGTCGACAACTTCTAGTTTGAGTAAAATAAGAAAGTGATAATGCTAATTAAAGGTGCAGGAATTTCGCTTGCTTTCATATGATTATGCACCATTTATCAACAAACAAACAAAAAAAAAAGATGCAAAATTAAAGAAACAAACAGAATGATGGAGATCCTTAATCAATACCTTATAAATGTTTCATTATGCGTCTCGGCCTCAAACAGTGGAACCCAAAAAAGAATTCCCATAGTCCAGGTGTCAGCTAAGTAGTCATGACCTTTGTTCTGACCCACTTCTGGTGCTAAGTAATCTTATGTCCCACACATCGTATGTCTCTTCTTACTCAACTATACTGACCATCCAAAGTCCGCAACTTTGAATCGTCCCTGCATTAAAAGATGCAACCAAAAATACGCTCCCTTATACTTGTGCACAATTTCGACTAGCAACTGAACATTAAAGGACCTACGCCTACTTAGTAAGATTTTTACGGTCTTGAACAAATTATGTGTTCATTCATATATCTGATTAGTATACAAAATACAGTTCATATAAAAAAACTATGAACTAACAGGATTCAAAATCTCAAACAATCACAAAATATATCCATTATATAGCATTTCAGTGTACAAACATGTACACATCCACAAAATAGACCTTGATTTTAGCAATCATTGCGAGAAACAAACAATGATAATAATACCAACTCACCTCCACCCAAGTCATGAAAAACACCTCAGACTTGATAATAATACCAATGACCCTATCTAATGATCGAAAACGTGATAGTCAATCGTGATTGAAAATGTCAGTGAGCATCCAAGCACACAAAAATTATATTGTACTCATCTCAAACATTGTTATTTGCGTTGAGGACCAAATGGAAACTCCAAGAGAAATGTCCAACATAAAAAAATCACTGTTATAAAAAAAGGTGGTGTTTGACTCTGAGATTTGAGAGTCATTAGATGGACATGATTTGACGGGGACCCTGATCTGGCGGTCGGAATCATCCCGATCGAGCTATGACTTGGACGGCTACGAATGATAGGTTGTGTTTTTTTCAAATTTCCAAATTCACGAAACAACAATTCCTGCCGAAGGTGTATATGTTCGTCTCTGAAGAATAGATATGAGAAGATAAATTAATTCTAGGCTTTATTCTTTTAATCCTTATTGAGAAACCTAGCCCTAATCTTTTTCTCCTCTTTTCTCTTTTAACCTTGCGTCAATCTCAAACTCTGTAAAGAAGTAGTTGTTTCGAGGAGGATTAATCTATAGCTGGTTCTAATGGGGATTTTCGAATCCAGAATCTGATGTATCTGATCGTAATAGTGTTGAGAAATCTGTTTACTTCTTCATCCGAAATTTCTGATGAAACTGAAGAGGGAATCAGAGAAAGTTATTGTTTTGCTTGACAACACAGGTAAATACCTATTGTTCATATTACTTTTGTTCTTTGTTGTTGAATATTTAGGGGGTGATTTAAGAGGCGAAGTCGAATAAGAGGATTACCAGAAAAAGAGGTAAACATAAACATATTGAAATCCTATTATTTTATCGCTAGAGTTTTCTTTGTTTCTCTTGATTTTCATCGTTTTACATTGATGTTTTTCGCATATTTTAGTTGTAATGTTATAGAATCAGTTGTATTACTTCATAGTCCCAAACTAAAATCTTAATCGTAAACCAGATTTCCTTATTAAAATGTCCAGGTTAAACTTCCTCTACCACTCTGGATTGTCTCCTCTGAACCTCATACGAACCTAGATGATAATTTCAATGGAACTTCTTAATCGAAACCCTCGAATTCGAGAGCCTACCAACCGCTCAAAACATACGGAAGGGGAGGTTACTGCCATTGATTTGGCAGCGAGAGAAAGTAAGCTATAAAAGAGAAAATAGGTCAGTGAAGAAACCCCTTAACCTTATTCTCTCTTTTATTCTAATCTAGAGTAAATTCTCAGGGGTAGTAAAAAAAGAATCAGGTCATTAGTAGAGGGCAGTAAAGAAAACCATTAATCAAAAAGGGAAAATAAACTTGCTGCTACATTAATGTCTTTTTTTTTTTTAATTTTTTTTTTTTGATCAGATAGCCGGGGAAAATTGAAAACCAATCAGCACCGGATGGAGAGGCTCGGCTCAGTTTTCTTAAATCTCAAGAAAATTTGGGTTTGCTGATAGCCCATGACGGACTATTAGTGAGCATCTAATCCACTGCCAATTGGCGCTACATTAATGTCTAGAAAGTAGATTTACATTGTCTAGAAAGAAACTGTTGATTGATTTATTAGGTGTAAGTTTTGCAAAAGGTACCTCAAGGAGCTTATATATCATTTTATGAGTGATCCAACAGAAAGCTTATATATCAGGTTACGAGTGATCCAACAGAAAGAGAAGCTTATGATGGGAATGTGAAGTCCTTAAGAGAATTTCCATATGCATATAATTTAAAATTTGAGTGGTGTTTCTATCTTACTGTTGTGCATATATCCGCCATTTATAAAAATTATGCATGTCCCGGTATTTGGATTGAGATGGAAAAGCGTTGAAACAGGTGCCATTTTATAATATTTGGATAACATAGTTTTATCTCAATGCTGCTCATATTCTTCCCTTTAACAGCAATCAATGTTCCATCATTTTCGCCTCCAGTTTATCTTGCGTCCAAGCACAAATTGATTATTAGTATCAAACTGAGGTAATTTTCACTAATCTTCCCATGTTAGAATTTGCATTGAATGTTAAAAATATAATTTTGTTGGTTAAGTTTTCTTCATGTCCACTACAAATGTTAAGTTTTCCCATGTTAACTGTGATGTCACTTCAAATGGCAGTCAAAGCGAAATATTTACCATCTGCAAAACTCCCTACGACTCCCTCGCGACACCATCGTTTATTAATCTCATGAGCCTTGTACATTGCTATATTATGATCCTACATCTTGCCTCTTTTTTCCTTGAATATTGCTTAACAAGCGGTCTTTAAGGAAAAATCCGTTAATAATAACGATCTTTGATTTTTGTTGATGAAGGAACGAGCAAAAGAATACTTTCCTTGAAAAGTACGTACTTGCCTCTATTCTTTTGCAAAGTTCCGAAGCTTCTTTGAGATATATCTGATATCGTCTCTCATCATCCTCATACTTCTCCCGAGAGGAAGGGTATCATGAGAGTTTTTACAATATTCTTCCGCTTATTGTTTATCTTTATCTTTCGGTTTTGTACTTTTGCACGGTTTTGATTATTAATGTCTTTTCTTGACACGTCTCTTTTAACTGCTTATTCTTGCCCGTTCATGTCTCTTCTCGCATTAAATGACCTCGTTTTCTCGGGCTCTTTTTCCCTATATATAGTTTTCTTTTCCCTCCTTTTCAACCTTTAGTTTGTCTCTGCAACTTTTCTTTGATTCTCTCCTTCCCTTCCGCAATTTGCGCTCCCGCTCTTGCAAATCTTTTCTTCGTCCTTTCTAGCGCTGTTTTAACCTTCAACCTCCCATCCATTCCCATACTGATAATGGCTGCCATTAGTCGTGCATACAAAGCTTTTTCAGGAAGTTCAACGAAGTTGCTCGAAAAGGGTTTTACTCTATCAACCATTCTGATCAAGAACCTTCATCTATCCTTTACGCTTGTTGTTTTCGATCATCAATGTGATGATCAAAAGATTATAGTCTCGCTAGGTCGGCTTCTCGCGGGACTTCCCATTCCCTTGTACAATCTGAGTTGCCTTTATTTTATGAAATTTTGGCCCATGAAAAATTCTCTCGGTGTTTATCAATTAAGTGGCGATTGTATTCGCTTTGATGCTTGAGTTCGCGAGCGCGGTGCGAGGCAAGGGATCTTTATACCATAACTCACAAAATCCCAAATTCGCGAGACTTGGAAATAGTTGTTGAGAAATACACTGTGGAAAACTTTTTTGAAAATTACACGGTGATAACTATGGTGAACGAAATCTCGGTTGGGCGTTCAAATAAGAAAAAGGATAATGTCCCTGAAGATAAATTACTCATGCAGGATATTGATTGGCACCCGGGCAATAACACTACTCCTCGCCACTCCAAAGATGAGAAATGGTGGGTTGTACCCTTGATCTTAAACGGCCCTTACATCGCGGGCTCGCATATTCTTCCTGCGAATCTCGCAGGATATCATCCTTGGGAATTCAAATGGCCGAGAAGAAGAAAGAGGTATGTTTCCGACTTCAAATTTTGCTTTCGCAACTTTCTTTCTAAAATTCTTGAGTTTGTGAAATCTTTCGAGATAACCGGGTTGAGAAGAAACTACAAAAAGGATCCGTCGGAGGATACTCACATTGCTTCGATCGCTACGAGTGAAGTAAGAAACACTTCCTTTCTTCTTATTTAAAACAATATTGTTGCCTGCGTTTCTTATCTTTACGCGTATGCGAAGGTTGGAGTTGAAGAAACTATTGTGCGAAGATTAAAAGTAAGGGAAAAACACGCTCGAAAAGATAAATCTTCCGCTCCATTATCTAAGAAACGAAAGGCTCGATCTTCTTCTTCCTTAACTCAAGTTCCGATTCTTCCGACGATAATGATGATAATACAAACCTATCTTTTCGAAATAAGGCTCAACCGGCTAATTCTCCTATGGACCAACTATCCAAAGATCTTCTCGGTTGTTTCCAAGGAATGGGAGATGCTCCCCTAGCTTCTCTTTGTGGGGCTCTCGCGAACGTGTGTAATCTTTGCTTTCTTTGGAAGGCAATAATTCATTCAATGGGGTTTCTAGAGTTGTGTCTCATGACCTTTTGAATGCACTTGGGTCTCTGGTATGCGTGCAGTCATACTTCCCTGCTAACTTTAAATTGTTTAAGTATATATGTTTTAATGATTTTTCTATCTTCTTTTATAGGTTGGAAGAACTTCCTTTGTAGTTGCCTCAGACCTTGAGAGAAGACGCAACAGCCTTGAAAAGAAGAATTCCCAATTGAACAAGAGGATTCGAGAGTTAGAAATTGAAGGCTGCGTCATCTCGCGATAAAGACGAGAGAATTCAAAAGTTAAATACCGAGCTTGACTCCCAAAAGGATAAGGTGTCCACTCTTCAGCAAACGCCAATCAAAATAACTTTATGGTATAAAATTTTACCTCCTTTTACTATTTTTATTTTATCGGTCGCATATTGCTACCTAACTTATTACTTTTCGTGAGATGTATATAATCTCTCAGATGAGGCTATTCTTCTCCATACATTTCTGATCCTATGGATAATAATCTTCTTCTTGCTCACCTCAACAACTCTTTAAGTAGTTCATCGAACAAAATTAACTCTCTTTCATTAAATGAACTTGGACCAAATATCGTCTTTTAGAAATTGAGCATAGATCTGGTTTAAGTGCTGCCAACCAATTTAAACGAATGTTTCTCGAGTCCCATAAAGAAACCAAGATTTTGAGGAAGAAAATTAGTGACCATATAGATGATAAAGATCGCATTGCTAATAATGGTGCACGAGGCATTAGCAACATTTCAAAAATCTCTCCTTGAATTACAAATTGAGCGAGATGAATTGCTTCGCGAATTCCTTGCTTAGTGAGCGAAAGATCAAATTCGTTCTCTCCTTGTTATAAACGGTGACGATGAATTCGCACGGGCTGCGAAAGTTTTAGATAATGCCGGGAAATAACCTAGGTGTTGATGTTAGTCTTCACGCAGAGCATACTTCCTTGGTTAAAGATATGATATCCTCGAGAGAAGGTTGCTTATTATACCTTATTGCTTCTTATTTCGTAGTATTGCTTGTAAATTGTTAACTTGTTATTTCTTACTTGCGAGAATACGAGAAGAGGCTTCGGGTTAGAATTAGAGAGCTTGAATACGAAAAAGAACAACTCGCTGGGAATTTTCCAACGAGAATTGAAGAACTCGAAACCGAAAAAACAACTCGCAAAGAATCTCTCCTTCGCGAGAATAGATATTCCAAGTTGAAGAAACAATTTCTAACGACAGTGGAGAACTTTAGTAATGATCTTTGTTCGTTTCGCAATGGAGGCATGGAGTATGTTTGTAAGGACCACAATATCCCTCTGCATTCATATCCCCGTCTCTTTGAAAAGGTTCTGAGAATCTGCTGTCTCGGATGTTTCGATAGCGAGGCTAGCGAAGAAGAAAATTCTGGCGATGAGAATAATCGGGCGAAGAATCGGATGAAGAAGAAGGATCGCCAAAGAGATAACTTTTTTTTTTTTTTTTTTTTTTTCTTTCTCTGCTTGTAATATCTGTACATTTCTGCATCCTTATTATAGTGTATTTATTGGATTTTTCCCCTCTGAATTCAATCTTCACTCCCCCTTGTATAACTCTTTCATCAGAGGATAAATAACAATATTTCACCTTTTCCATTCCCATACTTGCCTCTGTTATTTATCTTCAGATGGAAGATTTTAGTTGTCATCATGTAAGTGGTTGAATAATAATTTTATTGTTATTGAAATGTACTCTTGCGACGAGATCGCAGGTATTTTCATAAATCAAGAATTCTGCTTGCCTTGCCTTATCTTCATAAATGTATTTTATCTCTTCTCATTGCGACAAGGTCGCAAGCCGCCCTTTACATTTTCAAGTAAGGGCCCATTGACCCCGCCTTATCATTTTTGTGTGGTCTTAGAGTTAGACCTCCCTAACTAGAGGTCTTCCCCTGCCACCTTTTATTGCGACAAAATCGCGGGGACGTCGTTACACTTGCATGTAAAGACCCATTGATCTTGCCTTATCATTTTCCAAGTATTTTTGCCTCTGCGCAGGATGTTTTAGTTGCGACAATATGACAGCCTATATATCCTTGCGAACACATAGCCCCATGACATTGCCGTCGTGCGGCATTTAATCATGCAGGACGTCCGTACACTTTCATGTAAAGACCCATTGATCTCGCCTTACCCTTGCGTTAGTATTATTGCCTCTGTAGGATCATTGCACAAATATGACGAGCCTAAATTCTCTTGCGAAAACATAGCCTTATGACATTTGCGTCTGTTTTGACACCCCTAATGGAGAGCGTCGCCCTTATCATCTCCCGGTTGCCCCTTCAAGGAGGCGAAACATCGGCCATACAAGACTAGCTCCTCCCATCCGGTCTTAACAACAACTGTTGTTTTCGCAGCCTCTTATCCCTTATACCTATACGGTTTATGGTTACTAGGCTGCACCCTAAGTGGAGTTTTCTTCGGGCGAGTGCAACATATGCCAAGACTTGCCAAGAATGGCCAGGGTAGGTTCATCCATCCCGGGCACTCGGCTCAACCGTGTACCTCGGCGCCTTGAGCATACACCGACTCTAAGAAGAGACCCTCGGTCGCCCAACCAGGGTATAACCTACATATATAGTTGGGAATCCAAGGTACCTCTTCCGGATAGGCTTTCATGGGCCCCAAATTGCCATGACTCGGAGCTTCGGGAGCGGTGTAACCTTCCCCGAGCCATGTTGAGAGATACCCCCTTATATGACGCACTTTAGGTCTTACATTTGCCTCTTACTAAAATGTTATTCGCGAACTAGGGTGTACGCCATAAAGGTTCGTCCCATTCTTTTACTCATTCATATTTGTTAAATCATTCAATCATTCATGTTTCATTATTTGTTTGATACTTGTTGGCGAAGTATTCGCACAATTCTGTATTTTTCATTTTCTTTCTTAATTGAATTCCCATATACTCTTATCTCTGAGATTCTCGCACATCATTACTTCAATTGCTACTTCTTCTCCTGTTTTTGTTGATTATTCACTTCTTATGCCTTTTGTTCCTCATATCTTTTGCTTCTTTATTACCATAATATTCGCCTGTCTCTGGGCATTCACCCCGTGAGGTATGTCAGTCCTTACTTCTATAACATCCACCATCAATTTTTCTTTTCTCTGCTCATCCCTCATCATGTGCTTCCAACCTTTTCTTTTGGTATTTCTTTCTTCGCAGACTTTCTACATCGACTTCATGACATTGCCGTGACTCCTTCCAATCTCCCCGTATAATACCAATGCCATTTGGATGTGGGAATTTTATGCATTGATGATATGTTGATGCGACTCCCAAGATTTCATGAAGCCATGGCCTCCCAATCCGGCGCATTATACGGAGATTCCACGTCAACCACACCTGAAATAAGATATCGATTGATAATCCTTGTAGAGGTATGCTCATGTGAGCCTCTCCCTTTGGTTTGTTTGCGGTGCCATTAAAGCCATATATCTTGTATGTAGAGGGGATCAAATCCTCATCTTTTCCTCCCATCGTCTTGTAAGTATGGTAGAAGAGAATATTCACCGAACTTAGGTGTCGATTAAAATTCGGTTGATCGCCCAAAAAGCTTCGCCTCATCATCTTCTCCATCAACTGGTTTCGGGTTAATCTCTAGTTTCACAACCAACGGGCTATAATGTGTTTCTCTTCCTTTTGGCACTTCATCTGCAAGAGAAAGAAATAGTCTTGAATGCCACTTTTCTAATCTGCGTTGTTCTCTGCTTGGACTCATTATTTCTTTATCATTAGCATCTCTACGCAAAGACTCTACCGAGCACGTTGTCATGAAAATCTTCGATTGTGCGATAAGAGTGGACGATAGAGTTGCAATTCAAATTTTTGGCTTTCGTTCCGATTTCTATCACAAATGTTTCCTTTCCTTTCGCCGACAATCGCTATGCATTTACGGTGGCGGTGGTAATGTCCTGCCTTTTTCTTCTCCTTTTAGAAAGTGATTCGACTTCCCTTGATCAATCATCCTGAGAATAATTCTCTTTACGTTTCTACAATCGTTTGTTTGATGTCCATGGAAGCGATGGTAAGAACAAAACTCATGACTTCTATCGCCTTGATGGTGGTTCCATCCCACGTTCCAAGGTGCTGGTACATCTTCCATCACAAGTATAGCCTCCCAGATCTTTTCCACACTAGCATTCAGTGGAGGCATCTTGATTGGTTCCCATACTATTCTGCGACTTCTCTGCCCTCCATGGTTATATTGCCTTCGTCCACCGTAAGTTTCTTGCACATGATCTAGCCTCTCGAATCTTATTATTGCTGTTACGGTTATAGTGGTTCCTTTCTTGTTCAAACTCCTCCCTCCTGGTCATGGCTTCCCATAGCTACTATCTTCCGTCAGTCTCTCATCACGCCTTCCTCGCTTGATGTCCTTGCGAAGTGCTCACCTTTGTATTGATGAATTGAGGTAACAAGCTTGCGTTCTCGGCATTCGAGTTTGTGTTCGCGACCGGATAAGAATTCATTTCATTCTGTCTTTCTTCTAAGGCGATGTATTCTTCCTGTAACTCTCGCAATTCTGCCATCGTGATCGTATTTTTGACTCTAAAAATTTGAATGTATAACAAGTTAGTCGCGAAGAGAGCATTCACAAATGAGAGGATGAGATATCTTTCCTCAACCCGTCCCCGCCATTTCGCTACACATGGTTCTCCATCTTATTGTCAACTGCCTTAAGCTCTCGCAACCCTTTGTTTCAACCCGAATACATCTTCATACACTCGTGAAGAGTTGTTACTTATGTATGCTCCTAGGAATATGGCTTGTAAATGATTGAATGATGTGATTGTGTTCCTTGGTAGACCCTCAAACCATTTTAGTGCTTCTCAATTAGACTTGACGCGAAATATTTACACAAGTATAGCATCATGATTCTCCCATTGCAACATACACCTCATATAGGCCTTGATATCTTTGTCTTATTGCATAGGTTGTTCCATCGAAGATGTTTGTTAATGCCGGGAGATTGCACTTAGGAGGTATTCCTCCCATCCGTACTTCTAGCGTGAAGGGGTTCTTCGCAGCTTTCTGCGATGGCTTAGATCCAATTGTTTCCTTCCTCCTTCCCTTCTATTGTTCAAAGAATCCTCTCATTTCAGCCCGCTTCTCTTAAGATTTGTTCATTTGCCTCGAAATTTGACTCTACTTTGTCTTTTTAGCTTTGCTTCTCTCCTTCTTCGCTCGTGCTGTTTTGACCTTCTTGCTCGTTATTTTCTTCTCTCCTTTCCCTGCGACGCTCTTCTTCGTTTCTTTCTTCAATTCGCACGCCATTATATCGGTTGTTCTCTCTTCTTGGCTTTGTCTCTCGGCTCTCACCTGCGCCCTCTCATATTCTTCATTAATATTTCTATTAGTACGATTTTGTTCCCTTCTTCTTTCGCGGTTATCATGGTTATTTTGCCGGGATTGCCTCCTCCCATCTCTTGATTTTCCATTTCTTCTCTTAGCCTTTCTCTCTCGCGAGCTAGCCGCGCTTGTTCAATGTAGTGTCTCTCAATGTCATCCTCGATCTCTCGGTTTCTTCTCGGTTCTTCTCTCCGTGCAAGATTATTCTCCCTTCAAGAAATTGGGTCATTCGGTTCTTGGAGTTGCATGTTTCCTTGATTTTCCCTATTCCGCTCATTTTGAAGATTTTCGGTGAGGAATATAACGATCTTCTATTTCTCCTCTTCTCTCGCCATGCTCTATATTCGGATTTTGTGTTTCTTCATCGGTGCTTTACGTTGGTAAAACTCTCCTTCTTTCTTCTCCATTCGACCTTGAACTTGATCTCACGCTACTTCTAGATCTCCTATTTTGCAACCTCATATTTTCCATCCTCAATTCATGATTCTGTCTTGTCAAG
The DNA here is from genome assembly GCA_023531295.1 of Papaver armeniacum. Lineage (NCBI taxonomy): Eukaryota > Viridiplantae > Streptophyta > Magnoliopsida > Ranunculales > Papaveraceae > Papaver > Papaver armeniacum. The sequence goes on along the minus strand of JAJJWW010001906.1, from coordinate 128,279 downwards.
TTTGCTCGTTCCTCTGCCTCTAGTCGTCTCTCTTCGTGTATTGTTTGTCTCAATCTTTCTAATCTTTGCGATTTCTTCGTTACCTTCTTCATTTCTCCATTCATTTCTTGTTCTCCTCCTCCTTGTCCATTGTTCACCAACCTAAAAAATCCTCTTCTCACTCGTCTTGAGAATCGGATCTCCAAGTATGTACACTTACTCTATCATAATCCTCGGCCGCGTTTGTTACTTGGGGAGATTGGTGGCTGATTTTGATCTTCTCCATCATTTCTCCTATTCATCCTTGATGATTCTCCCTGTTTCATTCCTCCTTTCTCCAACCAAGTCTCCCACTTCTCCTTACAACCGTTGATTGCCCTTGTACATTTCTTCTTCTAGCCATTTTTCTTTTTCAATGAATTCTTGAGGATCTTCTCCAAATCTTTTCTCTGTTAATCCAAATTCCTTCCAATTTCTACGTCAATCTCTGCACGAGTCCCTGTTTCTAGCGCATATGTAGTAGCAGGATTTCCCACACTACACCCCTTACTCGATTTTGCTTAATTAATCCATTGGAAGATGTAAGATTAAGAACATTTATTGATCGAATTCATGAAGTGTTTACACAGGAAAATAGAATTATACTTAGAAGTTAAAACGCTCTTAAACTTTCTCTCTCCTAATGACTTGCCTAACAATTCCAAAAAGATCTCTCTCTACAAAGTCATTTAGCCCCCTTTATATAGGGTAATACATAGTGGATGACAGCTAAGCTACCCTTTATTTTCGGGAATGTCTCGCGAAGTGTCGCAGGTGCACAAACATTCACTCTCGCGACACTTCTTACCTCTCGCCAGGTTTTGTGTCTTCCAATTGTTTTGGGTGTCGTTATTCATCGCGTCGTTTATTGTAGTTCCCTGCGACTCCCTCGCGACACCATCGTTTATTAATCTCGCGAGCCTTGTACATTGCTATATTATGATCCTACACATTGTTCCCACCGGAAGTGTATGTGATGAAGGGTGGGGTGGGGTAACCTGCAAGGTTTTTGCGGTACAGTACCCAATCGTAGTTTTTCTAAGTTCTTCCCAGCGTTGTTCTATGCATTCTCCATTCATATAACTACTAGCTCAATTTGATGTATATAAAATGTATTCATTTGGATTTTACTGGAGATGTGTTATGAGTGCCGAAAGGAAAAGATACCCTTGCACACAAGTACAGTTAGACATATAGTATATATACTAACTGAATCATTGTTATAAAAAGGTATGAGGTTTGTCTCCATGATGACAAAAGCTATCAAACGGACGATGTTTAATACAGACCCGATCCAAAGGTTGGGATATTCCGGATGGGAAAGTCATTAGACGGCTACGAAAGATTCATGGTAGTGTTAAGTGGGTTGGCGTGGGTAAAACACTTTTTTTTTTTTTTTTACCATAAGCTATGTCCGGTTGAATAAGCAGACATTACCGATTTCACAATCGATGGATTAGAAATATCCAGTGTCGTCTTTTCAGGAAAAAAAAACAAAAAACTTTGTACACCATCTTGCGCCCCTCTTTCGAATTCTCACTTCTTAAACCTAATCAAGCCCAACCAATTTGAAGTACGAGACGTAATGAATAAAAAGCATTCATGATTATTGTTGGAACATTATTTGAGGTTGAAGATCAAAGAATGTGAAGTAGAATCTATTCGTGAAATCTTAGGGTTTTATCAGCATAAGCTTTTTATGCTTCTAATTCGATTTTATTATCCAATTTTGGTATAGTCTAATTGATCAAAGGCTAAAAATCCTTCGGATTTGTAGGTTTAGAGAATCAATCAAGTCCGACTATGGAAAGATGGCCTTCGCAGATAGATGCAACTCTTCCAGTTTGATCCAGGTACGACCGTGGAAGGAATCCAATATGTAATGGGTTGATTGCAATTCTTGAAGTGGTTGTCCAAGAAAAAGTGGACTTGGAGTAAGTTTATATTTCCCCATCAAATATGAACTAATTTGTTTTGATTTCTCATTGGTATGTAATTTCTTGAATAATTTTTTGCTTGTTGCTGATGGTGGATTTGTTGTAGTCTTGAAATTTGGTTGATATCTACTTATTCATGGTACTCATATTATTATAGAATGGAAGCTATTCCCTGCTGAAGATAATTCTCGAAAAATGTTGTTTGTTTTCTTCATTGGTTTTAAAGTGTAAAAATGTGTGTTTTCTTTGTAATTTGTATGTTTATCTCAGCTGAATTTCTTGGGTCTGCTTGGAAAGAAGGAATTGTCGGACTCCTTGAGAATATCTTTGACGTGACATTGCGTCCTCGACTTGATATGACCATTGTAATGCAGGTAAAGATGACATGATTTATTACAATTACGATAATTGCATCTTTGGGTATTGTGAACTTTTGGTTCAGGCACAGTTTGGTTTTCCTGACACTTTACATTGTTGCTTCTTTTACAGTGTCATATTTTACTGAACGTACCATGATTGTGTATAAGGAGACTATCAATGTGGATAGTTTTAGTGATTTTGTAGGTTAGTTGTCATGTTCAACATTGTATGGATTGAAAAGAACTTTCAAAAGTGTAGAGCATTTGTAATGTCTGTTAATGCCACCTATTACTCTCTTTTTTTATCTGCATATTCTAGCAATTCTGTTTTCTTATGATAACTCTGACAGGTTGTTGGGACTATATCTGAGGAGAAGGGGCCAGGAGTTGGTGCCTGAAGGATTGACATGAACATATCCACGATGGAAGCCACGTAACTTAGCGCGCAATGTATCATCATTGGAAGATGATAGTGTTGATCACCTGACGGTATAAATTCATTACTTTCGCATGTGCTGAACCTATTGTTATTCAGTTTACTATATCCCCCAGACTATATGGCACAGAATATAATCTACCAAAAAAAATTATTCTATGCTTCAATGATTTAGCCGCCTCATCCTCATTTGTATAGCATTTTATTTTAATACTAAGTTCTCTAATGTTGGTTCTTTTTTAGGTTGTCTTAGAGTGTCAATTTAGGTGATTTTTTTAATTCCCCTGTGTTATGAATATGAAATTCAACCAGGTTATATTGCATCAGTTCATTTTTTATGCACAATTAACATCGATGGGTATTGAGATGAACAAACCAATTTTTCCGCATCTTCCGGGTATGATTTGAAGGTGCAGAATGCACATAGTGAGGCATATTGCCCACTGATATATCATCTTCGGTCAGCCATCACTATCTTAGTATCCTGTCCGTATGTTCTGAAATGGTGTTTGTGGGTGTTTTGGATAATTCCATATGGATGTTAATTGTTAAGTTCGATTTGTGATACAACTTTTACTGTGGAGAGGCATTGATGATCTCAAAATGCAAAATTAGACTATACCATGATGCACTTTCCAAGTAAGAATCAATTTCATCAGAAATATTTTCTTAAGAAAGTTTCAGATATTAATTTTGGTCATTACTCTTGCAGTATTTCATGCTGTGGCAAAAACATAAAATTAACAGCTTGATTGAGAAAGCTATAGTAACGGCTGCAGAAATAGGTGCTAAGCAGCTAAGGTGTTCAGTATGGGTCTTTCAAACTAGGTAAAGTTAATGAACCATGCTTGATTTTCTTTAAATTTTCAATTTTCTAGAGCACAAACTGATCACACACACTACACACTGAAGGCGAAGAAATAATAGTTAAAAATGTTTGGTGTATGATCATAAATTGAACCATGTCATTTAATTAGTAAATATGATTGACTAACGTAAGGATAAAAATTGAATGAATGTGGTGATAAACTCTATCTTCAACGGAACCAAAACCTGCACATTGGAATTGTGGATGGTAGGTAGTTTAGTAGTGGCCCTGATTTCCAAGAGGAACTAAAGAAGTAATCCTTGAAGAAAATCTTTGTTGATGGTGGATTTTCGTTTAAGGTTAAATTTGTAAAAAAACCTGAAAAATCATGCGCTGACATCTTGTAAAAGATAAAGTCATTTATAAGTGACGGATACTCCTCACTTAATTCACCAAGAATGGAGCATGTAGCAACAATCCCATTACGTGAATACATGAAATTCCTCCGGGTTGGAGTATGTAGCAACAATCCCTTCTGTGAATTTCATATCGCCCTTGTATTTCTGTACTCATTATCGGTGTGGCATGACGGTCGAGTGTTACTCTTACTGAGTAACACGAACCTCCAAGCACTATAATGAATCATTATCGATGTGGCATGACGACCGAGTGTTGCTCTTCTGAGTAACACGAACCTCCAAGCACTATAATGAAACCATGTACGAAATACCGTCAGGTGATTCTCGGTGTGTTATACTAGCCCGAGCCCTCTCGGTGTGTTATACTAGCCCGATTGAGCCCCTCTCGGTGTGTTATACTAGCCCGATTGAGCATCCGGACTTGACCGTCGGTCTCGGATATGATATGATCGCAGATCATCCAACTCCACAAGCATGACTGGATGACCACGGATCAATTCCATCATCCTAAGCATGGTATGGAATACCCACGGCCTTAGCTTGCCCGGATATGATGCGATCGCAGTCATCCAACTCCACAAGCATGATTGGATGACCACGGATCAATTCCATCACCCCCAAGCAGTGCACGGAATACACACGCCCAGGCCCGCATGGTCGACCATTGGCCTTCGCTTGCCCAGAAACCGTCCATACCAAGCATTATGGACGGAAAACCCTAAATTAGGGTTTGCGGCATATTACATGTGCCGCAAAATCGGTCTCAACCATCCATCTTCGCAGGCATAGATGGAGGGTGTAGATGTAGACTCAAAGGGCCGGAGCATGTCGACACGATCACCGTGTGACCGCCTACACACTTGACCAATCGGTCAAAGCCAACCATGGTTGGTTACAACAAATTCGTCCGCCCAAAAGAGCATGGTCGCGCGGCTTTGAAAGCTAAAATTAGGGTTTCAAGTCATCACGCGCGTCCATCTTCTCCCGATACGAATGGAGGGTCACGATTGGATTAACCAAGGCCGGTCATACCAGCATGATCACCGTGGGCCCATCTACCTCCTCTTGCGGTCGGCCAAGGCACATCATTCCCCGGCTAACCCAAAACGCACGCCCAAACTCGTGCGGTTACACTCCCAAATCCTAACCGATCTCGACCGCTCAACTTCACCGGATGATTTGAATGGCTTAGATCACGTTTTCATGGGATAATCGGTATAGGTGTGAACACCAACCTACCACCTACACGGTGGTATGATCGACCAAGACCGACCAAGATGGGTCGTCTTGGGGCGCGCGCCCAAACTTGGGATGACACGCGGTTATCAATTCCTTTGCGGTAAGAGATTTACTGCAAACCGATCTCAACCACTCCTCTTGCCGGTCAAATTGAGTGGCCCGGATCGCGCTTTCATGAGGGAACGGAATACGGCGCCTACACCATCATGCCGTCAACACGCATGTATGGTCGGTCCTCTCTAAAATCCTTCCCATGCTTGGTTTCGACCAAGGCTGAAGAGTGATGCTTGCGCACCTCTTTAAAAACCCCGATTTCATCAACGGTCGCAGAGATGAGTGTCTCAAACATCATCTCATCCGTCCGACTTCACCACTTGGTTATACAACCCCAGTCGAGTTATTTGGTTAGTGAGGAGTCATTACCCATCACTTTACCACACCACAATGCGTTACACATGAAATACACACGATACTTCACAAGTATCGACTTTACGAATAACGCAAGTTATTCAATTCAAAGATAAATGCTATCTTTCGTGGATCCATGATCCACATTCCAGTTATCAATCATGTCACAAATCGGGGATACTTATCGGGGTATTGGTCTGGCGGTTTACGGCGTGCGGCGTGCAACGCGCCATCACAAGAACGTGTTAAGAAGTCATGGACGGTTAGAGATGAACCGAGAAGTGGGCAAGACTGGTCGTGTGCTACCGACACACAACTCCACCACTCCATCATTCCACTACCTCCACTTCCCACGAGAAACGTGAATGAGGCTCAATGACTTGTATAAATAGGTTCTCCGCCCTATTTCCAACAACAAGGAATAACGGAGACAGAACAACACAAGTTCACGACAAACTAAGTGTTAATACAAAAACCGTATTCAAACACTCGAGCTGCTTGCATCAACCGTAAGCTTGCTCATCTTTGTTACAAGTCATAAGCAAGCCAACACCTTCACAATCTCAACACCTTCTTCGCTTCCCTCCCTAAGATCAACCCCATCTCCTTCACTTTGTGACCGAAACAAGTCCGGAACGGCCATTTCTTGGTTTAGGCCGGACTTGCACAGATTGATCTCTCGAATCTACAAGCACTCACGCGCAAGTGCATTTGTTGAAGGTTTAGATTCATTCCTCATCCACACCCGAATTACCAAATTCTCGGGAGTAGTTTTCACCCATCAACAATTGGCGACCACAGGTGGGAGATTGATCTATCGGTTGCATAAAATTGAATCCTCAATTTCTCGGTTTCCATCTCGCAATGCATCCTAAAACTACGGGCGGTTCGAATATCATGGGAAGCATAGCCGAATACGGAGGATGTCTTGGCAAATCAGCCGGTATCACCGGGAGGCGGAGCGAGACATTTCGCCTTTTGAATGATATAGCGGCACAATTACAAGAAGGGTCGACGAGCATCTACTCGGGCGATACAAGAAATGTTGAATCATTAGCAGAGTCACACCTCTACCCAGGAGAGGCAAAAAGAACGCGTAATCGCAGGAGACTCGGGAAAGATGAACACGAGATGGCCCATCGACAATGAAGATCCGAGGCAACTCCACGGGAGAAAAGACTTGTCCGGGAGTACTACAATGTCTGGGGATAAAGAAAGGGAGCCTGCAGCCTATGGAGCCTATTTAGAAGATTTATACCTCAAAGCTCTTGCCGAAGCCCTAAGACTGTCCAATCCGCGTCGGCCTTCCAACCAACTGGAGAAACGCTTGAGGAAGGAGAAATCAATCAAGAAATGCTGAATACGAGAGGATGGGAGCGTTCAATTCAGCCACTCGGCGGTGACATTACGACACCTTCCACATCCCTCTGCTTAGGAAGGCAACCCGCGAGATATGATGGCGCCCGCAAGTCTTCCAACCTCATCTCCCGCTCCACATCAAAGCCACGGGGAGACATTGCAACGCCCGCTAACGCAGAAAAGCCGGACTCAAGGTACTTACATTTCCCCTCCCCAATGAAGGAGATTCGAGCCTGCTGGAGACGTGGGTGCGAAATGGAGAGGTGGAGCTACCCCGTGTATGGCGTCCGCCTGCGATCAAGAAGTAATGGACCCGAGGTACTTGTCATTACCACTTGGTTCCTTCACCACCCCACCGGTGAATGCAACGCTTTGAAGCGCATTGCTCAGGAGAAGCTTGGTTCAGAGATAGCTTGCAAAGGATTTTCTTAGAGACTACTCCGGTTTGATATAAGTGAGGCTTCAAAAGGCAAGTAAGTTTTACTCAACAACTTTACAAGAAAGATATTTTAGAATTCACTGGGGACTTAGCATCCCGCACGTGGAGAAAGAGGCTCGGTGATCGGGCGCCACGTTTGTTTCCATTCGTACCTCCCTTTTACATAACATTTGCAATCTCATGTAATATGTGCAATCATTCATGACCAAGACGCAAATCTCATTTAATATAATCTCTTTCAAAAAGGTTGTTCACAAAACTATCTCAAAATAAGCCAATTCAATTACCTATTAATCCAAAACCTAAGTCAAAGAAAATCCTCACTATCACTCAAAAAAGAAAAGCATATAAGAGAAAACGCCGGTATATAGCACGAATACTTCAAGGAAAGTCTTTAAGCAACAACTCATCCTTCCGGGCGAGAGAGACTTTCATCCTTTGAAGCACGGCACCTTGGCTCAATTCTTTAGACAACCTCTCAACCTCTTCTTCCCGGGCGAGCAACACAGTCAGCGGAAGGGACTTCATCATGTAGTTTGGAGCTCCTGAATCTCGGAGAACCCTTTGAAGAACCAAGGAGCATTGAAGCCATCTTTGCGCAAATACGTCCCGATGGCACCTCCGGTCTTCAATCATCTCCTTAGAAACTGTTCACCGGTCGTGACGCTCATCCCATGGATAGAAACTAAAGCTTCTTGGACGCGGTTGACCAATGCAAGACGACTCTTGAGCTTCGTGGTGGTAGCAATATGGCCGTGTTTCTTCCAGATTGTCGTGTACAACTTTTCAAACTGAACCGGCACGCTGAATCCACCAACCAACACATGGCCTGGATAAGGGATAGCAAAAGGAGGATCGAACAAAGCCCCAGGCTGCATCACCAGTAATTCACCAACCGCAGAAGCCTTGTCAGACGCAAGAGGCCTTTCAGAAGAAGTCACCACGATAGCCATATCGTCCGGAACCTGTTCAGGATGGATTTCAAGAGGAGCCGTCCCAACTACAGCGGGCACCGTCTCTCTTGCATTCCTTACGACATCTATTTCACTATGGGTGCTGATTTCCGTCACGACCCCGTCGACAAGATCACTAAGGAAAGCGCCTTGTTCAACCGAGCTTGCATCATCTCCGCCATTGGTCGGAAAAAGGAGCGGTTTCGCGGACTTCTCGGCATGAAGGTCCATACCGCGGACTTCTCGGCATGAAGGTCCATACCGCCGGACTTCTCGGCATGAAGGTTCGTACCGCCAGACTTCTCGGCGTGAAGATCAAGTGCCGCCATACTTCTCGGCATGAAGTTCCATACCGTCGAGACTTCTCGGCATGAAGGTCCATACCGCCGAGACTTCTCGGCATGAAGGTCCATACCGCTGCACTTCTCAAAGCATGAAGGTCCGTGCAGCGGACTTCTCGGATGAAGACCGCACCGCCTACCTTCCGTTTTGAATGCGTGCCAACCTTGTGAAGGTATTATCTTTCGAAATTACGATTTAAAACAAGGATCGTTTTAGAAGAATTTACACTGGAGAAATGAAAGAACCGATGGGAGGAGATTTAAATACCGCATATTGGAAGAATTGAGGATTACTGGGACCGCATGCTTGCCTCTTAGGTCTCTCTCCTACTTGGGGACTGCAATCCTCAGCTCTTGACCGTTTGGCCGGAAGTGGCTTCAACCGGAAATGCTTCGTCAAGATGTCAGAAGATGGCTCACTACGGGAATTCGTCACAACACTCTTCGAAAATTTCTGAAAGATCAACGATTGTTTCTCCCAAAATTCTTTATACCGTTTCGGTCACCACCGGGTTTCTCCCAATAGGCCGAAGGGAAGGCTTACCCGGTCTAAGAACACATTGGCGTTAAGAATTTGTGGAAGGAATTCTTCCGGAGCCCCTAGTGGACGGGTAAATGGGACACCCCGATCGAATCCCATTTGGCGAGCAGCCACCCGTGTCGATGTTGTACGGAGTCACGAGAAAATTCTCCGTCGAATAGAGACGGGACGTATCCTGGAATGCAGCTGCGCAGTAAATGATTTCCCAGAGATCTCATGGTCCCGACATCGGTCGCAACACAACGCCGGGATCGTCGGCAAAGGTCTTTGGTGAACGATGGAAGGTGAATCGGCCCCCATGGACGAAAATCTACGGAAGAAATGTTGTCAAATACCTCCACAAGTTTCGCACCGGCTTTAGGACGCCTTCTTATTCCATCGGAGTATTCTCGAGCCGCCGTACAAGTTAACGAGTGAAGGTGCGGGAGTAGGAGCATAACTTCAAGTGTTCCCATAAGAGCGCTCAAGAAAAGCGAAGTGAACGTGCGACTCCACCTTCTTGTACCCGTTAGAAACATGCATATCCATTGCTAAAGCGTCTAGGTGAGAATACGGCGATCCAAGGAACAATGCACCTAGAGGAAGAACTTCACCTGCGCCAGCCTTATAGCAATTTTGACAAGGTTACGTCTAATTGTCCTCTTTCCTAACCCGTCATCAAATACGTCTCGGATAGCCATAGAGACAGAAACGCGATCGCCGAGCTCGTTTTCCAACTCTGCAAAGACCACTCAAAACCCACCGGTGTAGAAGCATTTCGTGTCTTTTTTCTCCTCCTTCTCCAGTTGTCGAATTCCGCCACCTTTTGAAGTATAGCGGCATAATTACTCTCCTCCGTGTCGAGAGTTCGTAAGAAAGACTTCCCCAACAGCGGGTTCATTAATGCAGCTACACTCTCCAAAGTAATAGTCATCTCTCCCCATCTAGATATGGTCGTGTGAGTGGAAATACGCCACCGAGAAATGAAGGTGATCAAGCCCGCGGTGTCTTTCCTAATTTCGAGGGTAGCGGATGCCATGACCGCATCGAGGATTTGTGCTTTGGTCAAATTGTCCTTAATGCCCTTATTACTCAACATGCGTCTCATTCATCCTCATAAGAACCCCGGCGAGCATGGCAAATCTTGAAGTCAATAGGAGAAGGCGGGTATTCGTTTCTTTGGAGACAAAATCTCATCACAAGTGCGGAAGAAGAAAATGGATCAAGATCCATATTTTCTGAATCGGAAAGCAAGACTATCCTATGAGAAGGATGTTTCCTAATATTCGGAAAAGGCGAGGTGAACAACTCATCATTGATGTTCGGATATCCTTGAAGTCTGTCAACACTTCCCGACTTAGCACCAAAGATTATCTTGAAGACATATCGACAGAAGTTCTTTTCTACCGCAATGAAATAAAAAGACACGAAGTTAGAACTTGTATGAAAGCATATGAGAAGTGTAGTCACACACGGCAAGACACAACTCACACAATGACCGGTCCAAACATCATACAAGTTTCGATGCCTGTATTGATTTCAAGTTCTCCGGTATAACTTTCAAGTCGGGCTGGTATTGGTTTCAAGTCCTGGACAAGTTTCAAGTTCTAGATAAATTTCAGCCAAGCATATGTGAATAAGACCCACGTTCCGGCATACACGGCGGGCCGCATTCATTCATCCGCAAGCATCATACGATTTTCTTTATTCATGGGAATCGTGTCTACGGGATTCAAGTCAAATGGTGGAGAAAGCTAAGCATGCACATGTCTTACAAAAGCTCCAAAGAATGGATCGGCGGTTTCCGGCAGAACGGCTCCGCAAAGAACGATTGGTGGTGGCTCCAAAGGCAACGTTTGGCGACGGGAACTTGCTGAATAAAAAAAAATTCGTGAGAAAGGAAAAAGGGCTTTGTCTCTTTTATAGACAAAAATTAGAAGAATCCCAATAGAAGAAGGATTCCTCCCTTATTTGGTTTCCTCTTTTGATTCAAATACCCGAAGAAAGAAACCGGCCCCACCAAGGGATTCCATACAAGCGTGACGGCGTGGGAAACTAGCGGTCGACCGACACTCTTCCGGGTAAACTCCTTTTATCCTGTCTTTCTCACGTATGTATGTCACCATCTCATGCCTACCACACAATAGTGTAACCATTATGTCTTTGAGGCGGGGACTTAATGTTGATGGTGGATTTTCGTTTAAGGTTAAATTTGTAAAAAACCCGAAAAATCATGCGACATCTTGTAAAAGATAAAGTCGTTTATAAGTGACGGATACTCTCTCACTTAATTCACCAAGAATGGAGCATGTAGCAACAATCCCATTCTCGTGAATACATGAAATTCCTCCAGGTTGGAGTATGTAGCAACAATCCCTTCCTCGTGAATTTCATATCACCAGATTTCCGTACTCATTATCGATGTGGCATGACGATCGAGTGTTACTCTTACGCAGTAACACGAACCTCCAAGCACTATAATGAATCATTATCGGTGTGGCATGACGACCGAGTGTTGCTCTTACAGAGTAACACGAACCTCCAAGCACTATAATGAAACCATGTACGAAATACCCGTACAGCCGATTCTCGGTGTGTTATACTAGCCCGAGCCCTCTCGGTGTTATACTAGCCCGATTGAGCCCCTCTCGGTGTGTTATACTAGCCCGATTGAGCATCCGGACTTGACCAGATCGGTCTCGGATATGATCTCGATCGCAGTCATCCAACTCCACAAGCATGATTGGATGACCACGAGATCAATTCCATCATCCTAAGCATGGTATGGAATACCCACGGCCTTAGCTTGCCGGATATGATCATCGCAGTCATCCAACTCCACAAGCATGATTGGATGACCACATATCAATTCCATCACCCCCAAGCAGGTATGGAATACACACAGACGACCCCGCATGGTCGACCATTGGCCTTCGCTTGCCAAGAAACCGTCCATACCAAGCATTATGGACGGAAAACCCTAAATTAGGGTTTGCGGCATATTACATGTGCCGCAAAAACGGTCTCAACCATCCATCTTCGCAGGCATAGATGGAGGTGTAGATGTAGACTCAAAGGGCCCGGAGCATGTCGACACGATCACCGTGTGACTGACCACACACTTGACCAATCGGTCAAAGCCAACCATGGTTGGTTACAACAAATTCGTCCGCCCAAAGAGCATGGTCGCGCGGCTTGAAAGCTAAAATTAGGGTTTCAAGTCATCACGCGCGTCCATCTTCTCCTGTCTTTAATGGAGGGTCACAGATTGATTAACCAAGGCCGGTCATACCAAAGATGATCACCGTGGGCCCATCTACCTCCTCTTGCGGTCGGCCAAGGCACATCATTCCCGGCAACCCAAAACGCACGCCCAAACTCGTGCGGTTACACTCCCAAATCCTAAACTGATCTCGACCGCTCAACTTCACCGGATGATTTGAATGGCTTAGATCACGTTTTCATGGGATAATCGGTATAGGTGTGAACACAACCTACCACCTACACGGTGGTATGATCGACCAAGACCGACCAAGATGGGTCGTCTTGGGGCGCGTGCCCAAACTTGGGATGACACGCGGTTATCAATTCCTTTGCGGTAAGAGATTTCGCCGCAAACCGATCTCAACCACTCCTCTTTGCCGGTCAAATTGAGTGGCCCGAGATCGCGCTTTCATGAGGGAACGGAATACGGCGCCTACACCATCATGCCGTCAACACGCATGTATGGTCGGTCCTCTCTAAAATCCTTCCCATGCTTGGTTTCGACCAAGGCCAAGAGTGATGCTTGCGCACCTCTTTAAAAACCCCGATTTCATCAATCGGTCGCAGATGAGTGTCTCAAACATCATCTCATCCGTCCGACTTCACCACTTGGTTATACAACCCTGGTCGGGAGTTATTTGGTTAGTGAGGAGTCATTACCCATCACTTTACCACACCACAATGCAAGACTGCATGAAATACACACGATACTTCACAAGTATCGACTTTCCGAATAACGCAGGATTATTCAATTCAAGATTACATGCTATCTTTCGTGGATCCATGATCCACATTCCGTTGTCAATCATGTCACAAACCGGGGGATACTTATCGGGTATTGGTCTGGCGGTTTACAGCGTGCAGCGTGCAACGCGCCATCACAAGAACGTGTTAGGAAGTCATGGACGGTTAGAGATGAACTGGAGAAGTGGGCAAGACTGGTCGTGTGCTACCGACACACAACTCCACCACTCCATCATTCCACTACCTCCACTTCCCACGAGAAACGTGAATGAGGCTCAATGACTTGTATAAATAGGTTCTCCGCCTATTTCCAACAACAAGGAATAACGAGACGAACAACACAAGTTCGGTCGACGAAACTAAGTGTTAATACAAAACCGTATTCAAACACTCAGAGCCTGCTTGCATCAACCGTAAGCTTGCTCATCTTTCTGTTACAAGTCATAAGCAAGCCAACACCTTCACAATCTCAACACCTTCTTTGCTTCCCTCCCTAAGATCAACCCCATCTCCTTCACTTTGTGACCGAAACAAGTCTGGAACGGCCATTTCTTGGTTTAGGCCGGACTTTGCACATTGATCTCTCGAATCTACAAGCACTCACCGCGCGCAGTGCATTTGTTGAAGGTTTAGATTCATTCCTCATCCACACCCCGAATTACCAAATTCTCGGAGTAGTTTTCACCCATCAACAATCTTCTACATTATTATGCAGTTACTAAGAACTTATGTCAGAAAGGAGTGAAGGCTTATTAATGCATACATTATATTACATTGTTATCTTTTCGAATTACGTCGTAAAACTAGCATAGTTCACTCTAAATGTTTATAACCTATGCTCTTAATCTTTTCTATTCGATGAACAGGGAGCCGTAGTTTCCAATGATGATCTGAAGAAGCTTAAACTTACTATGGAATATTTCAACACTACAAGTATCCACACTTAAAAGGTAATGCTTGAATGATTGTTCCCAAATGTGTTTTAACAATCGTTAGTTCGAAGAGTATATTGGAAGAGAACTCACGAGAACTGTTATTTCGAGTAAGTTGATTAATTTTATAGATGCATAGATTATTACAGTCGTTTGTTTGTTCCTTTACTGCATGTCTATTGCAATTAGATGTTTTTTGTTCAAGTAAAGTACCAATACATAGTACTTCTGAAGCGATTCCAACACCAGGAAGTTTCGCTAATATTATGTGGGGGAATGTGGGTGAATGAAATAAGATAGGTTGATGCTTGAGGAATGACTGGGTCCGTCCAGATATTTCTACATGTTTTTGGCAGTTGGATGCAAATTTGTGTCTTACAAAACCTGTTTTCTCTTTCCACCTTAATTTTTTTTTTCTCTTCTTTTTTTGGCAGGGGAGACAAAGGGAGAGATTTCATCTCCTTCGTTGAGTTACCCTAACAGCGACAATTCTTACTGAGAAGAAAAACAGGTGTATGATCTAAAGGGAAGGGATTTTCCTATGAATATTAAAGGTGTGAAGAACAAGGATAAGAAGAAAAACAGTTGCATGATCTAAAGGGAAGGGATTTTTCTATGAATATTAATAAACAAGAATTCTAGGGTTTTCTCTTTAATGTTTAGCTTTTTTCTGTTTTTAATTTTTAATTCTTCCATTTAATGATTAATCTCACTATGGTTTACTTTGACATCAATTGGTAGGTACATCCAGATATTCCGAGATGAAGAATGGATTTAAAGTAATGGTTGTAGCAGTAAAATACGGGTTTGGTGAGTACATGAATTGTACAGATATTTGCAATCTAAAAGAATCATTGATCTCCCAAGTCCCAAACCCTGATCACTATTCGTAAACCCTAACCTTATTCTCAATCTATGTTCTCTCATTTCAAAACCCCTATCTATTAACTAAAGATTCTGTTTTGTGTTGCAGGGATTAATGTTTAATCACAGTTTCGTTTACGTAGAAAGAAGAAATCCCATCGATATGGAAATATGAACCAAGGTTTGTGTTTATCGTATTTTGGTTTTAATTAAATCTTTGTTTCTGTTGATCCTTTATTATCATGGCAGTAAACTGATTTTTTTTTTAGATCAATCGATTGCACTTCTTAGAGCTGGCGAAGTTTGTTTGTTTCTTAGATTGGGTAAACCAATGAGTTTTTCTTCCCTCAGACTGAAGTTCATCAACTTCTTCCCCGACATCAGATTGCCTCTGTGACTATTTACTTTTATTAAACTTTCATGTTTAATTTGAACTTTGGGTCATGAGTGATTTTAAGGTCCTAAAAGTTTGAGATAAAATTGGCTTACCATTAGAAGGTGGGTTTATCTCATCTTCTTACTGTATTTTTGGTCTCCATCAGGTACAAATTTGTTAGATAATTTAAGGCAATTTAGAAAATAGGGATTTCATTGTGTTGCATACCGTCACTCTAACACAAGCCAGGGATTGGTGAAACGTATTATGTTAGCTATAGTTATTCACTTGATTATTCCACAAATTATTCCTCTTTTGACTGCTGTTGTTTTCCTGCATATGAAGTGATTTTCTATGCCTACAAAAATATTTCAATTGGGCTCTTACCTAGGAGTTTAGGTATGTTGTTAATTTAATAAGGGTTTTGTTTCGTATATTTGGATATCAATTGTTTCAAACTATTTTATGTTGTTTTACAACCAGATATAGGATTTGAATTTTCTGAATGTTAGTGGCCCAATTATTTGTTAGTTTTAAGAGGAATTTAACTCTGTCACATGTTTGGAATTTGGGTTGTTGGGTTTGTTATTCCATCGGTGCTTCCGGTGGTTGTGATGAAAGGGTTAGTTTTTATGATCGGTAATTAATTCGCTTTACTTGGTGCAGGAAAGCATATCCACGTCAAAGGTTTATGAGTCGATATCTGCTTTTCTAATCTGCATTCCAAATGTTTTTGGATTTTGTTCTTCATGTATAGGTCTCTGATTGATGTAGGCTACGTTGTCTGTGACAGGGGCGGATAAGGAGCACAGATGTTGCACTTTTGTTTACACTGCAACATCGCATCCTGCAAGGCTATGCAAGTGTTGGGAAATGTTGGTTTCAAGTAACCATCTGGATGCAACTAATTCATTCCAGCCCTTGCATGGCTTTGTCGAATTGGAATGGGGATGCTGTTGTATGAAGGTGTTTTAGTGAAAAATTTTCATTTATTGGATTGAAGAGCGCTGTATTGGTTGTATGTCGTGTTACCTATCTTGTAGTTTTATGAAACATATGTGGCTCATTGAAGGATGAGTGGAGAGAATGAGAATGGGCTATCTAGGGTAATATCCTATTTTGTACATTGATGCCTTTAAGTTTTTGGAGCGGCTGTCTTATCAGTTTCCTGAATTTTGTGTATGATGGTGGTACACAAGAAACCATGTGATTCGTCCAAGGTCTAATTCGTTCTCCGCCAGAAAGGTTGGTTTATCTTTTCATTAGGGTTTCCCTTTTTCTTTTTAAATTTTCCTATTCAAATTTAGGGGATTTTCTTGTGGGGTTGATTGGAACTGGACTTGAATTTGATTATATTGGAATGTATCTTTCAAATCATTTTCTACCATGATTAGAAAGAAAATTTTTCCTAAGTACAACTCTTTGTGGTTATGGCAGAACTCAAGAATGAGCCTTCAAGCATCTATTTTGGAACAATTTAAGTTTGCAGAGGTACATGAGTTGTTATTCATCTTTTATGTTTTTTGAGTCCAACTTTTGTTTTGAATAAAAGGGAATTTGGGGAGGATTGCAAACTGGGATTGGTCTCCGGATAATCATTCTTTTAGTCATGTTTTGATGTACTGATGGGACAAAGAGGTGAGTTATTCTCCTATTATGTATGATTTTTTTTCCTTTTCTTTGAGACATATTTACAACTGTAATGATTGTTTTGTAGGTGTAATTATCAAAAGAGAGTCAAGTGATGCAGGTTCCGATGAGAAAAACCTTGCAAAATAAATAAGAACAAATAACCCTTTAAGCAAGAACATACTAGGTTGTACTGAATTCCTGATGGCGGTGGATAAAGGCTTGCTCTTGATAGGTTTGAAATTCTCCTTCGATTTCCTTGTGTTATGATAGGTGTAGAATACACCTAATTTACTATCTAGTAGTTTATGCTTTCTTTGCTATTTTTCGTGTAAATTATATATTTTACGCTTGTTTTGAGTTTTATAGCTACTCCGGAGTCACACGGAAGAAAAGAAGAAGAAATCACTCAATTTGAACCAAAAGGGCAAAAAGGTCATTTTACAGGCGATTGATATATGGAGCCCAGTTGAGGTTAAGGGGCAACCCAATCTGGAGGAATACTATAGACAAGCCAGCTAAGGATAAGGGGCTGGAAACTGGTTAGCCCTTATCAGAACTAACCACTTATTAAGGCACCCAAATTGGGGGTGGTTTTATGTGGGCGTTTTAATCCTGTTCAATTCCATACCCTAAAGTCAAGAAGAGTTCTCTCAATTTTTTACACAAAGACAAAGAGAAGCAAGCAAATGTGGCTGCTGCTCTGTCCGATTCAAGTTTTCCGTGGGCGATTCATGGGATTCGAGATGTTGATATCGATCTCAGTAGATCGATCAAGAGAGGTAAGGGTTCGATTCATCAAGAAAGAGGAGGAATGCAACGGCTGCTACTGATCTGTGTTGCTGTTTACACATGAGAAGAATAGCAGAGGGTTTGAGCCTGTGACGATGGGTTGGTGGTGGAATCGATCGATTGAATTCGACGAGAGGAAGAAGATGGTGCTACTTTGATTAAACAAGAGAGATCGGATGAACTGGGTCTGCAATGGTGGTAGTCTCTCGATGAGAAGTCTCGGGAGAAGCGAGAGAGATGGGTTCGGTTAGGTTGAAGCTCAGGGAAGAAAAGGGGTTTGATTAGAGACCTCAGAAAGCAACTAGGGATTCGATCTGGTTATGTAAATCGCTGTTGTGTTGAAACAAGAAATCAGACATGGGTCTGTGTTGAATCGATAGCAAAGAAGACAATGCTGCAAAACGTTTAGCTCGGCCCTAAAGAAGCAACAGGATGGGTTTTTGTTGGTGCTTCAGATGGAGATAGGAAGAATCACTGATTGCTGCTGTTATGAATGGAATGGGTATGCTGGTTGAATTGAGCAGCTTTTGGTTCACTGATGCAGGTGCAATGATAAGGAAATAGGCTATTTAAGACTTGGTACAGGGAAGAATGGTTTGTGAAATCTTTAGATGTATGTTAGGATTCTTTTTTACAGGAGAAGACTGAAGGAAATTGAGGCCTGAAAATTGGCCGGGACTGTCCTATAAACAGCCGAAACTCGGCCAATTTTCCTCTCTGACGAGTTAACTCGGTGCCGGTGATGACCGATCCAGCAACCGATCCTTCCCTGCAACTCAGCTGAGTAAGACCGAGTAAGAAGCTAACTCGAGTCTGACTCCTCTCGACTTGACCCGGTTGACTGACGACTGACCGTTAAGTTTGACTTTTGACCGTTAGTCCTGACGGTGGATCGACGGAATATTCCGTCGAATATTCTCTCGACGGAGAAATTTCAGTGTGGCCGGCGACGTTTCCGCCAAATTCCGGCCATAACACCAGTTTTCCGGCGAGCAAAAATTCCAGAATTTTCTATGGACTTCTCTCATGGGTGTGAAGACTTGGGCTAGGAATTGGATGGAGAATTGGACTCAAATTTGGAAAGAGAAGATGAAGAGTTGAGAAAGACTTGAATTAGGAAGTTGAATTGCTAAAGGAAAAGGATTCTAATCCTTAGAAGATTTGGAGAATTTGAAGCCTATAAATAGAGAAGTTTTACATCTTTCTACACATCTTTTACACATCTCTACACACTTTTTTTTTTTTCTTATTCTTTGTGTGAACTTTTTAACATGAGTAGTTAATTTTATTGATTGAGGATGAATTCCTAGTTCTTAATATGATTTGAGTTTTTGTTTTAATTCTATCTCGAAGTTTTCACATGATTATCGTTTGTTTTTACTAATAGGAGTGATCTTAAAGACATTCATGATTGATTGATAGATTGTTTAGAATGCATGCTAAATTGATTTGTTAATTTGATCTAAAGCTAGTGAAAGTTAGGAGATAAGTAATTGTTTCTTGACTCTTTACATAAGTAGCAAACACGAGACCTTGCGGAGGGATTCCGTGGAGCAATTGTGTGTAGAAACAACGCTAGAAAGTGGACCAAGCGAACCGAGTTTAACTACTAGTACTAAACCTAAATTCATAAATTTTAATGCATTCTGGGAATTACATCTTGTAAGCGGACCTCAAGGTGGTTCTTTTGAATAGAATCGATAACTAAGCGGACTGTTACTCGGTGAAATTAGGGATTTTGGGGCTAGCTAAGCGGACTGCTATCCTACGGTTGGTGATAATCTGTGACTAATAACAAGTAGAAAAGAACATAACTTTAATCATTGTTTCGTAACGAAGAAGGATTCCTTGATCTCGTCTCTCTTATTGCTTTCAACTTTACCTTTTTAATTGTTTTGTTTACTTTCTTTTGCTTTTTACACCCCCCTTTCGTGACAATTTTTACAACTAGAATCTCGTGCTCCTCGTGGGATCGACCTTGACTACCCTATATTACTTGTTAATTAGGTAGTAAAGTATTAATTAATTTGTTGTGGTTACGACACGCATCATGTTACTTCATCCAATTATGAAACACATGTCAGAATATAATTAATTTACTCCCGAACAGTAACGTTGAAAACTGAATACTTGAAAAACAAAATGAAGTGTTACAATGGAATCCGACGGATAAATCAAATGTTGTTATTCTCATCATATGCTTCATATCCTGTCATGATTATATCGTTTATTTATGATTTATTCATTTATCTCTTGCTTTAAATTTCTTATTTGCAATGGGTGAGTTTTTCCAGTGTCTCCAAATCTCTCCATCTTATCTTTCTGTGTGTATGTGCATATATATTTGTAATGACATTTATCAAGCTTGAACAACAAACCGTAGGATGGCAGTTCCACAAGTGTCACCTCTGCCGTAGTTTTGTTAGGAAAGAAAAAAATGTTATTTCTCTTTCAATTGATTGATGTTCTGTAGATCACTTAGGGAACAATTGGCATCAGGAATTATCCAAATGCTTTGATAGCTTTGAAGTAGGGCATGCAATTTCAATTCTGTGTATGTTGATTCTTAACTTTGTGAACATGCACGAAATCAACATTAACTATAATTTTGTATTTGATCGGGTTACATTTGGAGCAAAGAGAGGTTTCTTTGCAAGGAATTGTTGTAACTGGACTTATAAGTGTGAGGAAAAACACATTAGAACTTTTTTGATACTGCGGATCCATGTATTGTTGTCGGCGTCAACTGTTCCTGCAGATTCTCTAGCGAACTGTTTACCACATCGTCAAGAAGTAGGTCTGATCTTTGGTTTGTAAAGTACCGTGAAAGTTGAATTTATGAGGACCAGCGTTGGACTCTATCTAGGTTGATCTATTTTGTTTATTAAGTTCTTAATGGTGATGCCATTTTTAGGTCTTTTCATTGTTTTTTTTTTGGTCTTGGTTAGTTCATAAATCAAAATGCCTAATCAGAAATAAGTTTTATTTTAGATAGCACTCCGATATGATTTACTAAAGATTCTAATTGAAGAATTACCGTGATATATGATTGCCAGTGCATTAGAGAAAAGGTAATCGCATAGGGCATTTTAACACCCTATCCCTTTCCTATTTTGTAGTATGTTTTTGGCAAATTGATCTTGAAGATTGACAAATCTCTAACCAAGAAATTTTCGTTGGGA
Source organism: Papaver armeniacum (assembly GCA_023531295.1). NCBI lineage: Eukaryota > Viridiplantae > Streptophyta > Magnoliopsida > Ranunculales > Papaveraceae > Papaver > Papaver armeniacum. Next base: position 107,260 of record JAJJWW010001906.1, on the reverse strand, counting down.
ATGATATCTTGGCTTCTTCCGGAGTCTAGGTAAGTCAATATAGTTGGGTATAGTGCACACTTAATTAAGAGGCAAAAGCGAAAAATATTTTCAAAAAGGAGCCTTTGGGGTGGGAAAGATTTTGCATTAAATATATGAAGTTCATCACATTAAGTCTCTGTTAGTCAAAGATTTTCCAATGCGGTCGAGACATTTGTTTTAAGAAAACTAACAAAGTGTGTTTAGATGCCTTTGCTTCATTTTAATTTGGTAATCATAGAAACAAGATATCGAAAATTAATTCTCTTTCTTTTTCTCTATGTACAAGTAGTGCTGACCTTTGTTTTACTACGGTAACCTGTGTGTTTTAGCCGACTTTGCTTCATATTAATTCGGAACTTACAATGCATCGATATTAAAAATTTATTTTCTTTCTTTCTCTCCATGTACGTAATGCTCCAGTTCACTATTAACTAGGTGTGAAGAAGATAATCCAACACGGTCAGGGATTCAAATGTGAATGGAATTTTTTTATGACGAACAAAACCCTGAAAGTCTTAAATCTACTCTTAGCACTCCCTCACCTTTTGTATTTTTTTAAAGTTTGGGGATCCACCTATAACCGAGTGAAACCTCATTAACCAATGGTCAAAATGATGCCTTTCAAACAAAAACGGATGTCTGCACTATCGAGTGGAATATTTATGCAAAAAACTTGGTCAATTTCCATCTTTTGTTAGAGGTATTTTTTTCGTGTTTATGTCATTTTTTCTTTTGTTTTGTTTTGTTTTGTTTTGGGGAGTCTCTTTGTTCCTAGAATTTAGATCTTAATTTGGGGAACTGATGACCCAGGTAATGTACCTGCAAATAATCTTGATGTGCTGAAAGATGTGCTCAATTTTTGAGCGAATACTAAATAAAAATTTAATAAATTACCGTTATTTAATGAATTTTTTTGCTCAAAGGATGTTATTTTTCTTCCTTACGCAGTCTATTGCTTCAATATGGATACTAGGTTAGGTTTTTATTCCTTAACTCTCTTATCAATTTATTACAATAATATGTAATTACCGTTATTTAATGAATTTTTTTGCTCAAATAGGATGTTATTTTTCTTCCTTACGCAGGTCTATTGCTTCAAAATATGGATACTAGGTTAAACTGTTGTTCCTTAAATCTCTTATCAATCTATTACAATAATATGTATGACACATAGATGGATGTTTCACTGTTCTTAGTTGGTGAAATCATTTGATGGAAATTGAAATATAAAATATGAAAGATAATTCGATTCACCTATCTATAATACTTGCTAAAATAGTCATCCATGCAAACATATGTTTTGATAATGATTTTATAGTACTTACGATTACACTGCTCATGAAGTACATGAAATATTGATCAAGGATGTTAACCAGGTGTCTTATACATGTTAGGTTAACACGTTTAAATCAATAAACTTCCCTATTTGAGCTTCTCAAAGAACAAAATACTTCCTGAACTATTGTGAAAGCATTTATGTTATTTGTAATTGACTAAATGTGAAGGGTAAGTCCATTTTTTCCTTGACCTCAAAGGTAGAAGAAGTTGATTCACATATCCATCTATTACTAGGATCTTCAGTTGCAAGTAAGTTTTTATCAAATTCATATTTATAAAGTTGCATCGTGTACATGTTCATAGAATATTACTATCTCAGTCCCATATATAGTAAATATGATATCTGTGTAATTAGTTATGTGGATTCCATGGATGGACATTCTAACCCCTGATTTACGTGCATGGGTATGAATCTGTGACGCAAGGGTAGCGTGTCTTGCTTAATGTCAGAAGGTTGCGAGTTAGAATCACGTCGGATTCACTATCCGACTTTAAATTGCATGATAACAAGAATAAGAAAAGAAAATCTCCTGATGGGGTTGGGTTAATATTGTTTCCTATTATTGTTTCCGATGAATCACATGAAAATGAATTGTTACCTACTAGGTCATCTTACTGAGTCGTGTTTCTATTATTCACATGAAGTGTTTGTATTTCAGTAGTATTTTTGTTTGAGATTTTCAGGTAGAGACTAAGGTAAACAAGTGATATTGTCACCGGGTGCAAGTTGCAGTCACTTCATTTGAACAAGCAGCAAGGTGTGGTCCAGCAAAAACATATGCAACTCTAGCTTTAAAACATTTTGTAAGCAATTCAATTGTCTAAAAGATACCATATCTGCAAATTTGAGGAGCTTTAAGGGAAAGTTCAAAATTCATGCAATTCACCAACTATGACAAAGAATGGGCACTTCAAAATTATTACTTCAAAATTCTTGGTCACAAAGAAGGTTGCCAGAGAAAGCAGCTTTCCATTCTTCGTACCTAGCTATTTGAACATATTTTTCCTTCGTAGGTAGTCTTTCTTTATTTGTTCTTTCTATACGCTTAGTTTTATGTCTTCTTTGTACAAAACTTTCCAATACCTACAAACAAAGACTACAGACTAACTCTATCGACCTATAACATTCCTTACCCGTTATAAGCTATCATCACAATCGTTAGAGTATTAAATACCAATAATTGTTTTCACAATTCATATCCATCCAAGTCGATCTGAACTTAACGAGTGAAAAGGTCAAACTTGCATGGATTCCCTATTTCACATATTAGATTAAGAGCATTGTATATTTTTCTATGTTGAGTAAGAGTATTGAATATTATCATTGACTTATACTAAGAAGCTTTATATTGCATATTAGTTTATATAAATGACTAAATACTAAAATAATAGGTTGAGCCGGGGCCGTAAGGCCCTATGGATACCTAGTATTTTATAAAAAAAAGTCGGATTTACTCAAAGTTATAAAGTGCTAATAAACCATATATTTGGTAAAGAACTTACTAGCTCGTCTTTCATAGCAAATATAATAGGACTAGCATGCTCTGTGGCATTTATAGGATGAGAAAGAGAGTGGAATCCACCATCTCAGTTCCTAATAAACCGTTTTTCATTGTGTTGCCTTCAAAACCAGTTCCAATCCTTGTAAAACAGACCAATTCCGTGGGAAACCAGCAACCTAAAGCTAGCTCAATAACTCACCATATTTTAAAAAAAGAAAATATATCCACCCAGCTAAACCATTCTTACCAATTGCTGAAGCCCATCTTAATTTACCCAATACGGCCATCGGAACTCATGGCAAATACCCACACAAGCAATTGCAGCAACAACTTCTTTTGACTGATTCTCAGCGTAAGAATTCAGTCCAAATCCAGCACAAATTCATACCGGATGCTCACGCTACAACCTTGTTTGTTCTTCTCAGCTGAAACTACTTCAAATCCTCCTCTAAATCACCATATCATAGGTGCACCGATATGTACACTTGTACTATGGGTGTACCAAGATGTACACTTGTATTACTGTGCACAAATATGTACACTTATACAATGATGGTAACCTCAATGCCAAGAGACCGTGTCAAGCTAAATCAGCAACTCTACAAACAATGCACTACTAGAAAAAGTGTACAACAACTGTACAACTAAGTTCACATTCACGTTCAACAGGTCTACAATTATATAATGGTAAAATTAAAATATACATTATATGTAGATATAAAGTACACCATTAAGACTACAATGAAGCTTGTATTTATACCATCTTCGAAAACTGCAAGTTTTGTTTCAAATAAAATTGTCTAGCAACCTAAGAATAATAACTGTGCCAAAACTTAGAAGGAATAAGAAAACTACACGAATGATTTCCCCTTGAAACTGGGTAATGGATTTTGCATTTTATAGCTAGTACAGGACAAAGCTAATTAATTAAGAAATTCCAAACACTCGTATATGAATACTAATTGGAGGTCACAAACATCTCATTAGTTAATTGAACACATATATTTTAGAGGGCGTACATTTAGTTTTTACGTGTCTTTACTCATGATAAAGGTACCGGTCGAATTTGAACATATGGATAGGTAAGGTCATTTCCTGTAAACGAAAAAGATCTGCCATGTAAACAATGAAAACTGAAAATAAATACTAGGCTAAATTACTCAACAAGTATTCATTTGCGCTGCAAATTCTAGCAAGAATATCAACATATTTCCATTAAAAATTTACAGTACACAAAAACTCATAACTTTCCAAGAATATCAGCAAGTATTCATAGGGCAAAATAGTGTATAAAATCAACACAATGGATGAACCTTTGTTCCTTACATGTACCACCTTGTATCAATAAAACTACAAGTACCTAGCATACAAGCCTACTCAACGAGATAGTACAACTACAAAGATATCTACTTATATACAACTGCATATTTAAATCATTGATACATATAATAGACTTCATTAGCCAGGAAAGTGTTCCATGGAGTAATACTACAATTCGATATTGTAGATAAAATTCCCCAAGCAAACTATCAAATCACATATATTTCAGTTCTATAAACAATTACACAACAATATCACATATATTGATGCCAACTATCAAATCACAAATATTTTATATTTAAAGAGAGAAACCGTATACAAAAACTAGACATGATTGTTCTTCAATTGTTTTACCTAAACACACAAATAAAAGTAGAATTTCAATCGGTGATTACAATTATAAATACTAAAATTTAAGGAAAATAAGGTTTACTCGTACCTGGGAGGAAGGAATTTCGGTATTGGAAAGAGCAGAAGCGTTTTCGAGTTCATCAATGAGATTGAAAAATGAATCCAGCAGAGAGACTCATCGACGGACTTAGGGTTTGCAGCTGAGAAGAACGAGTTAATCCAACAAATCTCCTCCAAAATATATCTCGGTCTCTCTCTATCGCTCTCGCTCTTTCTCTGAATCTCTACCGAAATCAGAGATCTATAATTAAATGAAATCAACTCAAAACGTTCATAACTCTACAGGCTAATTTTGGTAGTAGAAAAATTCAGGAAATTATGAATCGGTGAGAGTTTGGATTAACTCGTACAAAATTTGAACTAAATTGTCTGGGACGGGTGAATTTTGGTCTAGAGAGTACTGGGATCAAAGGGACGGGACTAGATTGTCCAAAGCCTAGAAAAAATGGGATTAAACGTTAATTTCTACTAGTCTTAAACCCTTTGAGGCTTGCGGTATGCCCTGGGCTGAATGTGAACCACCCGTGGGAGCGAAACACGTCACCGGAGAAAATTTTGGGTATAAAATGTGGGGTATAAAGCATTTTCGCTGTGTTTCTAAGTACTTAACAATCTATCCGTTAGGACTATGCGTGATTTATTGCACTCAGAGTTTTCTTGACCTACAATTGAAGAATATGAAAACTATGCATGTTTTGAAATTCGATTTTTGATTTTTGTTATTCCGATGTATACTAGATTTTGTGCCCGTACTACGCATCGTGCATCTTTTTCTTTTAATCATATTTTTAATTGGGTGTGATGTGGCTTTATCTCGCCCCGTCGTACATTTTTGATTTGGTGTGGCTCGGCTTCGCCTCTCCCCGATGCTTTTTTGATTTGGTGTCGCGAAATCCAAAAAACAAATTAAGATTCACAATTAGTAAGCCAGCTAGAGAGTTAAACTTGGTTTCAAGAAGGATGAAAATTTCTATAACCTGTAATCGTCTTGGTTTCGGTATCAAAAAGGAAAGAAAAAGAATTTATAGAGCAAAATATACGTATGATGACCCATTAGATAGAAATTTTTAAGAATATCACATTATACATAACAAATAGAAAATTTCAAAACAGTTGATTATGAACTGTTTAAATACTGTCTCGTATTCCTCTAAGTTGCCACTGAATGCAACTACAAGTATTGTCAACAATATCAACTTGAAACAGAGAATTGGTTTCAATGTTCTTCACCTCATATAACCTGCCATAAACTGATCCATTAGGTCTCAAGTGAGTTGTGCATTTCTCCATCTTATGGATCAACTTCAAAACTTCTGGCACCAAGTTTCCAAGTTCCAACTTATCAGCCTCAGCTCTTCTTTTATAAAACATACCCATACATCATTCCAAGAGTACAGATGGGCTTGTCTCTCATTGGGCCAATCATGTTGCTGAAGGACTCACAGGAGTTGTTGTTAGTATGCTCAGAACAAGTGGATTGGTCATAAAAGGCCCTAAACCATTATCTTGGGTTTTCCCTCATCATATATTATGATGCTGCTGGAGACAACTTCAAAAGCTCATCCATGTGGTCCTAGTCATAAAAAAAACATGATTAACTAACCAAGGAAAAAATCTCAAAATCTCAAATAACATTGAACTAGGAGTATCACTTACCTTCTAATGTCTTTCCTTATCACATAGTGCATCATTGCATACCAGTTGATATAGCTTCGAACCTTTGTAGTATCTTTTGAAATTTGCATACATATGTCTGCAAAACATAACAAAACAATTGAAACCTGAAAATGCGGGGGTCTAACAACCACACCCAACAATTCGTTTGGAAATCTGAGAGGACTTACTCCAATACACTTTCTAGAGAATCAAATAGACAGTCAGACTCAATCTAGAGTAAAGTATATCAAAGAGTTTAATATCTCTATTTCACAATGTAATCAGCAAATCAAACAGATAAAAATCCGTGAACATGATTATTATTTGAAACAACTTGAACGGTACCAAAGACCAATGTTCAAGTATCAATCAATGTAAATCAACAACCAAAGGTTGGATATTCTAATTGATTGATCTTAACGCACAATGTGTGATATTTCAATTATATAACAAAATATAATGCGGAAACAAATAACATAGACACCAGAATTTTGTTAACGAGGAAACCGTAAATGCGAAAAAACCCGGACCTAGTCCAGTTGAACACCACACGTATTAAGCCGCTACGGACTCTAGCCTACTACCAATTAACTTCTAATGGACTGTAGTTGAACCCTAATCAATATCACACCGATTCAAGGTACAGTTGCGTTCCTTACGTCTCTGATCCCAGCAGGATACTACGCACTTGATTCCCTTAGCTGATCTCACCCACAACTAAGAGTTGCTACGACCCAAAGTCGAAGACTTGATAAACAAAACTGTCTCACATAGAAAAGTATATAGGATTGAATAAAGCTGTCCTACAGGAATACCCAAGAGTTGTGTTCCATCTTTTGATAAATCAAGGTGAACATGAACCAATTGATAAACCTACTCTTATAATCTAAATCGTATGATGGCGAAACTAGATATTGTGGAATCACAAACGATGAGACGAAGATGTTTGTGATTACTTTTATCTTGCCTATCGGAGAAATTAATCTCGAGTCAATTATTTCAATTGTACTCAATATGATAGAATCGGGCAAGATCGAACACACAACTACAAAGAAAATAGTTGGGTCTGGCTTCACAATCCCAATGAAGTCTTTCAAGTCGTTAACCTACAGGGTCTCGAAGAAACCTAAGGTTAAAGGAGAATCGACTCTAGTTATGCAACTAGTAGCACACAGTAGGTGTAGGGATTAGGTTTCCCAGATGCTAGAGTTCTCATTTATATAGTTTTCAAATCAGGGTTTGCAATCTAAGTTACCTTGGTAACAAAGCATTCAATATTCACCGTTAGATGAAAAACCTGATTCAACCAAGCTAATATCTTTCAACTGTTAGATCGAACTTAGCTTGTTACACACAAATGAAATGTACCCTCATTTATGTTTATGTAACCGTACCTAAATGTGTACACCATGTTGGTTCACAAATAGTTAACCGAGGTTAGCCATATGATCACTCTCATATCAACCTTATTCATCTTAACCATAACTAGTTCAAATGACTTAAATGAAACTAGTTGCAGAACCGTTCAATTGCTATATTCTCATAGAAGTATACAAGAACACAATTGAAACAAAATCGGTTTGATTCACTCGAATCAATACATGAACATTATAGCCACGGTTTGCAAAGATTGCATTCCTTATTTTATAAATATTTAGGTTCATTACATGACCGATTTTAAAAAGTAACAACTTAAGTATGCGTACTGGTATGCATACTTAAGTAACCGGATTTGAGTTTGTTTTGGTTTTCAAACTCAGCAGAAATTCACGGACGTGAACTTTCCACAAGTTTGCGTACGTGTACGCATACTTTGGTAACTGGTTGAGTTGGTTTTTTATTTCCAAACTCAGCAGAAATTTACGGACGTGAACTTCCGCCAGTATGCGTAGTGTACGCATACTTAGCCAGTCTCCATCAACCAATTTGTACACACACAAGTATGTATACATTTGGTTCCCGGTTTTGGACTTATATACAAATGTGCGAACACACTATATGCTTATATCCAAAGATGGTTACATGATTCTAAGCTCTTTATTTCAATCGTTGAAACATTCTTAGAGTATGACAATAGCCGTTTTCACACACTATTAGCATCAAAGCAATTTTCAAGATATTGAAATAATCATTATCGAAACATTTCAAGTCTACACCAAATGATTGTGTCACACAAACCATGTAAGATGTTACTCGGAAATTTTCTCATGATATAAGAGGAACTTGGTCGAAGCGAAAGCTTACCAACATATATTTCGAAAAATATGTAAGCGAGATAAACTCAGCTCGAAATCTCAAATGTGTATATAAAAAACTATATCATAATACGACTTATGTCTCAATATAGGAGATAGAGTAGAAATAGACTTTCCAAGTGATAGATGAGTTCAAGTCTCCACATACCTTTTGTCGATGAAGTTCCACAAGCTCCCCTTGATAGTTCTTCGTCTTCAAATGATGAACGCCGTGAAAACTAAGCTCAACTACACAATCTATGTCCTAGTCCGAGACATAGTCCGAGACATCTATAAATAGGATAGAAATCAAGACTTATAGTTTTGATCACTAACATTGACAAACATGCTTGAGATAGCAACGCATGCGATTTCGACCGAGCAGTGCTCTAACAATCTCCCCCTTTGTCAATTTTAGTGACAAAACTATCAATACATATGGATTACAAAATAAATAAAAATTTTAGCTTCTGATCCACATGCTTGATTTCCTTGGCATCTTCAACACGACTCGAAATCTTCGTCACTTCCAAGTACTCCAATGATTCCAAAGGTTGTAAGCTTAGAATCATCGTTGTTGAGGATCTGTAGCGATAAAAATGAGAAAACAAATGCTCCCAATCATTGTTAAACAATGTCATAGTATTATTACACAACATCAAAGTTCAATTGTATCACAACTTTGACAACAATACTATGGTGATATGTATCACTACCCCTTAGTCAATACTTCATCTCAACATGAAAACCACTCCCCCTTACATAATGATCCGTAAACCATATGTATTTGTAGTATGAAACTACATATTAATTCTCCCCCTTTTTGTCAATATAAATTGGCAAAGGTACGAAAACTAGTGGGATCCTCATGAAATTTTCATAGAGATACTTCATGACTAAAAGAGAATACCATACCAACTTATTTAGATGCCATCATAAAGCCGAAGCTAAATGCATTCATCAAGGAGTTTATAAAGATACAAGATAACCCCTATAATATTCCACAGGCCGCACTCCCCACAAAGATTTGGAAATTAAGCACAAGTTCAAAAAGAACTCTCCCCCATAATATGTCATTCCCGAAGGAACAACAAAGGCGACCTTGCTTTTACAAGAAAAGAAGGATTTCTTTGGATATAACCAAATCACATGAAAAACATGAATTTGTTATCCAAAAAATTCAATTGAAATAACCACAAGAGAACCTATGGTTAGTTCAATTGGAATACACAACTAAATTAACCACAAAAAATGATCAAATTAATTGGCCATGCTTGACATAAGAGAACTTTCGGAGTAACTTAGTATATGCACAAAGATTGTGGATCGGAGATCGACCAATACTGCGGAATACACAAGGATTCTTCTATTTTCCATCACTATTTGCACAAGGACATACAATAGACATAATCCTTGTAAACAAAAGTTTTATCCTTTCTTCCATCAAATAATGACATAAAAGGCTTTAACTTTTGTAATGTCAAAAGTTCATTCTATCTTTTATCAATACTTTCATACCGACATAATAGAGATAACTTTTGAACAAGTATGGGACAGTCACAGGCTCACGGACGTAAACAATATATCCCATAACAATTTGCATTATATAAATTCATAAAGATTAAAATTGCAAAAATCATCTTCCAAAAAACTTAGAATTTAAATAAAAACATGAAGATGAATACGTTGGACATAGCTATGTGTACTCACAATAATGGCTATTCCAAACCCTAGTTATTCTTCTAAAAACACAAGAAATAAATTCTCATAAGAAGATTTACTAGATATTGAAGAGAACTCAGATGAGATCAACAACCATGGAACGGACAAGGGCGAGTTCTTCATTTCCTTTCTTCAGCTCCTCTTTCACAAACACTAGATTCTTTGATGCAATCTCAAGATGTTCACGCACGACCTCAAAATCTTGAAGAAGAATTCCAAGCAATTAAACAGACATCTGGATGAGAAGATCTTTTTCATGAATCAATTGCTTTATAGAAAATAACAGGGATGGGATCATCATCAAGTTCAAAGGTTATATCATCAAAGTTGTCTTCCTTTTTGCTTCCTTCCATCGTGCACTTGCTCAACCGAACTTAGAAGAGCTCTTGGCGTTACCGTACCCAGTATGTATATATATATATATATATTAAGAACTTGATACATATTTAAGAAACAATTCCCACAAGGGAAACATAGGGTTTCTTGTATATGTTTGGTAACGGACCGGGTGCACAGATTAATGGTTAAGACCTAAGGCAAGGTTGGTTAACCGATGGAGCAAACGAGTTTTGAGAAAATGACAGGAATCTTTGAAACAAGGTGACTCGACTGTCATTTTAGGAAGAAAAACTAGTGTATATTAAGAAGGCATTAAGAACACAATTTTAAAACAAAATTGTTTGGAGCAAAATACAGGAGAAGAGATCAAGATCATCACAATACAACACAGACCATTTGTCAAGAAGAGGGCATTTTCTTTGAGGGTCATGTGTATCTTCTCATTGGTCCATAGAGAGGATATAAATAAGATAATGGTCAAGTTGTATGTTGATGAACATGAAGTTCATCAATGGTGTTGACATACTCCTTTTTACTCTCCTGGCCTATAACTGAACTATCAGGAGAAAGACAAGAGTTACGTGGATCAGCTGCTTTCCTTGCTTCCCTTGATCTTGCGTTTGAGACTGTTGATACTAGTCTTGAGCTCCGAGACACGATTATTGATGTGAATGTGATCAGGAACACTTATTTTAGAAGCAATATCATTGTTGAGAGAAAGAGAGGATTTTGAAGAATTTTTCTTTCTTCGATATCTTTTTCTCCTCACAGATCTTTCAGAGTTATCAGTCATCCATATAACATTATTCCTTTTACTATTGTAAGTGGAAGACATGTTATGTTCATAATCAAGAATTGGCCCATTGGAACACTTTTCTTGATTGTGGAATGAATTTCCAATTGAACACTAAGGAACATGTTTGACTACTTCTTTAGACATCCACACAAGAATGTTGTGAATTAAATTCACATTCTCTGATTATTCTCTGCCCCTACTTTACGCCGCCTTCTTAACTTCTTCTTCTTAATTTCGTCTTCTTAACTTTTTCTTCTTAACTTCGTCTTCTTAACCTCGTCCTCTGTCGCTGTCTGCTGCTCTTTGCTATTCTTTATTGCGGTCGTTCTTTTTGTTGTTTATTGAAACTCAGGTAGGATTTTTTACTTCGTTTACTCGCCATTCCTACCCCTGTTGAGTTTTTGATTTTCGGGTGATGAACCCTGATGGGTTTAATCTTATGCATGTCGTGGAATTTGAAATTGCTTCCTCCCGAACCGTGTGTTTTTACCCGGCTACGTTTGATTCTATTCTACTTCTTTTGTGTTTGAGTAATAGCTTGAAAGTTTAACTGGTTGTAGATGAAATTTAGGGTTTTCCTCACGTTCACTGCTGTTCTTGAGATTTTTTTTTTTTTTTTTTTTTTTTTTTTAATTTCTCGATCCTCCTTGACTCTGATTTGTACTTCCATTTGTGTTTGTGTCCGAGACATGTCCGATCGTCCGCGGGTTCCTTATCAAACTCCTCCGTCAAGTCCTCATAGGTCTCCTCGGAGGGATTCCAACATTAAGGGCGGAACTTCGGTTCCCATTACGCGGAGTAATCCTCGGGATAGACGAACATCCTCATCCTGCAGTCGAGGCCTTCGCTCAAATCGGGTGATCCGCCGCAGGGGTCTAAGTATGCCGTGAATCATCCTAGGGATGGGTCTCCTAAGAGACAATGAGAATCCGCGATGAACTTCTAAATGTGCAGCCTCTTCGCGCTATGCCTCCACCGCGGACTAATCTTCCTTTGACCCCATCTGTGCCTAATTCAGGCAAGTCAACTAAGAATCAGCCTCCGAAGAGGAAGGCTTCAGAGATAGGATCTTCGGGTGATGTAGTTCCTCCTAGGAAGAAGGTAGCGGGTTCTGCGGAGGATGTTGCGGGAAACGTTTATGAGGATGACTCTTCATTACCTTTCGTCCTTTACCTCACGGGTAACAAGAGTTCACTTTCGGACACATCGATCTTGAAGCCTTCAAATTGAAGCATGGTCTTGACACTTCCAAGTGCGCTTTTATGCCCCCTGATAAAGATATAACCTATGAGATGGTTACCAATTATCGGTATGATGCCAATCATTTATTGACGGCCGTGGGTGCTTTCGAGGCTGGTTTGATGTTGCCTTTGTATAAAGGCTGGTGACGATTTCTATTACCGTGTTTTGTCTAGCCGCGATACCTTTGCTAAGAAGAGTCATAACCGTGGGGTGCGCGGTTGACAGAAATTATCTTCGCCATCTCCGAGAATGCTATCTTCGTAGCAAAGGGCAAACGATGATGACCTGCTATACCCCCAAGTTAGAGGAGGAGAAAGGGTGGTATACTCACCCGAAAATTTCAATAAGTCCTTTGGAGATTATGTTAACGGGAATACACGTAAGCCGTGGTCGTGAGTGCGGAATATTGTTCTTTGGTAAGGGGAAATTCGCCTTTTGAGCGAGGTAAGTGATTCCAAAATGGCGAGGGTTCCCGGTGCTTGAAGGTCTTCCTATTCCCGTGATGAGAGAATTAAGCGTGATCATGACTATGAGTGGTGCCTCTTTGTTCTTGAAGTTGTTGGTCCGTGGGCCTACGGTTGGGTCCCCGGACCCCATGGTTGGCAACCCTACTTGTTGGGAGGTCCTTATCGCTAAGCTTCTCCTTCTCGTTATGCCCATTCTTGCCCTTGGCGAATGAGTTTTGGAGGTATGGATTTTGCTTACGATCGTGATGTTGATGATGCGGAAGATGAAGATATCTCCGATGCTAACCCTCCTACGCAGAGTGCTAACATTGCTAAGGTGTGTTTTTGTTTTCTACGTACACATGCCCCTTCGTTTTCTTAAGTAATGTTGATTATGTTAAGGAAAGGAGATACAAATGGCTCTTTTAGCATCGACTCTTGATCATTATGTTTCATTGTTATTACGTCTCGCATGTGCTTAGAAAGAAAAAGTTCAATCCCAAGCAATCATCGAATTCTCCCACCGAGGATTCTACGCACTTCGAGGAAGTGAACAAATCCGATAGATGGTGAAGAGGATGTTTCCGATAAGGAAAAGCGGATTGGGACTTCTCCACCCTTTCAAGAAGGAAACAATGTTGTTGGTGGGGCGATGGTGATCGGACCACCGGTGGGGGTAGTGGTGATCGGGCCCCCAGTGGTGGCGTGGTGATCGGGCACTTGGTGGCGGTAGTGGTGATCGGGCCCCGGTGGGGCTGTTAAGTCGAGTGGGGCCGCGGATATTGAGGTTGGTGAAAATCTGATCGCATGGACGGTGGCCTTGGCTGCGGCGGGCCGTTGTAGACAAGGGCAAGGGAGTTGCTCTTGGTGGTAGTGATAAGGATGGGGATACTTACTGTGAGTTCTCCTTTGGTAAGGTTTTATCTGGGGGACAATCTTTTGACATGGCCGCAGCTGTAGGACTTGCCTCGGATTTCAACTTGCTCTCCGTCGGTGATGACTGGGATGTTCTTCAAGATAACCGCGGAGGTGATGCGAGGTTACGGTGGTTCATCCGAGAGGGCTTTGTTGGCGCTTCTTCCTCTGTGGCGGGGCTTTGGTGCGGGGGTATCTTGGTGCGTTATTTGGTGGGAAGTCCTCGATTCTTCCTCGAGATGATTTCTCGCGGTCTTTAACCGCGAATGGTGATGATGCTATTTTGGCTTGGCTTAAGAAGAAAGATTTGCTTGTCGTGTCGAATCCTTTTTGTGATTGAAGGGGAAAAGAGTTCGGACTCTTTTACTCGTAGGCATATGGAGCTCACCTCTGTGGAAGTGGTAGATGGAGAGTGGGATAAGAATCTTGTGGCCAGCGGGATTGATCTCGTGGTGAATCCTCCCTCTCTTCATTGCGGGTATGATGGCTATTGCCGATGGGTATCGATACGAGTTATCCCCGAAGAGCGGTTATTGGAGGTTTGCTCGCTCTCTATTCTGGTTTTACTTAGGTGTGTTGTGTGAACTAATTTCCCTTTTTAATTGATAGATGATGAGGAGTGAGTACGCAACCATAATCTTTACCGCTCTTCAAGGCTAAGTCTCTCAAGCTTGAAGCGAAGCTCCGCCATCGTGAAGAGGTGATTTCGAGTGTTGAAGTTGCGGCTTCGCTAAGGATAAGGAAATAGCGGAGTTGAAGGGTGCAGCAAGTGCAAGGAGCGGCAAGTGGCGGAAGAGGCAAAGCTGCGCTCGAGGTAGCTTCGGTCAAGGGCGAGGTTGGAGGTGGCTGAGAAGAATTCTTCCTCTATTTCAGGTCTGCGTCTCCTTCTTTTTGATTATTAGATGTTCTTTATATGTTCTGAGTCATCTTCTTCTTCCCCCCCCCCCGCTGTACTATCTTCAGTGGGTGGAATCCCTGAGTTAATGTGGCTTCGGGGTGAGAGAATTCGTCAAAAAGGTCGTATTGCCGAGTTAGTTGAAAAACTCAAGAGTGAATCGGCGAAATGGAATGCTCGCGCGGATGTCCATAACGCTATGGCCGAAGAATGGCGTAAGAAAAAGTTTTGCTTGGTAGATCTACAAAACCAAAATAACCATGACCGTCATTTATTCAACGGGGCTCTTTTATGGACGCGGGATAATCTTGAGAAAGCCCGTGGTCGATTTCCATACTGGAAGTTAAGCTTAATGTCATGGAAGAAGAATCTGCGGCACGCGCGTTCTTCTCATCCCCCAGATGTGCGGGCTTATATGCAACGTCTTGCCAAGGAAAGAGATGACGCTAGAGCGTAATCTGGCGCTCTTAGTAATTCTTTATCCGCGTCTCGAGATGATGTGGCCCGTCAGGTTGAGTATGAGAAGAACTTAGAGGTGACTATGTATCGCCTTAACAAAGGCTTGGAATCGAAGAATGATGAGGTGAATCTATATCATCATTCGAACTCGATGCTTCGAGATGATCTAAGCGTGAGTCGAGTATGCTCATAATCTTGCGGATAGATTATGATAAGTTATCAAATGAATATGATTATGCCGAGAAGCACGGGACTCCGCGGTTGATCATTGTGAAGGTATACGTCTTTGTCATCGAGTGTGCTTTGTATTGTATTTGTTATAATTGTTCTTTTTCTATTATCCATGAGCTCAAGGACGACTTCGAGCTGCGGATGACAAGTTTGCCGAAGCTCGAGGCTAAGGTAGTTCAATTGGAGGGCCAAGTCAATTACCATCGCGGTCCGGCCTTGTCTCGGGAGGAAACGTTGAAACAAGCCAATCAAAAGGTGGACCATCTTTCCACTTACCTAAATCAAGCCGAGATGAAGAGTGTAGCCATAGGCTTCGTGGCTCGTAGCGGTTGGCGAAGAGATTAACGGGGACTCTTGGTGAGATTGAGTTGGATCTCGGGGAAGAACCATGGGCTAAACAAGAATTATACTCGGCGTCCCGTACCCGCGCTCCTTGAGGTTCTTGGACCCTCCTCTCGGTGGTAGTGTTCCTTCGTCGCCGAAGGACAAACCCGCGGATAATGCTCCTTCTCAGTAGATCATAGCTAGTATGCTAGGGATTGATCTCAGTTGCTTATCCTTTTTGGCGTTTTTGCTACTTTTCTTGCTAGGATTGTAATCAACTGCCGTGTACTAGATCAAACTTTAGCGTTTAAATCTGACTTTGAATTTTGTTGAATTCGCATCTATTGGTTTTTCAAATGAACTTAATATAATGATTAATTTCGTGATGTTTGTAATCTGAGGATGTTGAACCTCGAAATTTGAGAAAGTGTATTGTTCGTGCAATTCCGTAGGTTGATATCCCCGGAATTGTCTTGTGACCTTGCACCCCGTCCAGCTAATTCCTTGGCCAGAGGATTCCTGAACGGTGGGGGTCTGGCCGACGTTCAAGGATATACTCCATTGAGTTCGTGGCTTGTAATGTTGCTCGGGTATCCCGTTCTGCGGGAAGTCACCCCCTGGTCGTACACTTATAGACGCTTACGGGGGAGTTCCGAGAGATTGCATGTGTATGCTTTGCGCAGGATATTCCCCGATGTATTGCAATGGGTATGATCCACGCTTTGTGCGGGACATTCCTTTTGTTAGTATAATGCCAGTTCTTAATAATTGTAACTGCACAATGATTTACGTGGTTCGGCCCTGAGGCCTACATCCACGGGGTAACGAGTGTCGATATTTTATTAAGATGTGACATGGTTTTCAATGTACATTCATACTACGCTTTTTGGTTGATCTTCCTATGTACAGATGGGTGTGTAAGTAGTATATACATGTGTCTCATATGGTATCGGTTGTGGGTTTTGAATAAATTGAAATGTGCGTGGGTAATGAATAGAATATGACACTTGAAGACGAAAGCTTGGATTGATTGAAAAGTTAAGGCGCGTTACTCCTTCATCAGAGATAGAAACATGTGGACTTGTAAGTCAATTTTCTTCTTCTGAAATGCATACGCGGGTGGTAGATTACGGGTAGTATGGCTTGAGATATTTGGCATTCCACGGATGCATGAGGATTTCCCCTTTCAGATTACGCAGATAGTAAGAGCCATTTCCGCGATGTCGTGTATTACGTAGGGTCCTCCCAAGTTGGTGCTAATTTTCCCCACTTCTTTTCTCATTTGGTATTGGGGAATGGTCCTTAACACATCTTTGCCCTTCTACAAAATTCCTAAGCTTCACTTTTTGTTATATTCCATGGCTAGCTGCGCCGGTAGTTTTCCATTTTTTGCGGTGCCGCTTCTCTCCTTTCTTCGAGATCGTCAAGCTTTTCCAACATCATGTCCGTGGTGAGGTTCTTCTCCCATGCTTGTCTTTGTTGTTGGTAGCGAATTTCCGTGGGGATTCTTTATCTGCTCCATACGTGAGTAAAAACGGAGATTCTCCTGTGGGCCGATCTTCGAGTTGTTACGTATGCCCACGAACGTTATGTAATTGTTCACACCACCGCCCCTTGTACTCGTATAGTTGTTTTTTTAAGGATAAGTGCCAAAGTTTTGTTCGTGGTTTACTCTTTTCCATTTGCTTTCGTGGGTATATGGGGGTGGATTTGTTTTTTCGAATTTTGAAAGTGTCGAACAGTAAGTCGATATTCTTTCCTTGCAGTTGTTTACCGTTGTCGGAAACTATCTCTGCGGGGATGCCGAACCTGCAAATGATATTTTGAAAGATAAAAGTAAAGACGTCTGAATCACGAATTCTTGCCAGTGCCTTGGCTTCTACCCACTTGCTGAAGTAATCCGTTGCCACTATTAGGAATCTTCTTTTCCCGGTCCCCGATACGAACGGGCCCACTATGTCGATACCCCATTTTGCAAAGGGCCACGGACTATCCACAGAGTTTAACTTTACGGCTGGGGCGTGGATTCGTCTGCCAAATCTTTGACATTCTTCGCACCTTTGCGCCATTCTGACCGCGTCTCGGATCATGGTTGGCCAGTAGTAGCCCTGTGTCTTTGCCTTATCCGCAAGGGACCTCATTCCGCTGTGATTCCCCGCGTCTCCTCTATGGATGTCTTTCAAGATGGCATGTCCCTCGGATCGGGAGCAGCGGCACGAAGTGGCCCGAGGAATGATTTTACGTATAAGGTTCCGTCTCTTAGCTCGTACATCCCTGCTCTTTCGGATTGTACTTTCCTAGCTTGTTTGGTGTCCTGGGGAGTTTCCTTCCTCAAGGAAAGAATGGATTTCGATTCTCCAATCTTCTTCCCGATTGTAATCGTCGTCTTCATCCGCTTGGCGCATGATGTCATCGTCCCGGAAGTCGTCGACTATGTGCTCTCCGATATCATCGTCGAGATATCTTCTTCCCTGGGCTTGCGTTGGTTAGCCGCGCACATCTCTTGGGGTTTGACGGATGGTTCGTACACCCTTGTTATCTTGATTGCTTTGACATCCTCGTTTTTGAGCATGGCTGATATGTATGCCAAGGCATCCGCGTGCCTGAGTTCCTTCCTACGCAGGTGTCGGAACTTGATTTTTGGTATCTGGGAAACCAACGTTTGTACTAGAGCCATATATGCCATTAGTATCGCGTCGTACACGTTGTATTCGTAGCCTATCTGCCGTATGATTAGTTGTGAGTCACTAGTCAACCGCACTTCTTGTATCCCCATTTCAATTATCAAGCGGAGAGCATGGACCACTCCTTCGTATTCTACGATGTTATTTGTATGGCCTTCAAATTCCAGTCTGAATGCGTGCACGATCCTGTCCCCCAGTGGGTGTGGTGATGACAATGCCTATCCCGCGCCCTCTCTATTTTGGAGCCGTCGACAAAGACCTCCCACCATCGTGGGTTTACCTAGTTCAAGAATATTATTTGGTTCTTTTTGCTTTTCTATTTCTGGAGCGCCCGCGGCCCTCCATCCTTGTATGCGCACCTCTTCTTCGTTGTCCAGAGGTAGGTCTGCTAGGAAGTCTGCTAACACTTGCGATTTCTGAGAGTGTTGAAGCTCATAGTGGATGTTGAATTGGTCGAGGTACGTGCTCCATTTTGCTATGCGTCCTACCTTTCCTGCCCCTTTGAGGATTGCTTCTAAGGGTGCTCGACATGGGATACGTATGTCATGTGTTAAGAAGTACGTCCTCAGCTTTAGGGTAGACCATACGATGGCTAAAATCAGTTGTTCGATTCTTGTGTAGTTTCTTTCCGCGGAATTCAGGGTCTTGCTGACATAGTAGATTGGCTGCTCCTCCTTTGTGTGGGTCCGGACCAGTACGGCGCTTACCGCATTGTCTGTTGCTGCGATGTATAATGCCAAGACTTCGTCAGGGTCTGGTTTCTGAAGGATAGGGATCTCCGCTAGATATTGTTTGATGCCTAGGAAGGCTTCTTCGCATTCTGCAGTCCACTCAAATTTCGTCCCCTTCTTTAGTGTGTTGAAAAAGAGTTTGCATTTATCCGAGGATCTCGAGATGAACCTCCCTAGAGCTTCTAGGGATCCATTGAGTTTTTGTACTTCTTTTAGATTCTTTGGGGATGGCATGTCTACTATGGCTCGGATTTTTGCGGGTCTACTTCAATGCCCCTTTTGTCACCGAGATACCCAAGGAATTTTCCGGATGTTACTCGAAGGTGCATTTTCCGGATTTACCTTCATATTGTGTTCTCTCATGGCTTCGAAGATGTCCCTCGAGTCTTGGTGATGGTTCTTCTTCAATACGCTTTTTACGAGCATATCATCAACGTAGACCTCCAAGGTCCCGCCAATCCATGGCTTAAAAATAGCATCGACCATCCTTTGGTATGTTGCTCCCTGTTCGGAGTCCGAAAGGCATCCTCACATAGCAATATAGGCCGTGGGGTGTGTAAAATGCCGTATGTTGTTGATCTTCTTACTGCTAAAAATAGTTGATTGTACCGGAGTATCCGTCCATGAATGATAGCCTTCGTATCCTTCTACTGCGTCGACTAGTTGATCAATCTCTGGGTAGTGGATAACTGTCCTTGGGGCACGCTTTGTTCAAATTGGTGAAGTCGATGTAGATTCTGACTCCACCACTCTTCTTTGTTACTATTACCATGTTAGAGATCCAAGTAGGATATTTGATTTCTTTTATGAAACCAGCCTCCAATAGCTTTCGCAGACTCCGTTTCTAAGGCTTTGTGATATTCCGTAGCCACCTTTCGTATCTTTTGTCTTACCGGGGTGTGCCGGGTTTAATGCGCACTCATGTTGTACGATTTTGGGTCTATTCCCGGCATGTCGGATAGTTTCCACGCGAAGATGTCCACGTATTCTCTTAGTAGTTTCACCAGCGAGGCTTCGCGTTCTTCGTCCATTAGAGTTCCTATCTTGATCTTCTTTGGATTCTCCTCCGTTCCTATGTTAACTTCCTTCACCGCTTCCAAGGATGTGAATGTGGGTTTTGGTTCCCCAAGTGAGGAACTTTCTTTAATTGCTATTTGGTAGGCTCGGATTCTTTGTTGGCGAGAGTATCCTTGTTGCTTGATTGATGTTGATGCTTAGGGTTTCCTATGGAGTTCCCCTTGGACAAGCTCTTCCCTGAGGTTCCGTCCAAGTATTCATTGATGGCTTTGTCTTTGGATGTTGCCTTGTTCCGAGCCCTGCGGGTTCTTCTTTTCTCATCTTCTTCATTGTTGAGTTGTATTTGCATTGCCTGGCATTCCTTTGCGGAAACTTGATCACCCCTGATCTCCATTACCCCTAAAGGAGTAGCAAACCTAAGGTATTGATGGTAGGTGGATGCGACTCCCTTAAGCTTGTGGACCCATTTTCGTCCAATAATGGCATTGTAGGGTGAAGGCGTGTTCACCACACTGAAGCGAGCGTCAACTTTCATGGGGCCTGCGTCTACCTGCAAAATAATATCCCCGAGAGGCTTCGTAGCCGTACCATTGAATCCGTAGATGGTGTAGTGCGAGGTCAAGAGTTGCTCGTCATTAAGCTCCATACGTTTGAAGGTATTGTAAGACAGGACATTTACGGAGCTCCCTCCATCAATGAGTATTTTCTTTATGTTGCATCCTGCGATTGGCAAAGTAAGGATCAAAGGATCGTTGTGATCTTCCATGTCATCCTCAATGTCCTCGGCCTCGAAGGTTAGAGGTGCGTCCATCCATTCTTCGTGCTCATCCACTTCTTTTCCGTCTAAGCGCAAAGCTCACAATAGTCTTCAAATTGCTTCCTCAATCTTTTCCCTATTTGTGCGGTTAGGGTTGGTTCTTTGTTTTCCGAAGCGGGATATAGTATTTAGTGTGCGGTTACCCTCTGGCAATTGGACCTGTTTGCTGCGTTTGGCTCTGTCCTCCGTTCCAGCCTTCTCTACGTAATTTTTGAGATCCCCCGCGTCTACCAGCTTTTGGATCATTATTTTGAGATTTTTGCACTTCTCTGTTAGATGCCCGTAGAAGCAGTGGAAATCACAGTACTCTTTGGACTCCGCCGAGGCCGGTGGTTGCTTCCCCTTAGACCAGGGCCGTCTAAGTTCTCGCGGTTCTTGATTTCCTTTAAGATGCGTGCGTAGGCTGGTGTTGAGTTTCGTGTAGACTCGGTCTTCGAATTTTCTACCACTCCTTTTGTGGTCATCTTTACGATCCTTTTCGTATCTGTTTGGGTCTGTTTACTTGTTCCGCGGAGTTTGTCCGTTGAGGTCGTTGAGCCTGTGCTCTTGGGTTCTCTCTTTGAATTTCTTCCAACCTCGCGTGTTTTTCGATGATTATCCTCAAATCTCCCTCTGTGGTTGGGGTGGTGCCGTGGATTTCGACAAACAATGGGCTCATCCTGTCAAGTCCCCATTTGTAACAGTTAATACTCACCACGGGGTCCCCATGTCCTATGGCTTGACATATCTTGTGCCATCTATCCGTGTATTCTCGAATGGATTCCTTATATTTGATTGCAAGCGAGAAGAGCTTGTCCATCCTGTGTTCACAACCTTGTTATACATGTAGGTGGCCAATAATTTTTCCGTGAGTTGATCATACGAATTGATGCATCCTGGCTTGAGGTTATCAAACCAAGATAACGCGGATCCTTTCAGGCTTGAAGGAAAGTATCTGCAAAGTATAGCTTCGTCGTGGTCCCATCTGGCCATTATCCTGTTGTAATATCGTAGGTGGGCAGCGGGATCGGTGGATCCGTCGTAACACTCAAAGGATGGGACCGGAAACTTCTGCGGTATGGTAGCCGTAGCCAACTGCTGTGCGAGTGGGGTAGTGTTGGCTTCCTTCATAACCTGTTCTAGTCTTCCACCTCCTTGCCTGGTTTTGATTTGATTGATCTCTGCTAACATCTCTGCGCGAAGACTCTCCATTGCCAAACAGTGCTCTTCTTGAATGGAAGGCCGCGTCTTCCTTGTAGGTTGTGACGTCGTGGCCTCCTCTTCATCATAGTAGTCTGAAGTGTCCTGGATGGTAGTCCGGGTCGGACCTTCTATTATTCCGCGCACCTCTTTGGGGTATTCCTCTTTGGTTGACTACCGCAGTATGTTTTCGAGATCATCCTCCGGTCTCTGTCTGCATGCACGCCGAGTTAGCCTCGTCCTGCTGATTCTCTAGCTCAGCGCTTTGGAGGATCTTCTCTCTTAATTCTTTGGTTCTCTTGGGCTAGTAAGGCCACCGCGTCCGCGTATGTCTGCTGATTCCTTTTTTAGCTCTTCTAATTGCGCCAAAATCTGCGCAGACTGGTTTGATTCCTGATTTGTTCCTATCTGTACCTGAGCTTGTCCCTCGGGGGCCGTGGTGTTGATTTCCTCTACTAGCCGTCTACCCGGCTCGATCACTCCGTGGGATCCTGCGTGCCTTTGTACATTTTGTTCATTAGTTTGCGGCATCCCGTAAGGAGGGTTCTGGATTACTGATTCTGCTACTGTTTCTCGAGGTTCAGTAGGCCTGGTTGTAGCTGTCACTTTGGAGGCGACCACTTGAGAAGTTCCTTCGGTAGGTGTAGCACTTTTGCCGCCGCGGCCTTCTTTGCTTCCATTGCAATGATGCCCGCATCTCGAAAGGAATGTGCTTTCCGCTCCATTCTGCGTCTTGTCCCATTGTGAGTCCGCGCCCTTCTGTTTGCTCCTTGTTACTACTGGCGTAGTCCTGGGTGCCTCTTTTGAAGGTACCTTTGTCTTCCCCGTATCTTTGTTTTTTTCCATTGCAATATTTTCTGTAGATAGAGCATAGAGGTAAACCGAGACAAAGAGTGCACGGGTTAGCTGTTAGTCCGAATCGTATTTCATGAATTCGATTTCTAGTGGCAAAGAGTGTATTCAGGCTATCGGTTTAGCGAAAAGTACGAAAAATCTAGACGGATGTGTGGAATTAATTGGGATAAGGCTCATGGGTTGTTTTTTGCCAAAAAACCCAGATCTATTGGTATAAACTATCTGCGAGATACTAGTTAAAGCATAAATCCGTTGGTTAGAGGTTGCCTAACGTCCGGATCTGTTGGTGGAAAATACATTGGGCATAAATATGTGCGAAAAAAATAGCCCAAAAACACAGATCTGCTAGTTTAAAGGTTGTAAAGGACCCAAATCTGCAGGTAGAAAGTACAAAGGATACAGATATGTGCGAAAAATGAGTTTAAGCATAGATCTGTGTGTGCTGTAAGTGAAATATTTGAGGTAGAGACTATAAAGTCACATGAAAAGATAAATCTTTTTACCGGGACAAGGTCCCTGTTTCTAGCGCCATATTGTGAACACGGAAATCATGTGGATAACCATATGTTCACAAACAATCTCGGCGAGTATTAAATACACGCATCAAAGTGTGAATTTAGTCTAAGACTCATTGGTAGATGTTGATTCATTGATTCCAAACCCCAGGGGTTTATCATGATCTCATCAACATCTAAATTGGTAGATCTAAGAAGTAAACATATAAACAAAGAGGTGTGAATGCTAAATGTAAAGGAGACAATGGTTTACATGGTTCAGCACTAAGGCTTACATCCACGGATCTAGGGATATTACTATGAGGTAAATGGTTACAAGAATAGTCTTGAGACTTTGAGTGTTCATCAAACCCACCGGTTGATGCTCATACTTACTTCTCACTGATCTCTCTCCTATTCTCTAGTTTTCTCCCGATGTCCTCCCATGTTGGGAAGGGATATCTATATATATAGCTCCTTTAAGGGGGTCCCTTGGAAGAGAGTCGTTGAAGTCTTATCTTCTCGTGTTTTGTGCAAAGTCTGCGGACTTCCTTATCATTCGCGCCTTCTAATGTCTCTATGTTCATTACGCTGGCCGGTCCACGCTCTCTCCGTCGGGGTCATCCGACACGTGCCCTCTAAGCGACATTGAATGCGAGTGGTTGGGCGGTCCGATCTGCGCCGAGCGGTGTCGGTCTTCCCCTGTCACGTACGTGTCGGTTGAACCTTCCCAGTAGTTGATTATCCCTTACCTCGTGATGGGGTAAAGTGTAGCGAAGCGGTTCTTCGATGTTACGTGTGGATACCTTCCTTTGATACTCCTTCATCTTCGACCGTTGAGTTTGACAGATGGCACGCCGTCTGGATCATATGGATGCCCACGTGTCATCTGCTTTTTATGACTGGCCTCCACGTGGGCTTTGCTAGTGCACGTGGCGAGGGAGATAAATAAGTGTACTTACAAAATCAATCATCATGTTATTATTCTTTACTTAATTGGATCAAACAATCAACCACAAAACATAAAATTATTCAGAAACACTCTCAAAAGCGAGAGAAACCCATCACTGTTAATTGAAAAAAACCAATTTACAGTAATCAGAAGGCAAAAAACAAATGGGTTTGCTGCTAATGTAGATTTTCGTTCTTTGCCATTTTCTCTTTACCTCCCGACGAACTGAATTTTATCCGTTCTTCCAAAATCAGAAATACCTCTGCAACCCTAAAATCAAACTATACCACTTTCGGCAATTGATAAAATAACAAAAGAAAAATTAATTTTAAAGGAGTTCTTTACTGGCCGTCACCATTTTTGCAACAAACTCCTCAAGGACCGTGATTTAATCTTCATCAGATTTATAAACAAGATATATGGCAAATGTATCACTGCGAGAAGAATGAGTGATTCTCTGTTCCCCGACCAAAAGGTCCATAACACATAAGGGTGCACAGAACCGAGCCGGCCGACGGACCGTCCCCGTCACGGTGGAACCGCACCGATTTTGGACCGAACCGAGGAACGGGTTCTGTCCGGTCCAAAAATAGGAACCGGGTGCAGGGGTGCAATGTACACGGTCCTGCCCTAGTACCGTGCCGTACCGGACCGAAAGTACCGATTAGTGGTAGCCGTTAGATTTAGGGGATGATAGATTAGTAATATCCGTTAGATTAAAGGGTGGTATAATCTATAAAGAATCAATAGGAGCAGCGGAAAGACCTAGAAACTCCATGGACATACTTGAAAGATTTGCTGAATCGGGAAGGAATTGATACCAGTTATCACGTACCACTACTGTCTATGAGAATCATCCAATCTGGTAACAAGGAATCAGAAGGAGTTGTGGAATTCAAAATTGGCTCACCTAACAAAGGATTAGTAAGTATTAACAGATTGGTATTAGATCGTGGTTCTTATTCTCGTTGGACATTGCCTAGACAAAGTGTGAATGGTTTGCTATGTTTTAGAACCTCTAGGAATGATGCATTTCTTATATATAACCCTGTCATTGGAGAAAAATCACCCTGGATTGAAATTAATAATAAGCAGGCAAGAAAACAAATTGCGTTTGGATTTGATAAACAGAGTAACGAACATAAAGTTTTGGAACCGATTGGTACCGGTACCGTACATGGTACCGTACCTGGTATCGAATTGTACCGGAACCGAGGTACAAGGTACAGGTACCGGTCCAAAATTTTGGAACCGAGGTAGGGGAGGTACAGGTACTCGGCCTCGGCAAGAACCGAGCCGAACCGTACCGTGTGCACCCTTAAATAACACATATCCTAAAGTCTAAGCACGTGTAATTAATGTAGTCATTTCCTTCAACCACGTGTAGCCATCTCTGAAAATTAATCCTAGACATCCATAATCCATTCTATTATATAAAGGGAAGACCCCTTACTGTAGCACTTTGAAGCTGCAAAAATTTTAGGACGATTTTACCCCTGCAACACACTTTTTAAAGGAATGTATAAAAATGAAACTGAGGACATATTGGTAATTTAGTTTAATAAAAGAGAAGACAAGAAAATTAACTTTGTTGAAAATGAACCCCCTTAGCTACAGTGCGTGAAGAATAAATGAAGCTGTAAAATTTTAAAACCCAACTTTGCCCCTAAATTTAGAGCCTTATCAAAAATACTTTAAAAATTAAGTGGGGCTAAAACGGTAAAAGTGACTAGGAATAGAAAGGGTCCCATTAATTTTATGCGTGCTATGGGTGGAACGGGAAGCACGTGCATAGCACGTGCAATATACTAGTAGATTTATAAAGCCAATGGTCAGATGACAATAAGTTCTCTAGGGTAGTTTGGTAATTGTACCCACAAAATCTCATCTCATCACATGAGAAATTGACACCGCTTTGACGGGATGGGACGGAATTGTTAACTGTATGGGCATTAAATATATAATGAAAAAAACGTGGTCATTTTATTAAATGCATTTCCCCACATGGGCATTTTTTTAAAATTCCCTTAAATGAATATATAGGTTTTTAGAGAAAAGTTTGGTTAGGAGAAAAAAATTGCGACGTAACCAAATCTTAGTTCGGTTAGAAAAAAAATTGCGACGTTACCAAACCTTAGTTCGGTTAGGAATTTTTTTTTGCAAACCTTAGTTCGGTTAGGAAAAAAAATTTGCGACGTAACCAAACCCTAGTTCGGTTAGGAATTTTTTTTTGCGACGTTACCAAACCTAAGTTCGGTTAGGAATTTTTTTTTGCGACGTAACCGAATTTTTCTCTGAAAGCAAAAAAATTCCATTAAAACTAAGTTCGGTTACCTGCGCTTTCATGAACATTAGCCGAACTATTGTATACGGAAAAAATTCGGTTAGGAAATTAAAAGTTCGGTTAGGAAATATTTTTTTTTGCAAAACAGCCGAACTGTTCTTCATGTTCTTCATTTCCAGCAAGTTCGGCTAGTTCGGCAAAGTTTTTCCACAAAATTCCTAACCGAACTTACTACTGTACTTCCATTTTCAACCTATTTTGATGACTACTACTCAAAATTTTCAATCAAAAACGAATTGCAAGTAATGGGTTTATGGGAAAATACTTATGGACGAGTTTGTTTACAAAATATTGATAATCGGCGATAAAAATTCAATGAATCGACGACGATGAAAATTTGATGATTTTGATTAGATTTGTATATGATCAGGTTTAGATGATCATAAATTGATGAAGAAGAGAAGAAGACAAATTGTAGAATAGAAGAAGAAGAAGTGGTAGAGTTATAAGTTAAAGGGTAAACTAGTCATCTCCATCTTTTAAGACACCCCTTATAATTATAGGGCAGGTGGCCTAATCAAATCATGGTCAAAAAAAAAAAACAGTGGTGCCCAAAAAATCGTTCTAATTCTAGCACTTTTTTTGATGAGAAGGAACTACTTAATGCAGGTTTTATCAAAATGGCCCAAGTATATTTGAGGACACATGTGTGAAGTTTTTGGGCTTCACAAGAACGCGCAATTGGGGATGTAAGAATTAATTGGGGATATGAATTACTTCCCCCAACCCATGGTGTGTGCTAAGGGGTGACTTTTGGGGGCGAAAATACTAAAACACCCTTCCTCAAAATAAAAATCAAAAAACAAAATCATATTCCCCATTTCCATCTCCACTTCTTATTAATCTTTTTACGGTTAAAACTTTGAAACCCAACTGTTCCCCATTCTCTTTCAAATTCTAAATTTTCCCCATTTCCTTTCAAATTCTCTTCTCCTTCTCTGCCGGAAGTGATGAAGAACATGTCGGAAATGATAAAGAACATCTTAGGAAATGATGAAGACCAGAAGTGATGAAGACCATGCGGAAGTGATGAAGAACATGTCGGAAATGATAAAGGTCACGCTTAAAGTGATGAAGACCATGCCGGAATTGATGTAATTCAATGCTTGGAACTAAATTCCGGCATGCTCGATATAAATCTATTAATGCCGGTAGTCAAGTGAAAAAAAAATCAATTTTCTGAATACTTTTCATCATGGGCCGGCATAGAAATTTAGGATGAAGACCACACCGGAAGTGAGTTCCGGCATGGTTATTTAGGATGAAGACCACGCCGGAAGTGCTGAAGAACATGTCGGAAATGATGAAGACCACGCCGGAAGTGATGAAATTCAATGCCGGAACTAAATGTCGGCATGCTCGATATAAATCTATCAATGCCGGTAGTTAAGTGAAAAAAAAAATCAATTTTCTGGATACTTTTCATCATGTTCCGGCATGCTTTAAGCAAAAACCATCGAGATAATTGTGCTCAAAATCGGAAAGTAGGAAGTAGACTGATTAAAACCAGAAAAAAAGGTTTTGAAGATCAAAACCTGAAAATTTCTACGCCCCTCGGGGGTGCTACGCCCCCCCGAACCCCGCCGGATAGTGGCAAACAATTTATGAAAATTTCCAGCAATGCCGGCATGGTTTTTTGGTTGAATACCATGCCGACACCAAGCTTTTTCAAATTTGCAACAATGGTGGATTCAAAGAAAAAAAAATCAAATTTTCAACCTCTTAGCAAAGAATTCTCTCATCACAATCATCTTCCATTTTCAAAAAAAAATTCCACTCAAAAAACATTTTCCCTCCTTCTACTCTCAACTAACCCACAAAATTCAAATAAAAATAAATACACACTAATTTATCCCCCAAATACTTAACATTTTACTAATTATAATTAATCAATAATCCTGATTAGTGGGGGCTAGATTAGGAATTAAAAAAATAATTACATAGGGGTCACCCATAATTGCTATTGGGACACCTTTTTTTTTCCTGTAGCTATATCCCCCAATTAATTCCCATATCCCCCAATTAATTGTTCCTTCATGATAGGTGTAGAATACACCGTATTTTCTATCTAGAGTTTATGCTTTCTTTGCTATTTTTCGTGGGAATTATGTATCTTATGTTTGCTTTTGAGTTTTTATAGGTGCCATGGAGTCACCGAGAACAAAAGGAGAAGAAATTAGCCATTTGGAACGAAAATGAGCACAAAGGCCAGTTCACATTCGAGCTATAATTGGAGCAGGCCGAAGTGTGTGAGAAGGAGGCGAAGAATGAACTGTCAGTTCACTGATAGTTGAGCAAGAGATCAAATAGAAAGTCGGTTCTACGAAACTGACAGGTCAAATAAGAGTGGCATAGCCCTTATCCAGTCGACTGGTGCCGATAGTAATTTTGGTTCCTACATGGCCTCGAATTGAGAATCATCTCTCAATCTTTTCCGTCTCTGGAATTCGAGAGAGTAAAGTGCGGTGGGCCGAGAGATACAGGGAGAGATAGCTGCTGTGATGGAAGGATGTTCACTGGATTTTGAGGACCGAACAATTCAAGGGTTCTTCTGGCAAATTAGTAGAACTTTCACTCTAGGTGATTTGTTGGTGACGAAATGGGTTTGGGTATCCGAGTTTCAAGAAATTAGATCGAGAGGAGATTGGATCTGCTTTGGTGTTCTTTGTTGAGTGCAATAGGAAGAAAATGTGACAGGTGCATTTGATTGATGGATGAAGTCAAGATGGTGGTATGATGTTGTTGCTCGATTCTTTGGATCTTGAGATGAAGACCTAAGCTTCGATTCGAAACAAGGAGTTTTAATGGAGAATCGGTGGTTGAGATAGAGAATCGGTGGTGAAATGGAGAAGGGTTTCAAGCTCAGATCTCATAAGATGGGGTTTCTTTGGTGTTCTTCTTTGGTGATGAGATGAAAAACACGAAGCCGGGTGATGTACTTTCGATCTCATGAAATAAGAGGAATTAAATTCAAGATGGGTATCGATTTGATGGAGTGTTGTGAATTAAGGGATTGGGTCATTGATTCGATGGATTGCGGGCTATACCTAGGAGTTGCAATTGGTGGTAAAGCTTTAGATAGTGCTGACTAGCTAGTTTATGCTGTGTTTGGAGCTTGAGCTGGTATTCAAGTAGCAACTGAGGAGAATCTGGTGCAGTATGGAAGGATATGAGATGAAGTTACAGGAAATGGTGATGAACTATGAGTTCAGTTTTGAGTTGAGGGTCTTTGGTAGTGCTGTGCTGTTGCAGCTCACGGTTCAGGGTTTGTGGTGCTATTGGAGCCAAGAGATGTGAATAAATGGAGTAGTGTGTGCAGTGAGGCTGGGAGATGGAAGAGCAGAGTAGGGTCTGATGAAATTTTGGGTTTCACTCAAAATTGAACCACAAAAGAAGAAAAAGTTGGAGTTTTTGATGGTGTTGCCATGGATTTGGTCAAGGTTAGATGAGCTTGAACTACAAGAGAGTTGCGATTAGTGAAGATGCAACAATGATTTGCTATGGTTTGACTGGTGATGTCCAAGGGAGATGAGTGCTGTCAATAACTTCAGTGGTAGTGATGGTTCGAGCTGGAAGAATATTGCAGGCAAATGTTTTAACTAGGGGTGTGGTCTGCAGCTGTTGGGAGACACTTGAGATGTTCTATGGTGATGTGTGTGTTGCACTGGAACTATTAATGCCATGGGTTGTGTCGCGTGTGCTGGTGCTGCAATGATGAAATTGTGTAGCAGGGCATTGTAGGCTGTAGGTGGTCTGGTGATGAATTGAATGAATAGGTGCAATAGCTGGGTGGTTATGAGCTGGTGTTGGTGCGATGGAGTGAGGTGGTGGAACTATATTGGAATAGAGTTGCACTTAGAAGGTTTGAGAAAGTCTGCAGTCAAGTCTCGGGAAGTTCTGAGCTGCAATGGAGCCGGAATGGCGGGGATTGATGATCTTTGTTTTGCGGTGGAAGCAGTGGAGTGTAGCTGCAGCTTTACAAAGGCAAGAGGGGCTGAGTTGTAGGCGGATTGTGGTCCGATCTTTGTGTCAAGAACTAGTGTCAAGTGTTGCGAGCGAGAGAAGAGAAGAAGAATGTTGCAGGTGGTGCAAACTGGTGATGAAATGCAACATACAAAGCCAAGATGGCTGCAAAGTTATGCCAGCCAAGATGGCTAGCTAAGGAGCTGGTAAAGCACAAAGATAGTGCAGCAGATATGGCCAGCGCAACAGCCTGAGCTGAAGTGAATCAGACTGAGTCAGACTTGACTCGTCTGATTAGCTGCCTGACTCAGCTGAGCCTTGACCCGGTTTGACTCAGTGGTTTGACTGAGTTGACCAGACCGAGTTGACCCGTTGACCGGTGACCGGGCGGACTTTGCCGGTCACCGGAGCCGATTTCTGGCGACTTCTCCGGCCGATTTCCGGCCACAATACCAGTTTTCCAGCGACGACTTTTTGGACTTATTTTCTACACGGGTTTCTCTCTCTTATGGGCTTGGTGGATTTTTATCTAATGGACTTTGAAGATTTGACCTAATTTTGGAAGAAGGGAAAAGCTATAAAAAGAGGAATTCTATAACTTTTGGAGATCATATCTTATTCTTGGAACTGGGAGAGCCGCTTTTGTTTACGCAACTAGGGTTTGCTTTTGTTCATCTTCTTCTTTATTCCATTGATATTTTTGTGATGAACTCCATAGCTATGAGTAGCTAAATTCTCTATTATTGGTTAAGGATGTAGTCCGATTTCTAAAACTTGTGTTTGCTTTATGTATTAGTTTTCTCTCTTGATTATAGTTCAATTCTCTCTTTTGTTTTTATGATCACATGATTGAAGTATTGTGATAGGATTATGATGTTTAATTATTTAAGTGGCCAATTAATTGAACTTGCATCTTAGTCCATAGCTATTTTAGGGTTTTTCATCAAGCGATAACCTTGAATACAAGTAGCATGATATGTTTATGGTTTGTAGTGATACACTCTCGTAATCATATGTAGAGTTTGACCATTGTCCGAATTGTTATGTGCAACGCATGACAATTGCATTGATTAGCCTATTTCTGAAACTTAATGCTCCTAGGAATTGAACTTGATTAGCGCAAGGCGTTAGGTTATTCTTTAGGTAGAATTCACATTCGCAGCCCTATTGTGTGTGTTGATGAACTTGAGAAATTAATAGATTATCTTGCTCTCTCGATTCTCTAGGCTTTTGATAATACAAGAGATTAAATCGTAATTCTAATCATATATGCAAGCACATGTCTAAGATTGAAGATGAATTCCTTGACCAATATCTTTCTCTATTGATTACTTTCTACAATTTACTTTGCTTTTAATTTGTTTTTATTGCTTAAATAGAAATAAGAAATCCCCCCAATTGGTTACTTTAAGAAATTGATTACGAAATAACTACAATCGCCTCTCTGTGGATACGAACTCTTTCTTATCATATACTTTAGGAAAGTGAAATTATTTTTGACGCATACGACAGTGATCACTTCACAAAGGACCAACAGAAGATAAACACGCAAGATTTAGATAATGAACTGTTTTTTGAGCACCACCCGGCAGGGGATCATGATTTCATTTTTGGGTGGATATTAGAAGTAGTTCTAAGTCACCCCTTATCTAAGTATTTTTTTAGGGATAATTGGTGTTTAATACTCAAGTTCTGACCAACACTAGGCTTTGGTCTAACAGTTGTCCAACGTTAGTGTTTGGTACCTGGACTGGACGTTGACTTGTATTGACTCAGTTAGATTTTAACTTCTGTTTGTAAATTAATTAGAAATAAAATAAAATGAAATTATTAGTTGAATTTACTATCTTACCCCTTCACTTTCCATTCATTACCCTAAACTAACTCTTTCTTTTTTTCACTCTTCTTCTTCCGCCGCCTCTCCATTGTTAGAATTTGAGCTAAAGAGTATCTAATCCATCGTCCTCTTCTTGCATAAAACATCATCATATTCCCCACTACTGTCACCTTCCCATCATCATAATCCATACCTGGTAGGCTTGGGAAGTGGTCTGTTTTTATGCCTACAAATTAAACCGCAAGTGCACGGTGTCTGCTATGCAGAACTGGGCAAATACGGGTCGAACCACAGAGACTTGTGGTGCTATAAGGTTGATCAAGGCTTACTCAACTGATTTTCTAGGAGATGTAACACAATTATGGTTTGTTTGTCGATGCGACTAAGCTGAATTGTGACTCTAAGCTAAGGCAACAAATACTGTGACAATTTGGAGAATGCTAGGGTAGTTGATTCCACCACTAGACCCTATGCTAAGGTAATTCAGTTCATGTAGTGTTATTGTTCCTTCCTAAGGAAGATCCTAAGAATAATGTGTCACTAATTTTACTAATTCCCCCTAGTATAGAGTGTCTTCTTACAGTACACTCTATCACAGGTTCCTTAGTCAATTAATTAGGCATCACTCATATCTTGTTAAGCACATATCTCTTCCTTGGCAGTTTCTAATGGAGAGTTGATTAACCTTTCACTCTAATTCTCCCCTAGTATTGGCTGTCTTCTTACAGTACATCCAATCACAGGAGAATTGGATTAATTGGCTAACTATAATCCTACTTCTATTAAGCACAGTAATAACAACAACATCAACATGATTTACCCAACATATAATCTAGGGTTTCAACAACACCCTAGCAAATGAACTTAGAACATGATTCAAATAACAAATAATACAAATTAACTCTAAATTGCTGCTCTGGCTAATCCAGGCATAAGTTTCTACACACCCCCACACACTCTATTTATACATGCAAAATAAAACCCTAATTTATTTCAAAACAGAAATTAAGAAATACCCAATCGCCCATACTCTCTGATTGTTGTCGGCTCTGTGAATTCGGCGCTGAAAACTCCCTTAAGTCGTTGTTCTTCCCCTATTGTGAAAACCTAACCATAGTTCTTTCTATCTCGATCTTAGCTCCTAGGGTAAGAAGCTATGACAGAGATGGAGAGATACTAGGAGGCGGTGAGGATGGTTGTACTTTGGTGGTTGTGGCGGGAGATGGTGGTGAAGAAGGTGGGTGAAAGCGAGAGGATTTGGTCGGGAGAAGAGGGAGGTGGAGCTCGCAAGGCAGTGTCGGGTGAAGAAAGAGAAGGTGAAATGGGAAATGAAGATGTGGTCGAGGGGATAAGGGTATAGGGGTCTTCGGTGTTGAGCGGTGCGAGAGAAAAATGATGTTCATGCGGGAGCGACCATTGGATGCAGCGGGTAAGATCTCGAACGGGCGAGGGATATTGTTGTGAAGCGGGTGTATCAAGAGATGATGTGAGTGAGGGAGCGGCGTTGGATGCGGATGGAGCAAATCTAACGGCTCAAGATAGAGGCGGTTTTGGATCCGGGTCTTGAGAAGCTTGGGCCCATGTTTTGTAGATGGGTTGCTCCTGGTTGGTTTGCAACATTGCGCGCGCGGCTTTGGCTTCCTGCTCCATAGACGCTTGTCTCCAATTCTTTGCTCTTTTGGCTCCTCGGTTTCTCCGAACTTTATTTATTACCTAAAAACACAAAATTAATTAGTACAAATATTTATTCTTGAAAACTAAGAAAATACAGAATCTGGGATAATATCTGATTCTTGAACACAAAAGATGAGCTAAATGCCAATAATAAGGTGTATAAATATGCAATATTTGGCACTCATCAAATACCCCCAAACCTGAATTTTACTTGTCCTCAAGTGAAACGAAATTAGAAATCCTAACTATACCACCTTGCCGCTGGTCTCTCGAATGCATTTAGCGTATGCACTAAGCCTTTAAACCCCTAGGTGTCCCTAGTGGACGAGTTGTAGTCTCGTGAGGGTTTACCGTAGGTGTACCCACAAAACCTTCTCCAACTTCGAGTGTAAAAGAGTCTCAAGCATCCAAGGAGCTATGAGGACATAGAGTTTCGCATGCTAGTAATAAGAAGTTAGAACTACCAAAGAACGCATTCTCATCCTTAAGTCTTTGAGCGAGAAGTAACCATACCATATGAAAGAATTCGGATTCGATTGTGATCATAAGCCTCGACTTCGCCTCACCATTAGGGTTTTATGATAATTGCACTCAAAAAGACCGCTTTTTAGTCTCTCATGTGTGCGGCGGGAATATAGAGAGAAATCCTGCACACGTTGTAGGTAAGAAGGATAACCTTCCGAAATAATTTCGTAGACTCCACGAAGTGTGGACAAAAAGAATCTTTTTCGATGATCTCTAAGAAAGGAAATCAACCATTAGCAAGGGTGGGAGTACTCACTTACCTTCTCACCCGATCGGCAATTAATATCACTCTCTCAGCATTCATAGAAACGTCTTCAATCTTTGGTCTTCGGTCTTCAATAGCTGATGATGAACTTCTGAACTTCACAAAAACTTGACAAACATTTTTTTTTTTTTTAGATTAACTTGGAATAACAATAAACAATAAAACTCAATTTTTCACAAACTTCATTAATTCTCATCCTATTTTCTTTTGTTGTATGTAACCTTGGACTATATCAACTTTTCTTCAAATATTCTGATGTTGCTCCGCTTGCTGACGATGATGTGTTTCTATGAATCTGTTGATGTTGTTGAGAGGGAGAGAGTGATGCTAACTACAAATCGGTATTTAGAAGAAGTTTTCATCTTTAGACGTCACCCTCATGATTGACAAAAATTAGCACTCAAGAGATCAAAAGTAGTCTTTGAAAGTGGTACGAAGTTGGGTAGCTCACCATTCCTACCCTAATTGACGTACGGTGACACACACTCTAACGACTTTTCTAGAAAGTTGCAAAAATTGAAGGTTGGTGCCTCACTTGATGTAAAATGGGTAGTCTCCACTATGGGTGATCACAATTCTACTACCGAATATCTAAACAACACCTAATTCGCCCTCCGGTATGGTTAAATCCAATTTTAACGCTCTAATCAACTAAGAAACCCGATTGTGTTCTCCGGTACTTCCAAGTTCTGTTATTTCGGTCAGACTCTCTATGTAAACATAGCTAGAAGCATGCTAGTGACTCTAAAATCTCTAAAAGTTGGAGGTTTTTATTTGCAAAAAGTTTTGAAATGTTTTTTTTTTTTTTTTTTTTTTTTCGAAATAAAAGACTAAAAACAAAGATTAAAAACTCTACATGCAAATGCACCCCCAAACCTAAATCAAACATTGTCCTCAATGTGTCAACAGATAATAAGAATTCAAAAAGTCACATACCATGAGAACGATGCTGATAAGAGAAAAGGGAAGAGATTACCGGTATGTTGGCGGGAGCAAGGTTAGAGCTTTATTAGTCAAGGCTAGAATCCAACATTCTCAGTGGAGATTACATCGGATTAGCACAATATATGCACAAGAAGACTCAACCGATTCAAGAAAAGAAAATTTAACAAGTCCTACTGGATTATATACAATGAAAATTCACCATAGACCAACAATCTAAAGAGTTGAGGATCAACCCAAAAGACAATATGTACAAACATCAACAAATTTTTACACAAATATAACATGAGAGTGCAGGGAAAGATTGCATACGTGAACAAGTTACCCCCAAACCTAAACTTGTCAACGGATGTGTTTTTGAGCACAAAATCTTGCAATTTTAAAGGTACATCATGCAAAAGGTCAAACTCAAAATGAATTTTGCTAAGAACAGTGGAGATATACACATTCCAACCGTGGTTCCTTAAAAGTGTTATACTTTGATGCAAAGTAGTCCAAGAGGACTTGGGAAGCACAAAGCTCTAAGCCTAAATTAGGCATTTTCGAAAAGTTGGTTTTGCAATTTTGTTACAAACTACACCTAGGTTTGGTGGAGGAGTATCAATCATGCCTTAGGAGAGAGATTAGGTACATCTAAGTTGTGTTCATGTATAAGATCATTTGTACCATCACACACTTTCCTAAGGTCGAAGAGGGTAAATCATGTTCACCCGCATAGAACAATTCATCAATCTCCATGTCATAATCATCATTATCCAAAAGTTCAATCTCATGCATAAGATCATTGGTGTCAGGCATTCTCATTTTCAGATCCCAAATCAGCATCACATGTATGAATATTAGAAGAAGCATCATTCATAGGGTTCACAGAAGAGACACTTAATGTCTATGAACCTAAAGATTCCACTACATTTTCAAAATACACATGCTCCTCATATTCATCATCATCATCATCATAACAAAAATTCATCTCCCCATTCAAAATTTGAGTTCCAGTGTACTCATCTACCTCTAGATTAGGTTCATATTCAGTGTTAGTTGCATGAGTAGGCATAGAAGGGGAGTCTTCACTAGTGGGTATGCATGTTTCATATGAATGATCATTACATGGTTGTGCACATGATTCACTAGAGAAGGGATGATCATGCATTTTCCATCCAAGTATATCATTGTGTTGCTCTATGAGCTTTTCCATTAGTGACTGCATACAAGGGGTAGGGGGAGTATAACATTGTTCAACTTCCCACCGTGATGGATGATACATGTGTGCATGGTTATCATGGCTTTCCCTAGACTTCCTAAACTCATGTAAAATGTAGCAGTTCTCAGCAGGGTGGTTTAAGCTACCACATAAGGTACAAGCATACATTTCATATTGCCTAGGGGAATTAGATTCGACAGATTTCTCATGTAATTGCCTTTCTAAAGCAGAAACTTGAGCTTCTAATTGATCTAAAAGTGATGACTGGGTATGAGAAAGTTGTTCATTTTCAACCTGTGGTGGATGATACATGTGCTCATAATGATTAGGGTATGGATATTCAAGGTCAGGGCCCTGAGAAGGTCCATAGTACTCCCTAAAATCACTATGGTATGTGGGGAGTTCATACTGTGAAGCATGCCCGTAAGCAAGCTCTCTAATGGATTTGTTTGTATCCCCAGTTGCAGACCAAAATCCTGACATGATCTAGCAATTCAAATAGCCTAGCACACATCAAGCATGTATAACCAATGATATCTCAAAACAGGGAAGCTAAGCCCAAGGAGTGCAAAGCCCAGTTGTTGTGGAAAGCCTAGTGGACAGTGGGCTTTGGTTTGGTTTAAATGGGCTTAGTTTGGTTTGTGTGGGTTTTGGTTTTTGTGGGCTTCAGGTTGTGCAGAGCCTAGGTTGCGTGCAAATGCACAGGTTGCTGGTGTGCAGGTTTATTGCACAAGGAGGCACCACTCACAAGAATAACACATCACACAGGATTGCTGGGTGTTGCTGCAAATGTGCAGCCCAAGTTATATGGGCTTCGAGTCGATTATGTAAAGCCCGGTGATTGGGTGGTTCCACCCGATTTATGGCAAGAGCAAGAGCCCGGTTTAGTGTGGGCTTCATTTTGTGTAAAGAATAACTTTATGTGCAGCCAATGATTATGTGCAGCCCCGATGTGTGGGCTTCAGGCTATGCAAAGAACAAGTTGCACAGCCCAGTTTATGGGTTCCAGCCTAGTTTAGCAGGCTCACACAAAGACAGTCCGAGTGCGGTGCGGCTCATGCACTCGGGCCAAGCACACATATTGCGTGAATGTTGACACCCAAGCGCGGATTGGCTAGCTTGCACAACACGAAGTTGTGTGCACGATGATGTTTCGAGAGAATAGACAAAGCGAGATACTGAGGGGTTCATGGTCATTCAAGCACAAACAAATAACAAATTCAATCAACCAATGTATACTCAAATGTCACAGGACTCGACTTTGCGCACAAATGTAAGGATGCCGTCTTTGGTCACCCAAGACACAAACCGCACACTTAGAGAACTAGTCTTGATAAAAAAATTTTGATGACCCTTAATCTCGGGCAATACGAGACAATGCTCATGAGATTTGAAAAGTTAGCTCTCGAATTTGTGTACACAGAGTTAAGCGCTCATGGCAAAGCAACAATCGAGCAAATTATGGGTGCTAGCTTGGCGGGTGATCAAGTGACAGGAAATGTGCACAGTGTGTCAACAAGCTTGATTTAGGTCAACAAGGTCAGTTGAGGTCAACTCACTTGGTTGATATCAAGTGATTATGACTGGGTATGCAGCACAGATGGAACCAGCTTGGGTTGACAGAGCAATTTTTTTTTATGAAGGTGCAGGGCTAACAGCTAACCAGTTTAGCCAGATTGCAACTCAAGCTCCACGGCTACGAAAATGGAGCCGAGCCGAGCACGGGTTGATAGCACAATTTGCAAAAGCTAATTCACACACAATTTGCGAAGTTGAGATTAACACTTTAAAGCATATCGATTCGAGCATCATGGAGATTAAAAATCAACTTTATGTAGATACAACTCCCCAGATGTAGCAAAGGCACAGCAAATAGGAAATGCTAGAACTCTACAGCATGCTCAGGGTTGACAGAGTAAAGCATATGGCTTATTTGTTCAGCAAGTGACAAATCACAGTTCCCACAAGGTCTTACACAAGGTCACAGGTTATGCTCAGAAATTTCAGGGCAGATGGGTTAACCAGGTCTCTCAACATATTTGCAGGCTCAACATTCACACGGCTGGTCACGGATTTAGAGTTATGCATACATTCGGGGAGTAATGACTCACAGGTGCACAGACAGAGATGCTCAGCAGACTTTCAGTGATGCACAGGTCAGTTTTGACAGGTGCACAAGAAAAAGCAAAAATTCAGGGTGATGTGCACAGGGCTTTCAGGCTGGGTAGAGCATGCAAGGGGTTATCGGAATCAACTGGGGTAGTTGATATCAACAGGTAAGCTCAGGGTTTGTTTGAAGCCTAGGGTTTAAAGTGGAGAAGCAATTAGTTCAGTTGACTCCACTCTTCAAGGGCTAGCATTCAACACAAGTTATCACAGGTTTGGCTAACCTTAGTGTTCACGAGCATCCTCAAGCTCAACAACCTACAGGGGCTGGAGCTGAGCTCAGGGGAGATGGAAGCTAAGGTCACAGACATACAAGCACAGATTTCAGGTGTGAGTAATTCCTAGCAAGGTTTTATCATGCAATCAGGGTATACACAACTCATTGTAATGACAGATTCATGCAATACAGTTCAGCGCAATGTCATAATATTCTCAGCTAGCATGTGCGTAATTCACATATCACGGAGTCACTCACCTGATTTGCAGGGGTTGTTCAGGGCTTTGCAAAACTTCAAGTTTTGTGCTTTTTTCTTCCACTCCTTGGGCTTGCTCAACAGCTCACAGGTACCTGTTTACTCAGCAAACAAATCTCAGTCCCCAGGAATGTGCATGTTAAAGCAAATGAAATGAATGTTAACACCGGCATATGCAACTGAGAGTACTTTAGACTGACAAGGAACAAGAGTTACAAGCAATACTAAGCTACAGCATGAGATGCAAACTAACTATCAAGATAATGCAAGGATGCAGGTAAGAAAGTGATGCAGGTAACTTAATAGAAACAAGATGCAGCTATGTGATAAAACTGAAATATTGAAAATGCAGCTAAGTTACAGGTGCAGGGCTAGTGAATGTAAGCTATGGACGATAAGAGATAATGAGCTAAACAAAAGCAAAAGCAAAATAGCAAACAAGAAATTACAGGGTGAGATGGCAGATAGCAAACAGGTTACTAACTAAGATATGCAAGTATTAAACTAAGTTATACTAGAATTCCCTAAGTTACAGATGCAGTTTACAAAAATTAAACTAAGTTATACTAATCAAGGGTTACAAAGAGCAATTCAAAGTAAATATGTACAAGGGAGAACTGGATTTCAGCAAAGCAAGCAATGGATCAGGATAGCACACGCCAAGTCCCCGGCAGCGGCGCCAAAAGCTTGGTAGGCTTGGGAAGTGGTCTGTTTTTATGCCTACAAATTAAACCGCAAGTGCACGGTGTCTACTATGCGGCCCAGGCAAATACGGGTCGAACCACGAGAGACTTGTGGTGCTATAAGGTTGATCAAGGCTTACTCAACTGATTTTCTAGGAGATGTAACACAATTATGGTTTGTTTGTCGATGCGACTAAGCTGAATTGTGACTCTAAGCTAAGGCAAAAATACTTTGTGTCAATTTGGAGAATGCTAGGGTAGTTGATTCCACCACTAGACCCTATGCTAAGGTAATTCAATTCATGTAGTGTTATTGTTCCTTCCTAAGGAAGATCCTAAGAATAATGTGTCACTAATTTTACTAATTCCCCCTAGTATAGAGTGTCTTCTTACAAGTACACTCTATCACAGGTTCCTTAGTCAATTAACTAGGCATCACTCATATCTTGTTAAGCACATATCTCTTCCTTGGCAGTTTCTAATGGAGAGTTGATTAACCTTTCACTCTAATTCTCCCCTAGTATTGGTTTGTCTTCTTACAAGACTGACCAATCACGGGAGAATTGGATTAATTGGCTAACTATAATCCTACTTCTATTAAGCACAGTAATAACAACAACATCAACATGATTTACCCAACATATAATCTAGGGTTTTAACAACACCCTAGCAAATGAACTTAGAACATGATTCAAATAACAAATAATACAAATTAACTCTAAATTGCTTTACTCTGGCTAATCCGAGGCATAAGTTTCTACACACCCCCACACACTCTATTTATACATGCAAAATAAAACCCTAATTTATTTCAAAACAGAAATTAAGAAATACCCAATCGCCCATACTCTCTGATTGTTGTCGGCTCTGTGAATTCGGCGCTGAAAACTCCCTTAATTCGTTGTTCTTCCCCTATTGTGAAAACCTAACCCTAGTTCTTTCTATCTCGATCTTAGCTCCTAGGGTAAGAAGCTATGACGAGAGATGGAGAGAGATACTAGGAGGCGGTGAGGATGGTTGTCTTGGTGGTTGTGGCGGGAGATGGTGGTGAAGAAGGTGGGCTGAGCGAGAGGATTTGGTCGGGAGAAGAGGGAGGTGGAGATCTGCAAGCTGTGTCGGGTGAAGAAAGAGAAGGTGAAATGGGAAATGAAGATGTGGTCGAGGGGATAAGGGTATAGGTGGCTTCGGTGTTGAGCAGGTGCAGAGAAAAATGATGTTCATGCAGGAGCGACCATTGGATGCAGCGGGTAAGATCTGAACGGCTGAGGGGATATTGTTGTGAAGCGGGTGTATCAAGAGATGATGTGAGTGAGGGAGCGAGCGTTGGATGCGGATGGAGCAAATCTAACGGCTCAGGATAGAGGCGGTTTTGGATCCGGGTCTTGAGAAGCTTGGGCCCATGTTTTGTAGATGGGTTGCTCCTTGTTGGTTTGCAACTGTTGCGCGCGCGGGCTTTGGCTTCCTGCTCCATAGACGATTGTCTCCAATTCTTTGCTCTTTTGGATCCTCCGTTTCTCCGAACTTTATTTATTACCTAAAAACACAAAATTAATTAGTACAAATATTTATTCTTGAAAACTAAGAAAATACAGAATCTGGGATAATATCTGATTCCTGAACACAAAAGATGAGCTAAATGCCAATAATAAGGTGTATAAATATGCAATATTTGGCACTCATCAATACCTAAACTATAACCCTAGCTAGATCGAGAAATTTTCGACTTCAATTAACATTTCCACATGAAATTCAGAAAAGAGAGAACTGGGTGATGGTAACGATTCTGAAATTGCATATGAAGAACAATAAAGTATTGATGGGTTTTAATTCTTGTCAAGAACAAGAAAATGGTGTTTCTGCAGAGACTAGAACTAATAGAAGAAGAGGTGAAGTTGTTATCAG
Organism: Papaver armeniacum; assembly: GCA_023531295.1. Lineage (NCBI taxonomy): Eukaryota > Viridiplantae > Streptophyta > Magnoliopsida > Ranunculales > Papaveraceae > Papaver > Papaver armeniacum. The sequence continues at coordinate 64,705 of JAJJWW010001906.1, read as the reverse complement.
ATTTACAGGGAAGAACATCAATTGCTCCTGGTTATTTGAGGGGTTTGAGGAAATTTATGGTGAGTATAAGCTTTAACAGGAGGATGAAAATAGGGTTTGCATCAATTTTGGGTTCCAATCCAGTTATGAGAAGATTGTGAAATTAGATGAACACCAAGAACACCCTCTCCACCTCCATTATTCTCAAACTCATAGTAGGAGTTTTTTCCATCTCTTCTCTACACCAACATCAATTCCTCTTAATCCCTTGACAATCAGCCACCACAACTTACTGAGTATAGTAAAACAACTCCACTGTTACCAACATCACCTCTTCAGAAAATTAATAAAATAAATTGGGGTTTCCATGTAGTGAAATAAGGTGTTGATTCAGTAAAATTGGGGTTTCCGTCCATAAATTGGATTAGGTATTGATTGATTAAATTCAATGAAGTTTTAGAGTACTCATATGATGAGAAAAGTTGGGTATGAGATGGGTTTGTATTTGGCAGCGAATTGGATTGCGTTTACAAAGATTTGGGTTTTGGCTGTGGTGAGAAAATAAAAATTGTTGTTGAAGAACTTGGAGAAGGTGATGCTGCTAATGTCCATTACATGAGGGGTTGTTTATGAAGTTAATATTTGAACGGAAACTGAGAATAATATAACGTATTGGGTTTGGGTGTTCACCGCCTTTGACCGGAAACAAGGAAGAAGAGTTCATGTTGTTTTATCGATAGTTTAGAGTACTGTTCATAGTCTGGTGATTTTAGAATGAGATTTCGATTTAATTTAGTTAAGAAGGGTTTTGTTTGGTTTAGTGAAATTGGGATCTTGATTTGCTTCAGTGACTTGCTTCGGTAAGTTAAGGTCTTGTTTGATTCACAAATTCTGGTTTGAATACGGTAAAATTAGGGGTTCCGATACGGTGGAAATAAGGGTTTCAATTTGATTCTGTAAGACTGTTTTGTTTCTGAGATTTGTAAGATAATAAACCGAAGGGTATGATAGTAAATTGTGTAATAACTACATTTTCTATAAATTTATTAATAATTAATAAACAGAAATTAGGACTTAACCAAGTCAATCCAGGTCAACGTCCAGTCCAGGTACCAAGCCCTAACGTTGGACAAATGTTAGACCAAAACCTAGTGTTGGTCTGAACTTGAGTACCAAAGACCAATTATCCCATTTTTTTAATACCAAACTTACCCTTCTTAGTTAAATTAGTTAGTGTAATAATTAGTTAAATAATTAAATTAAATTAATTAGTGATTAGTGAGGTTAGATTAATTAGTTGTGTGTTTTAGAACAAATAATTTTGAGACGAAGAAGAGGGTTTTTTTCTTTCTTTTCTTTTTAAGATGGTTGATTTCGAAATGAGGGTTTTGGGTACTTAGGTATACTTCAAATTTAGTTAATGTTGCTTGAATTGGCCAAAACTTTTGAAAAAGTGAAAATTTTATAAACTGATTTCGGCCATGGCAATAAAGTTTGGCTACGACATCCGAAGAACAGGTAGCCGAACTCATCTGCAAGTGTAGTTCGACTAATATTTCTAAAAACACAGGTAGCCGAACTTGGCTTTAATGGAGTTTTTTCTTTCAGAGAAAAGTTCGGTTAGGAGAAAAACATTATGACGTAACCGCACTAAAAGTTCGGCTAGGAAAAAAAATTGCGACGTAACCGAACTCAATATATAGGTTTTCTGAGAAAAGTTCGGTTAGGAAGAAAAAAATTGCGATGTAACCGAACTAAAAGTTCGGCTAGGAAAAAAAAAATTACGACGTAACCGAACTTTTCTCTGAAAGAAAAAATCTCCATTAAAGCTGAGTTCGGCTAAAAACTCCATTAAAGCTGAGTTCGGCTAGTTCGACAAAGTTTTTCACATAATTCCTAGCCGAATTTCTCTCTGCAAATTCCATTTTCAACTCATTTTGACGATTACTACTCATTTTTTTCGACCAAAAACGAATCGCAAGTAATGGATTTGTGGAAATTTCTTTAAGCTTCTAAAGGCCCGGGGAGGGGCGACTTTGCAGCCCAAAGTTACCAGACTGAGCTGATCTAAATCTTTGTTCAACCGCGGTTCCGGTAAGTGCAACTTATCAATTAGACACTGATGAGTGTTTTTGATGATGCAGCACTTTTAGATTTTTTTATTTGACAGTAAGAACGAAGGTAACGTTTCATCATAGGTAACAAAAATGCTTCAAAAAAAATAAAAAATTCATAGGTAACAAACCCAAAGACCCTGCTTGAGCGGGCATCTGTAGTCTGTGGATCCCTAACTTATTAAATGCATTATCGAACGACAATTAGATGCAGCACTTAAGTATCTCTCTTGCTTGTTTCTCTCTCAAATATGATCCTGTTCTTTCACCTTTACAAGAAACTAATCACATCACTGAAATGTCAATTTTAGATGTCATGAAGAAAACTTAATTCCTTGATGAGAAATGTTTATTATGTAGTCATATCGTCCAAACAATAACCACACAAGCAAGGTAGGGTACACTCCATGTAAAAAAAAAAAAAAAATTTGTTTGGCGATAGCATTGAAGACATTACTAATCACACTAAGGTTTAATCACTTAAACGTGTTAAAGTGATTAACTTGTTGTTTAACTCGAGATCAAAATAATGTAAACTTGCCAAATTATAACATTTTCAAAAACCCAAATAAGTATATATTCCATTTGATTAGTTTTCCAATTATACATCATCAGAAGTCCTTACTTCAAAGTTCAAACCAAAACTTAAAGATGACGGGCAAGTAAAAAGAAAGAATTTAATGATAGTGTTAGTGGTGGTGGGAATTAAGATTAAGAAGTTTTCTACTACTTTTTTGAGAGAAAGAGTGTTGATCCCTGTGATCTAAAAAGAGAAAAGTTATTGATAATTAAGCTGACTTTGTTGGTCATCTTATTAAATACTTGACTTAATTTGTTGGACAGCAAGGAAGAGTGAGTCAGGGTGGTAGATGATAAACAAACCCTCCTAGCTTTTTTATGCATCACAGTCAACTTTTCTCTTAGTCATCTTGTATATAAAGAATCACATGTTCGTGAAAACTTATTATTTGTCTCAAAATAGTGAAAAAAGAAGAAGAAGAAGAAGAAGAAGAAGAAGAAGAAGAAAAGGTTTAGGTCAGGTAGTGTGTGAAAATAAATAGCTAAAGTTTTTTTTTTTTTTAATTTTTTATAGAGAGTTTATAGGGCCTATACATATAGGAGTTAAATGGGAAGACCTCCTTGCTGTGACAAGGTAGGAATCAAGAAAGGTCCATGGACACCTGAAGAAGATATCATCTTAGTTTCGTACATTCAACAAAATGGACCAGGAAACTGGAGATTAGTTCCTACTAACACTGGTAAGTTTTTGCATAAACATTGGGTTCCTTTTTATAATGTTAATATATCCTTGAGAAATGACTTGGAGAAATGCATGTTTAGGGTTGATGAGATGCAGCAAGAGCTGCAGGCTAAGATGGACTAATTACCTTAGACCCGGAATCAAGCGCGGTAATTTTACTCCCCATGAAGAAGGAATGATTATTCATCTCCAGTCCTTATTGGGAAACAAGTAATTCTCTCTTCTTTTTGTCAGGAATTTCGGTGGTGATGAGTTTTTAACTTAGGAATCTATGCGTACTAACTATGTATGTTTTTGGGATTTTCTTGTGCATAGATGGGCAGCAATAGCTTCATACCTTCCACAAAGAACAGACAATGATATAAAGAATTATTGGAATACACACTTGAAGAAAAAGATGAATAAATTTCAATCAGCATTAAATCCTCCTCCGCCTCCTCTTCATCAAGTGATTGCATCAAACTCAACTATTTTTGCTCATCAACATCATGATTTGTGCTACACTGACAAATCAGATGACCAAAGTACTACTAATCCATCTCTACTACTTGATCATCATATCATGATTAACCACGGTACAACTACTACTAGTGGTGGTGGTGCTACTTACGCTTCAAGTACGGAAAACATTTCAAGACTCTTAGAAGGATGGATGAGATCGTCTCCGAAACTTAATTCTAATAAGAAATATATTTTGCCAAATACCAGTCCTCCTATTGAAAGCAATAAAGAGGAAGAAACGGGGAATAAACTTCATCATCCTGAGCAAGAAAGCTGTGATATCATATCTTCATCACATGAAGATTTTGATTCACTTTTATCTTTTGAGAATATGAACTGCAACATACCTTGGGAGAAATTATCTACAGCATCAAATGATACTGATCTTGACGAGAAAATGAGATCTTTTCCGGAAATAAATACCATCCAAAATTTAATGGAGAACGGCCAGCAACAACCATTTAGGTTGTTTGAGAAATGGCTCCTAGATGAAGCAGCAATACATCAAGGTATTGTAGAATTGTCTTCAATAAATGATGATCATAGTTTTAGTCATGATATGTAGTCCCTGATGATCATATTTCGATAATCGTACGTGTAAATGTACTATTAGCTATACGATATAAGAAAAAATTGAATCTACCATGTAATGTTTGATAATGTTATTATTTTAGTAAGAGTGTGAAAATATCTAATGTTATTATCACAGTAGTGAGCACGTGGTCGGCAACATTAATTTTTGATTCCATTTCTAAAAGATTTGATTCCATTTCTAATTTTTGAAAACATGATTTGTTTATTTTATTGCATTGAAATTTTGGGGTTTTTATATTGATTTACGATTTCCAAAGAAATAAAATAATTTTTAATTAAACCTTAACCCATGGTGATTTGATTCCATTTCTAAAAGAACGGGGTGGTTTTGGGGTGCAAAAATACTAAAATATCCTCCCTTCAAAATAAAAATCAAAAAACTTAAAATAAAAAAACAAAATCATATCATATCCCCATTTCCATCTCCACTTTTTATTAATCTCTTTCAGGGTTAGAGCTTTGAAACCCAAATATTCCCCATTCCCTTTCAAATTCTAAACTCTCCCCACTCTCTTTCAAATTCTCTTCTCCTTCTCTGCCGGCTCCTCACTTTGGAAACGAATTATTATTTTTTTAATTCGAAAGTGATGAAGATCATCTTTGCAAGTGATGAAGACCATGCCGGAATTGATGAAGACCATGCCGAAACTGTGCCGGCATGGTTGGTAACTAACATTCAATGTCGTAACTAAGTACCGGCATGCTCAATAGAAATCTATCAATGCCGGTAGTCAAGTGAAAAAAAAATCAACTTTCTGGATACTTTACATCATGTGCCGGCATAAAAATTAAAGCAACATACTATGCCGGAAACCGGTGCCGGCATGCTCGAGAATTAACTAATTGTGCCGGAAGTGGACTGATTAAAACCAGAAAAAATTCAAAACGGAATATTTTGTTACATCGCCGGAAGTGATGAAGACCATGCCGGAAAATGGTGCTGGCATGGTTCTTCACTAACATTCAATGTCGTAACTAAGTGTCGGCATGCTCGATAGAAATCTATCAATGCCGGTAGTCAAGCGAAAAAAAAATTGAAGTTTCCTGGATACTTTTCATCATGTGTCGGCATAGAAATTTAAGCAACATAACATGCCGGCATAGGTACCGGCATGCTCGAGAATTAACTGACTGTGCCGGCAGTTGACTGATTAAAACCAAAATAAATAGGTTCTGAAGATCATGCCGGCATAGTGGCAAAAATTTATGAAAATTTCCAGCAAATGCCGGCATGGGTTTTTGGTTTAATACCATGCCGGCACCGAGCTATTTCAGCTGCAACAATGGTGGATTCAAAGAAAAAAAAAATCAAATTTTCAACCTCTTAGCAGCAATTCTCTCTTCATAATCATCCTCCACTTTCACCAAAAAAAGTTCCCTCTTAAATTTTTTTTTCCATCTTTCTACTCTCATCTCATTCACCCAAATACAAATACACACTAATCATTTAACAAATACTTAAGATTTTTACTAATTATTATTAACCACTAAACCTGATTAGTGAGGGGTAGATTAGGATTTAAAAAATACTTAGATAAGGGGTGACCCCGAATTGATATCTGGATCCAGTTTTTGTCCTTTTCTTATATCCCCCAATTCCTTTTTATATCCCCCAATTTCACGTTCTTCTAAAATGTGGTACCTTCATTTTATTTTTCAATTTAGCCTAATATTAGATAAAAATGGAAAAATAAAATAAAAATGAAGTATCACTTTTAATGATAATCTTTCGATAATCTTTAGATTCTTCTATGTATTTTAAACTAAAATCTATATAAAAGATTCTTTTCATTTTATTTGAATTAATTTTTTCATAGTATATCAAAAAGTAAAAAATTTGAAGTATTTGAATTATTAAAAAAGGTCACCATGAAGTCAAAAACCCCTTATATAAAAGATACATAAGCTCTTTCATTTTACCTTTGAATTATAGCAATTTTTTCGAAAAACTATAAATATATTAAAAAGTAAAAAATTTGGATAAACTTTTCATCAACATGCAGTTAAATTGTCAATTGGGACTATAATTTAAATTAAAATTGGGGCCTAAAAAGAAATATAAAAGATAAATATGAAGGATCACCAATCACAACGAAATAAACCACCTTGTAAAATGAAAAACCCCTTATCCAATTTTTTGCTATTTTTATAATTATTTGAAATTCTATATTAAATGATGTATCATAATGGTTAATTTACCCTATCTTGATTAATTAGTGCTAATCGGGTAATTAATTGGTGTTTAATCATGTTAACCTAGAAATCAACTAATCTTTCATCATCATCAAAATATGTAAAAAATTTGTTGTTTTTTTTTTTTTTGAAATATTGCAACCTATAATCGGTATACGTTCATGCCCTCATGAACCAATTCTGGGTTGGTATTCACAAAGCGCACCAAGAATCGGTTAACATACGTATATATAAAATCTGATTATTACAATCGGTTTTTGATTAGGCTTACAATAAAAAATAAAAAAAAATATTTCGCCCAGAATCGGTCTATATGGACGTGAACATCAACTGATTATATGTTGAAAAACATCAAACAAAATCATTTTCAGATCGAGTATGAGTCATACTCTATTTGAGAATCATACTCATTCTCAGAACGAGTATAAACCAGCATACTCATTCTCAGAACGAGTATAAGCTATACTCATTTTCAGGCCGGGTAAATTTTTTATAAATTTATACTCATTTTCAGTTTGAGTACATCACTTGAACTAAATTTTTTTATAAATTTGTACTCATTTTGAGTTCGAGTACATCACTTGGATTTCAGAATGAATATGAGATAATACTCATTCTATGATCGAGTAAGTCATAAGACTGTTAACAATCGGAGGATGTTATATAACCACATGGACCGATTCTTGCAGTTAAGAAATCAAATGCTATACAATCGGTTTATGTGAACATTCACATAATCCGATTCTAACAAAAAGAACATACAGAAAACTTGATATTTCACATAATCGGTTTATATGTGAGGCACATAAAGACCGATTCTTGATTTCTCTACAAATCCAAACTTGGACTCAGAATCGGTTTATGTATGTGTTCACCAAAAAAACCGATTCCTGGTAACATCAACTACAATCGGTTTATTCTAGGGGCACACATAAACCGATTCTGGGTTGATTTTTCAGAAAGATAGATGAAGAAATTTCAGAGATTCATGGTTAAATCATTGTTGAGTTTCTCTAAAGGAACGGATTAAAGGGAGTTAACTCAATCACTCGAATTTGTTTGTCGCCGATTTTTTTTTCAAAAACCAAAAAATAGAGAATTGAATTGTTGTTTTTGCTTAGGTTTTAGTTTTTTATTTTGATGAATTGGGTTTTAATTTTTGGTTGAGGATTGTTATTAGAAATGATTAAGATTTTAGAATTTGTTTTAGGAACTATTAAGAATGTATAAGGGTAATATAGTATTTTAATACACTTTAGACACCCCTTATCATTCTCTATTGGGTGGATGAAGAAATCCATAGGCCCTAATTAATTACCATAGGCCCCAATTTAGCCGGGAAAATTTGATATGGGTGTTTATACTCGTTGCATTGGTGATTGAAAGAGCTTCCAAATATATAAAACTAGTGGATTGCCCGGATTCGGGTTTGTTTTTGAACTTATAGATTATGAGGTTTTCTAAGCGCATAAAAGCAGTACTTTGCTAATGCTTCCCTAACAAAGGCAAACTGGATATCCATTTGAACATTTCCCGAGCTTCATGGGCCTTTTTTGAAGGACTCTCATCAGGCAAGCCATTTGTAGTATCAACTTGTACAATTTCCATAATATGTACGACATGGTGGTGCATCAGGGTGACTGAACATATTACTACAATTTCACAATGTATGGAACAATTTATCAGGAAAATACTACAATGAGATAATAATGTCGATGCTTACTGTACCAATTTGAACATTGTTCGAATTGGTAAACAAATATTTCAAACCAACATAAAAAGGAAATATAACCAAATAGTGAAATCCAGATTGATAGACACATTTTTGTGTCTAATTTGATCTCAATACTATATATTGTTGGCACTCGATTTTGTATTAATTTTGGTGTTTTATGTGTTTGTAGGCATCTTTGGGAAATAAACATTTTTGGAAAATTCGGCTCGAAAAGTTGATTTTGGCACCCGGAGGACACGTGTTATTCGGACTCTTATTGTTGGTTAAGGGGCACCTCAATTACTAAGGGGCACCCCGGTTGCTATTCGCACCCCACACCTGGATAGGGGGCGCCTATCTTCATCACCGTGAGAATTGTTTTGGCGGGAAAGTTTTATTTGAAATATCCTGCTACAAATAGTATTTTGGGAATGATTTGGGCGAGATTTTCTGTGATATTCTCGTTGATTTGGTTTGTAATTATCCTGTTACACTAAAACAGGGGAGGTAATTGATTCATGCACGAGAATAAATGAAGATATGGGAAGATTTCCCAAAACAGGGAAGGAAAAATAGTCGGAGTTAGTTGAAGATTCTGTGATGATTTTGTGAAGATTTTGTGCGTGTTTGGATAAAGTTGAAGCACTTAAAACGTGTGAAGAAGATATAGAAGGAAATCTCGGTGATTCTGTGAGAGTAAAGAGAAAATATTCTTGCATTCAACCGAGAATATTCGGAGTTATGACGAGGTATTTTCATCCCTGTTGGCTATATAAAGAGGTTACGGGACTCGAGAGAAGAGAATCGAGAGTTTTGGGGAGAGAATCAAGAGTTCAAGAGTTGTAAAACTTAAGGTTTTATATTATTTTCCTCCATTTTCTTCTTTGTAAACACAATTTGAGCTATAAAAATATATTTTGAACGTGTTTTGCACTATGTGGAGCTAAACCTTTCTCTGGGACGACGGAGGAAACCAAAATTCGTCATGTGGTAAATTCATTTAATTATTTATATGACTATTTGCATTAAAATAAAATTAGAAAAAGATTTTTCTTAATTAATTGTCATTTCGTTTGATGGTTTATGCTTAGGATTTATTCTTTTGATATGCCATGCTTAAGATTTACAATTAATATTTTAAGAATCTACATTAGGCAAAGAAATAGAGTCAAAATTCTTATTGAATGAGCTATATTGGTTTAGAATAAATAAGTGAATTACATGAATTTGAATATTTGGTGGAATCCTAGTCCTAGTACCTCTCGAAACATTGTTATTATTTTGTATATATTTGCTAGTTTTATAATTTAAATCTAAAATTTAATTTCATCAAGTCCGAGTGAACGACAAACCTTACTACCACTTTCTACAACATCATTGAAAATATTATCAATTTTTGGCGCCGCCGTCGCGGACTTGTGTATAGATTTGTTTTAAGGTTTTATTATTAATTTTTTATTTTTATTTTTATTATTTTGTTCCTTTTTACGCGTTTTGGTTTTTCTATTTGCTTTTCAGACTTGGTGCGGAGCTTATATAAAAGAGAAAGTGTTGAGAAGTAAAGCGAAGCCAAAGAAAGAAAGAAGAGAGAAAATCCAAAGGAGTAAAGAAGAATATTTTTGTGTATAGTTAATTTATTTTTATTAGATTTTTTTTTTTTTTTTAGAAAATGTAAATAGGCTTTTATTTTTGTAATCTTTTATATTTTTGGATATTTTTATTTTTGGACATTGAACATTGGACATTTTTTTTTAAAACCCTAAGGAGGGTTATTTAAATATAAACTGCATGGGGAAGGACGACGATTACGATATCGTCTCGGCCCCTCGGGTTCGTACATGACATAGGAGTCGTGGCCCGAGTCGACTTCAACGGTTTATCCCCCGTCTGGAACGGGAGGTAAGAATTCTAAACACCCGCGAATCCCCTGCCAGCGGGTTTACTTGGATGATTTTTATGCATATATGTTGAGGTCTTGAATACGGGTTGTTTTAATTTCCTAGTAAAGGGCAAGGACTGGCTATACAAGATAAGGGTTCGGATTTCATCACCGTTCTCTTCTTTCCCGCCTTAGGAAAACAAAACCAAACGCGAACCTAAGCCTAAAATTTTGAATAGAACGAGACCGATAGGGTAACGAGCTTAATAGGAAAGTCGTTCGAAAAATATTGGTTACTCTATTAAGCATACTTCGAAGTTCATGATGGTTTCTGTGAGTTGAATGCGTGACTGCGCCGCCTTGTAATGCGGTGAGGCCTTGGGTATCAAAGCTCCACGCAGCTTCCCTCGCCTCTATTCAACTTACTTAAACTCGGATTGATTCCAGAGGGGTTTGCTCAGATTGTAATGAATTCCCTTTCGAAGGATTAGAAGCTGGTCTAGAAAACAATCTAAGTGGAGCCATCATGCTTTTTGTTTGCTAGAAATCAGTAGGTTTGTTGTGGTCGAGTCAGCCTTGTTTGTGTTTGTGTAGAATTCCCTTGCGCTTAGGATGTCAAACCTGGTATACCAATACAACGAATATCCAACTCGAACAATATGGACATCACTACTATGACCATAGTGTGAATAGTGGTTGGGAACGCCAACCTTTTGAAGGTTATGGGTCATACCATGGTGAGCCCAATTACTATCCACAAGTGCATCGGTCTTATGAGCAAAACAATTCATCTATTTCTCTAGAAGAGGCTTTCAAGAGTCATTCCTTATTTGTGAAGGAAACCTTAAATATTCCAGATGAGTCCCTAGAGCAGTCAACTAGGATGTCTTTAGAAGAGACTCTTAAGCAATTTACTGAAAGTACAAATAGGATTGTCGAAAAACTTGATCGAAATAATCTTAATTTCCGATACAGTGTTTCCAATATACCCATGAAAATGAGGATATTTATAACCAAGATGACGAGGTTAGATTTGGTAACACTAATTTAGATGAGGTTCAACCATTTTCATGTTATGATTATGATGAGGACAGTGTTGATGAAGAATTTAAAATATGTAGGCATAGTGATCAGGAATTTGTTACTCCGATTGAACTTTATAATGATAATACTATTTCTGGTTCAAATCCCAATAATTTTAATGATTATTCACCTATTCGAAAGGATGAGGATTTGACTAGAGATGCTACCGTTTTAGACGATGTAGTTCATGATCCTTTAGCCTGCAATATGTTGGATAATCCATTATTTGATGTGCCTATTAGTGAATCAGAGGAAGTAACTATGATTAACACCTTAGTTAACGAGCCTTTACTAGAAACTTTCGTTGATAATCCTTTATATGATTGTGATGATGGTTTAGAGGAAAGAGTTTACCCTGAGAATACTGTTTTAGAGTCTAGTGATTTAGAAATACTAGTCTTAGAAGACGATAAACTCGTAGAGATGAGTAAGGATGCATTACCTGATAATAACTTAGAAGAATCAATTGACCATTTTCGGAGTCGATGTTCTAGAAATTAGGGAAATTGTGACTAGTCTATCTAGAGACACCGAAAACTCTAAGTTTGGGGGTGATTATCACTCTCCTAGTGCCTTACCTTTAACTCTCGAAAAGTCCCCTCACTTAGGACTGGACATCCGTGCCTCAACCATTTTACAAGATTATCTTCATACACTTTTTCCGAACCTAGTTGTGTCCATAAAGAAGTTCGGTTGTTAGAAACCCATCCTCTGGTTGATGTGGTTAACCCAAGGCTATGATACCACGATTGACTTTGTTTTCCCACCAAAAACCTTCCTTCCAATTGTGGGAACGTACAAGTTTCAGATGTGTCAATTATTAAGTTTTGAGACTAAACCTAATTACTTTAGGATATTAGGGTCGACACATTTGCTTAAGAATGACCACTACTGTGGTCAACTGTGTGAGTCAAGTATGATTGACTTAGAGGATCCCCAGTTATTCAGGTTATTGTTATGTGCTTCTAAGTTCTTAGTTGAGTATTTCCAGACTCTAGAACCTGATCTTCGGGATCCTTCCTTTGAGGAAATCCAGCCGATGAAAACTTTTTATCTAGACCCTTTTATAGAGCCTGAACCCGAACCACAACTAGATGTAGTTGTCTTAAACAAAAAAATAGATAAGGGTGTGTTGGATATCTTCCTGGTCTGTTGCAGTCTCCTCTTCTTGTGGGTAGCACTTTTTGATCCAGATGACCCACAGTTATTCCGGCTATTGTTATATGATTCTTCGAGGTGACTAATCCTTTCCAATGTATGGCTGAAGACTTTAAACTTAGCACTTCTTGGGAGGTAACCCATGCTCATGCAACACGGTAATATCTTTCCTTAACTCTTTTGATTCAAGTGGTAACAGTTTCTCCTTGTTCATACTTTTAATTTTATATTTAGAACATTGAGGACGATGTTAGATTTAAGTTTGGGGGTATGGGAGAAACTTTTTAGTTGCAATAAATAAACTCCGGAGACTAGAAATTTATGCTTATTAAGGTTGGCACTAACTAATCTAAGTGGATGGGAACATCTTGGTTGTAGGAGTTGAGGAACCAATCTGATTAGATGGAAACATCTAGAAGAGTCTATTCATAAAAGCACAGAGCTCAGGTGTTAGAAAAGAAAACATGGTAGTTTCGCCATATCCTCGTGATGGAAACATCGAAAGAATCCTAATCACTTCTTTTTCTTTTTCTTTTTGCCATTGCTAGGGTGAAATAGAGTAACTGAGATATATATATATATACAAAAAAAAAAAAAAAAAATTATTGCACAGACCATCGGACCAACCGGAATAAATTCAATAAAGTCGACCACTTTGGAGCCCTTGTATATGCCGATTGTGTTGACCTAGAGTTAGGATTATCGACCACCTGGTCCCCTTGTATATGCCAGGTTGGGTTGATATTAGTCGACCAGTATCTCGATCCATTAGGATAGGTTCACCTTAGTCAACATCATCCATGTTTTTCTCTACATCCATCTTCTTAATCTATCCATGTGATTGGTTGACTCTAGGTTTATGATGTCCGAAAACTATCCGAGTAGACTCTGTCACTTTATATGAATTTTAGTATGCTTGAGTGCAAACTCGTGTACAACAATTGGAATTTCGCATCAGGGTACTTCCTCCTGTAGTCAATAAGTATGCCAACCAAGGAGATTCTTTAGTGCCTTCCAAGGTTCTGCGTATATAGCTAGGGTCTGGAGTAAAGGTTTTGTGGGTACACCTCTGGTAAACCCTCCGGAGACAACACTCCGCCACTAGGGCCACCTAGGGGTTCAAATGATTTTTATTTTCTAGAATAAATTTGCTCGAGGACTAGCAAATAATAAGTTTAGGGGTATTTGATAGACACATTTTTGTGTCTAATTTGATCTCAATACTATATATTGTTGGCACTCGATTTTGTATTAATTTTGGTGTTTTATGTGTTTGTAGGCATCTTTGGGAAATAAACATTTTTGGAAAATTCGGCTCGAAAAGTTGATTTTGGCACCCGGAGGACACGTGTTATTCGGACTCTTATTGTTGGTTAAGGGGCACCTCAATTACTAAGGGGCACCCCAGTTGCTATTCGCACCCCACACCGGATAGGGGAACGCCTATCTTCATCACCGTGAGAATTATTTTGGCGGGAAAATTTTATTTGAAATATCCTGCTGCTACGAGCGTGTATTTTGGGAATGATTTGGGCGAGATTTTCTCGTGATATTCTCGTTGATTTGGTTTGTAATTATCCTGTTACACTAAAACGGGGAGGTAATTGATTCATGCACGAGAATAAATGAAGATATGGGAAGATTTCCCAAAGCAGGGGAAGGAAAAATAGTCGGAGTTAGTTGAAGATTCTGTGATGATTTTGTGAAGATTTTGTGCGTGTTTGGATAAAGTTGAAGCACTGCAAACGCGTGAAGAAGATATAGAAGGAAATCTCGATGATTCCTGTGAGAGTAAAGAGAAAATATTCTTGCATTCAACCGAGAATATTCGGAGTTATGACGAGGTATTTTCATCCCCTGTTGGCTATATAAAGAGGTTACGGGACTCAGAGAAGAGAATCGAGAGTTTTGGGGAGAGAATCGAGAGTTTTGGGGAGAGAATCAAGAGTTGTAGTAAACTTCTGGTTTATATTATTTTCCTCCATTTTCTTCTTTGTAAACACAATTTGAGCTATAAAAATATATTTTGAGCGTTTTGCACTATGTGGAGCTAAACCTTTCTCTGGGACGACGGAGGAAACCAAAATTCGTCATGTGGTAAATTCATTTAATTATTTATATGACTATTTGCATTAAAATAAAATTAGAAAAAGATTTTTCTTAATTAATTGTCATTTCGTTTGATGGTTTATGCTTAGGATTTATTCTTTTGATATGCCATGCTTAAGATTTACAATTAATATTTTAAGAATCTACATTAGGCAAAGAAATAGAGTCAAAATTCTTATTGAATGAGCTATATTGGTTTAGAATAAATAAGTGAATTACATGAATTTGAATATTTGGTGGAATCCTAGTCCTAGTACCTCTCGAAACATTGTTATTATTTTGTATATATTTGCTAGTTTTATAATTTAAATCTAAAATTTAATTTCATCAAGTCCGAGTGAACGACAAACCTTACTACCACTTTCTACAACATCATTGAAAATATCATCACAGATGTGGGGCAACTGTAATTCCTTCTCAGTCCGTCAGCCTTTTAAAAGGCAATCAAACAATTAACACTTTAAATCTAACCGTCCACGTAATCCCCAAACTCGTCTCGCCTGAATTGGTGTTAGATCTGCAGTAGGGTAAGCCAACACTTTCGATTGAGTGTTAAAGCCTTTGAAGCCACATGTTCGGAAAATCCACCCCTCCCTGGTGACATTAAAATATAGATATGTTAAGAAGTTCAAATCCAGGAATCACGAATCAGATGGGAGAAAAGACTACATTATCAAATAATAAGAGGGATATAATATCCCTGAACAGAAAACACCAAAAACATTCTTAATCACACTTACATGGGTCAACTTGAGGATATAATCCAATTCTGGAGGGCATATAGGTTAGGTGGATGGTGTTTCTCGTCGAACGAATCATTCGTGTAACAACCTTCTCATTCTAAAACATCTTAACGTGTGCTCGTAAATGTCAATCAAAGTATAATATAACAAAACAACCACAACATTTTAACAATAAGAGGAAATAGAGTGAAACTGTGAAAACAAACCTTCATTCATGTTCATCTACTTCTCTACCAGGTGCATCTATAAGTAGAACATGAGCTTTTAGTGGTTTATGTCAAATAGCAACCTCTCCTGACATCCGCCACGGAAACAAACTGAACATCAATTGACAACCAAATGAGCCTTAAATAGACATTGCCTAGCCTCTGTGGCATTTACACAAACAGGTAATGTTCATAAACGTAATCTTTCTATATTATACCCAACTGAAATGCAACTGTTCAATTCATAATCGGTATAGTGGTATCTACTGAAACTTCCATAGACTTCGAAAAATTTACAAACTCTAAATCGTAAAAATCCAAAGAAAACAAAACCTAGACTAAACTTTGATAAATTATACCGTATCTATTTTAATCTTGGGTATTTCCTCAAACAAATAGATTTTAAAACATGAGTTGTCTACTGATTTTGAAAAATGAGTTTCTTACGGATTATGGGTATTTCCTCAAACAATTATTCATGTAGCATACTTCTTTCTCATTATGTTTCTTGCAGTATGAGCACATTCACTTAACCTGCGACACCAACAATTGAAAGGATACACATTTCTTCAATCTGTGATATTCAAATCAAGCCGACTACAAAAACTTGAATTCAAGTACAAAACTAAAAGAGTTGCAAATATAACCCAAGCATCATCAGCAAGGTCTCTTCAAATCTCCACCTCTCAAGTGCACCCAATACATCATCTAATTATTATAATTTAGACCATCAAAATATAATCAGATTAGGCAAAAGTTAACTAATCTATAAAATTGTAGTTAGAAATACAGAATTTATAATTTCTTAGCTACCTTTGTTTTGTATATTCATTGAGGATAAGATCAAAACCTCTGAAATCAGATGGTCTAATTGGTCTAGACTCTAGACCAAATTAGGGCACAAAATGTGATTAAGAAAAAATTCAAATTAGAGAAAATAAAAGGAGAAGAAGAAAAAGAAGTGGTTGTGATGATGTATGGCGGTTACGGTAGAAGTGGTGGTGGTGATGGTATTTAATGGTGGTGGTGTTGCTGGTTATGGTAGCAAAATTGGTTGAATGAATTGAAGGGGAACTGTCGACGGAGATTTTTTTCTTTAAAACCTAGGTATAACCGGGGCCGTAGGTATCACCGGAGCCTTACGGCCCCGACTCAACCTCCCATGTTAGTGTCAGTTTACATAATCTATTTCTTTCTCATTCCAGGGTATACTCATAATTTTATAACATTAGTAAACACCTAATAATATAAGTACTAATCAAATCAGTCTGCATTTAGGCATTCATATCCAGCAAAAAAAAAATCAATCACTTGATTTAATTTCATCAATACTCTAATAATTGTTATCATTACTGGAGCATTTGTAATCGTGTTTCGAGGTTAGTGGTATGTTTCTAATTAACCAAGACATGTGTCGACAATTGCATTTTTTTTGTTACCTAACAGACTATTATCCCTTGCAACAGGTGCACTTCTATTGGCAACTACCAATGCCTCTAAGAGTATTGATCAATCTAAAGGTATATCAATGAATTCAAGAAGAAGTAAGTGCCCAGAACAAAAAATAGTACCATGTTTTTTTGACTGCTAAAACCACAACATAAATTTACACAGGTTCAAATCCGGGGACAACTGAGTCACAATGACCGGCACGCCACAACCGGCGCGCCACAACCGGATGATCCCAGTGAAAATAGGAAGACTATTTTAGGAAGCAACTTAGTTTAGTTTAGAATGTAATGATGATAACGAAGAGAGAGCTACAAATGAGATGTCTTTTTTCTCTACCAAACATATAGCTAGAACAGAAGTGCTCAAATTGGGTCAACTCCATGAAAGATTAAATTGCTAGTAATTTACTTTGAAAGTACAATATGCTAGTCTTTTGACTTAACAAAAGACATGTAATAGAGCGTAAGAGCTACAACAACGTGATACTAAAGCATCAATTTGGTAAAAAAAAATGGTATAAGTCTGCTAAATTTGGTAAACAGTATTTTTTAGCAGATAAGATTCTAATACGTTGTTACTTGTTTTTCTAATCATCTGATTTAGTATATGTAACCAATTTGATTGCTTACAAATTTTTTCGAGCAGTTTCATGTTGATAAATTCTCTTGAACAATTGTATCAAGTTTCTAATGTTTAATGAAACTTCTAGAATTCATTCGTGTATCTACTAATAGCAATAACAATGTAACACAATGTACATGTTTGGATTACATGATCATAAGAATATATAAAATCTTTCATTAACTAACACAGTAAAATGAGATGTTCATCCCTACTTTCAGTTGTCATATTTCTACTAAACCGGTAACTACACACATTCACAAAATCACCAAAAACATAATCTATGTCACCACTTTCATCCACTCCCATCAATCAACGACATCATGAGAAACATGATCAAAAATATGATTTGGTTCTCTCTTGCTTGAACCAAAAAGATAAAATTGAATCTAGTGAAAGAAAGTAAACTATTTAGGTTCAAATAAAAATTCAACTCACGAATAGTGAAAGATTTATTATAACTCGATATAACCAAATTGTTAAAATTTGTCCCAACTCCAGACTTCAGTATCTAATTTCAGTTAAAGCAAGACATTCAACCTGACGTGATTCGAACACGCAACCTTCTGACATAGATTCAGATGCGCTACCCTATTCATACGCGTGCACATAAATCACTAGGTTAGTTTAAACAGTGAGGGGTGCCCAGAAGGCCCAGCCACGGGATACAACTAATTCAGATAGTTACATGCTTCTGGTTAAATATAAAACTCAGGAACTATACATGAAACTGACGACATATTTTTTGGGGTATAAACACAGACTCGAGCTAGGACGTACACCAAAATAAAATTAAAAATGCTAAGTATGAAGTAGTTAGCTATAGTAACTTACTTCTAAGTTAGTTAAACAGAGTCATTTCTCTCAAAATGGATTGATTTCTATAGTCCCTGTGCCAAGCCTTGCTAGATAATTAATGCTTGTACATAAGATTTGATTATGCATAGTATTTATATAGAGTCTTTATATTAATATTCGTCTCATATTCATGTTTAACAACATGAGAGACCACAATGACATCACCTTCCACAATGCAGTCAAAGTGGATAAAACCTGCAGTATTCCAAATTGAGAGTAAAGCTATGAAAGAATTAGGAATTACCTCCCTCTATCTGGAAGAATTCCTAAAGTAAGGCCAAATGGAGCAAGCATAGGAGCATTGTATGAAGATTTGGCCGGTATCTTCCTCAAACAGATCACATAAGATACATAGATGGAGTTCCTGCATAGCACACACCACTTCAATTATTCTTTTCAGGTTCCAATATGTCTAAAAAACTTGGTTCCGACCTTCAACATTTGAAAGAAATACAATATACCATATTCATGCATTCCTTCAATGTTCTACCTGACACACATGAAAATACATGTACCCGTATATCAACATATTCAGTGTGATTAAGCAGTCTACACGATAAAAAATTCAGTCTAATCATCAATTGAACAACCTACATAAAATACCAACAATGTAAAACTAAGATGTAACCTATTGCCTATTGTGGGTGCTTGGTTTGAGCAAGTTTTAATAGTTTTCAACATATTCAGTGTCACTAAGCAATCCAAATTACAAAATAAGTTGTTAAGGACCTTCTATTACAAAGGTTAACATCAACATGTAAATTATGAGGATCTGGTTCCGTAACATCGACGTGTAAATTTTGCGGATCTGGTTCCGTGATGGGGTGTTTTCCCCTCTCCTTTACTCTACGCTTCCGCTGTGACATCGACCTTATACTGCTGACGTTGAGATAATGTTGATCTGGCATATTTGTTGCAGGAACCGTGGACAATAACATGGATGCAAAACTGATAGAAAAGATTACACCTTCGTTTGATTTTCTGAAGAAAATCCCATCACGAATCAGACTTGTCAAATTGACTTTTCAAGAAGGACGGTGAGGATCAATTGCTGCCCGGAGAGAACAACGAGCCGAGTCCGACTAACTCCTAAGTCATTCCCTTGACTCTCCCCAACTTTGTAACGTGTTACGCCTAAGTTACCCTATCTTCGAATTTGATTCTTCTTTCTTTCTCGATCGGTTTTCCATCTAATCTTTTTACATATATTTGGACAAACGGTCCCAAGCCGATAAAACAATTAAAAGAAGAAGATGATGTCGTTGAATGATGGAGAAATAGTGTGTTAAGAGTTTTGAGAAGACAACAAAGAATGATGTTTCCGAGTTGGAATTTAGATAGAGTTTTTATCAAAAAATCAGCGAGGGAGTTTACTGCCATTGGAAATGTGAGTTGTTACCGTTGATATCAGAGATGGATAGATATTGAAGAGATGTTTTAGAGTTCCGATGAGTCTAAGAAGTATGGGTTGTGTGTTGAATGTCAAACTGTTACAGGGAAGGAGATACGATGTCCATAGATATCAACACCAAGTCCATACCTCTTCACTGTCAGAAACACGCCCATCAATTGCTCAGCATAATTCCCCAGCCAGTTCTGCCTTAGCTTTGTGCAGATGCGAGCCATGGTTTTTTGATTGAAGAGCAAAGAAAAAAACGCCTACTTGGACATAGATTTTGATTCAAGAGCAAAGAAAACCAAGCCTACTTGGACATAGACAGTGAAACATATCCCTCATGGAAAACTGATAGAACAGATTACACCTTCGTTATTTATGTGCGATCGGGAGTTGATATATGATATGGTAAAACAATTGTCGGGGATGATATATATATGCTAAAACTCTGAGTTGCTGATATATGTATATATATGGTATAAAACTCATGAGTTTAATAAGTGTGTCCCTGGTTTCTTTTGTGAATTTGGGCCAGAACAAAACCAATCATTCCTGGCCGTCGAAGTCAAATCTCCAGCAAGACATCGGGATTAAAATTACCTAAACACCGTCCCAATCATTACCGGACGATTAAAATTGTGTATGAGGATAATGACCGGCTGACCAAATTTGATCAGGCCAGCAAGACATCGGGATCTTCCTTATAAGTTCGACCCTTTAAATTTCAACCTAATCACAACTAATTTTAACGTGGAGAATATATTATACTCTAGTTATTCTAATCCATAGCCGTGGTCGTAGGCTCCGGCTATTATGACACGATTACCTAAACACGGCTCCAAACTTTACCTACGACTAAATTTTGTGTGAGGATATTGAACGGCAGACCAAATTTTATCAGGCCAGCAAGACATCGGGTTCTTCCTTATAGGTTTCACCCTCTATATTTCAACCTAATCACGGTAATTTTAAAGTGGAGACTATTATGACACGATTACCGAAACACCGACCCAATCATTACCGGACAATTAAAATTTTGTGTGAGGATACTGACCGACTGACCAAATTTGATTAGGCCAGCAAGATATCGGGATCTTCCTTATAGGTTCGACCCTCTAAATTTTAACCTAATCACAACTAATTTTCAAGTAGGGACTATATTTAACTCTAGAAATTCTATGGCCCCAACTACTATGACATAACCGCCTCACTTATCGCCGGAAGATTAAAATTTTGTGTGAGGATATTGATCGACTGACCAAATTTGATCAGGCCAGAAAGACATCGGGATCTTCCTTATAGGTCCTACCATCTAAATTTCAACCTAATCACAACTAATTTAAAGTGGGGACTATATTTAACTCTAGAAATTATAATCCACGGCATGACACGATTACCTAAACACAACCCCAAACATTACCAGACGATTAAATTTTGTGTGAGGATACTAACGGGCTGACCAAATTTTATCAGGCCGGCAAGACATCTGGATCTTCCTTATAGGTTCTGCTCTTTATATTTCAACTTAATCATGGCTAATTTTAAAGTGTGGACTATATTTAACTCTAGAAATTCTAATCCACGACCGGGGCCGTAGGTCCCGGTTATTATGACACGATTACCTAAACATAACCCCAAACATTATCGGACGATTAAATTTTTGTGTGAGGATATTGACCAACTGACCAAATTAATCAGGTCAGCAAGGCATCGGGATCTTCCTTATAGGTTCCACCCTCTAGATTTCAACCTAATCACGGCTAATTTTAAAATGGAGACTATATTTAACTCTAGAAATTCTAATCCACGGTCGAGGCCGTAGGCCCTGACTACTATGGCATTACCTAAACACCGCCCCAATCATTACCGGACGACTAAAATTTTGTGTGAGGATATTGACCGGCGGACCAAATTTGATCATGCCATCAAGACATCGGGATCTTCCTTACAGGTTCGACCCTCTAAATTTCAACATAATCACGACTAATTTTAAAGTGGGGACTATATTTGACTCTAGAAATTCTAATCCACGGCCAGGATCGTAGGCCCCGGCTACTATGACACGATTACCTAAACACCGCACCAGTCATTACCGGACGACTATAATTTTGTGCGAGGATACTGACCAGCTGACAAAATTTGATTTAGACCCCGGCCTTATCCGGCTATTATGATCCAACTAATTAAACCGTTACCGTGACCCGAATAACTAACACACTATAATATGATACGACAAACTAAATATGTGGTTTTGCTCCCGACTATTATCACATGGGAAGATACTGATCGACCGACCAAACAATAAACAAAACTCTCAAAGGTTTTGCTCCCGACTATTTCAGTTAATGTTCAATTCTATTATTGTTTAGGTATTAAATCTTTAATTAATATAAATTTTAGATATTGTTTAGCTATATTATATTTTAAGATATATAAGCATGGAACAACTTTTTGAAAATCAACGAATGATTCTTTGATCATCTTTCTTTTAATTGTTATTCTTTTTATTTTATTTTAATCAAACAATCCCCCTTTGTGTTTTCCTTTTATTATATTTTTACTGATCAAATAACATATCAATTACACAGCTTTCTGTGGGAACGATTTCTTACTACTGCTATATTACCAGTTAATTAGTGGGAAATATCTTGATTAATTTGTTGCACTTACGACACGTATCATATCATAGTATCCGGATAGGGCCGGGGCCTACGGCCCACATTAAAATTATTGTGTTAGTTGGTCATGTTTATAATAGTCGGGAGCATATTTAGTTAGTCGGGTCATAGCATAACGGTCCAGATAAGGCCGGGGTCGTGGAGAAAACTTAAAGGCAGATATAGTGCCCACATATTTAGTTTGTCATATCATATTATAGTGTGTTAGTTAGTCGGGTCACAGTAGCGTGTTTAATTAGTTTTATCATAGTAGCCGGATCGGGGCCTACAACCCCGGTCGTGGATAAAATTCAAAGGCAGATATAGTGCCCACATATTTAGTTGGTTGTATCATATTATAGTTAGTTAGTCGGGTCACAATAGCGTGTTTAATTAATTGGATCATAGTAGCCGGATAGGGACGGGGCCTACCTTATATGAATTGAGCACTTGAGCCCGCAGGTTATCTTGGGCTTGCAGCCCAACCTTTAATTGGTCGATCCAAATTAGCCGGGCCATAGGACCTTGCCTTGTATTACAAATCTAGAGAGTTGGCCTATATATTTTCACAATCGATCGATCCACTTCCTTGACAGTTTTAGGAGGGGTCTTTGTCGATGGTTTCCCGCTCCAAATGCTCAACAACATCTAGAATTGTAGAGATTTATTTAGTGTGACCATAATTAATTAAACCATGAAACATAGAATCATAGTTATAAAAAGGTATGAGGTTTGTGTCCATGATAGCCAGGGCTATCATACGGACGTCGTTTAATGGGGACCCCGATCCGGCGGTGGGGAAGCTCCGGATGGAGTTTTTGCTTGGACGGCTGGGAAGCTTCCGCTATTGTTAAGTGGGGAGGCGTGGGTGAACGGGGATAGGTTACCCTTTCGGTTGGGTCGATGATCTGTATCCAACCACCCGAATGATTTCTTTACTTCCTCCACGATACAGATTTTGGAAAATTTCTCTCCTTCGTTTTACGTTTGGAAGTAGATTTAAGTTTTCTCTCTTTAATCAACAATGAAAGACGTTATTGATGGAGTAACTAATCTCAACATCATCGATTCACACAAGAAGAATCGGATTGAAGTCTCTAATACTAAAAAAACATGTTCTTCTATGGTAATCTTGCCAAGGTATACCCTGATCACTGCTCTGCTGCGTGATTAAACTACGCAGTGATTTTGTGTCTGTTTGGTTTGGATCTTAGGGAGAATCTGGGGATCAATTTCGGACAAAACCTAGAATTATTTTTTCCATTTTTTTGTTTGTTTTGAATATTTGATTTTTGTTTTGATTTTATAGTCGATGGGAAATTAATTATGGACAATGGTTGTTTCTGTAACTGTGGTGATCTCTTTTCTCTTTGTGTTATCTGTGTTGGATTGTTGGATTGTTTGATTTTTTTTATTTTTTTGTTATTTTTGTAAGCGAGAGACTTAAAAGAACTGGTGTTAATCTTTAATCAAAAATTCGATATCTCCACATAATTTGTCTTATAATGAACGTCTTCCACATGCCATATTTTCACTTATTCAACGAACTTACAGATCGATTTCCTGGGTGTGAATTGCTGCTACGATGAAAAATAGGTTTACTTTTGTCACTCATGAATTTAACAAAAGTAAACCTGTTTTTCTTATCTGCTAGGGATTATCAATGAAGATGTAGCACCGAACATCTGCTACAGGTAACTTTTCCTTGGTTTTGTATTTTGTCTGGTAATACTAGAAAGACCGGACCTATTGGTTCTGTGTAGAAAGACCTCTAAACCATAGTAGTGAAAGTGATCAATAATCCTTCTTCAGAGTTTCACTAAACAAACCCATTATTAGCTTGAGTTAATTGACAACAACAATCTACCAGAATGCTCTATTGTTCGTTGTGCACATGGGTCACATAGATCCAAGGTGTACATTGTAACTGCTTCTGAGTGGTTGTTGGAGAAGGTTGGTATCTACATTTATGTACTAATGGTGTTTGAGGTCATTTTTACTAAATTTGAGGCTAGATGTAGATAAATTAAACTTGACAAATCCTTTCCATTGTACTTTGTATGTTCTCCATATTTGATTTTTTTACTCTTTCTAGAAATGTCGTGATTTATGTTGTGGTTTTTTCGTAATCCGATATATGCTTACCCATGAACCCTCCAACACCATGCTTATCTCTGTCCTTGATTTCCCCAGTGATGTTATTCATTTTTTGCTTGCAGGTACCCATATACAAGACCCCCACAATATGTTACATCACCCTTAAAAACAGCTAAAGCACCATTACCTATTTTTCTATGTTGACAATCGGAAATCCATCTCCCATCTTCTATCTTCCAAATGGGATCCAACCAACCAGGTTAAGCTTATTGGATGTTTATAATTTTATTGATCCTTAAGTTGTATTCCACAGTGATTAGTAGCATATTCATTCTAGGACTATTTGTGGATGTTTATAATTTTATTGATCGTGATCCTTCATCCGTCAGTTTTCCTATTTGGACAATTGGTTAAATATGGTACCGGAATAGTGAATTTTGATCAAGCAAACGGCAGGCTATTTCTTTATCGTTACTGATTTTCTTTTACCAGTGTCGTACAGAGCTGAATTCATCTATGCAATTAAGGAAAATGTCACAGTTGCATATATCCTAAATCCACTCAATGCACCATCAATAGTGAGATCTTTTTTTACTTTATATGGATCCATAATCCATTATGAGCGGGAGGTTGAGGAATTAGGTGATATATTAAATTAATGGCTTGACATTAGTTTCTGTGGTTGGCGTTAATGTGTCAAGAGTTCCATAAATAAATTTGATAGGAATTCATTTTCTTAACTTTATTATAGACCATTTTTTACGTTTTTTCGTGTTGCATAACGACCATCTTTTCCAAAAGTGTGCCATATGGTATAAAATGGTTGACAAACCAAACAACATTGTATGAGGCTGTGAGTCACCCTGTCCAACAATGTTGTCACCTTCAAAATCTTAAAGACGTTGTTTAGGCATATATAGACTTCGGGATGTTTATTAGATGTTCACTTACTTCCGTGATATGTTCAGTTATAGTGTTTAATCTGGAAATGTAGTTAAGTTTTTGATCTTAACATTATCTTTTTGTGAACTACTACAAAAAGAAAAGGCTGAGAGATTAGAAAATAAAAAGAGAGGAACCTTGATGACTGGGAGAGCATCAAGTGTATAAACATGATGTTAGTCCAGTTTTTCGGACTATAGCCGTAGTATGTGCAAAGATAGGGGAAATACTGGGACCGAAACATATTCTGATAGTATGATCACGATCAAAGCAATGACATGTGTGTGCTAGAAATAGGGGTATGACTGTTTATGAGATTGATAGAAATGATACAATACACTACTACTCAGTTTCAATGATTTCCTGATATTCATGCAACCAGATAAGTAAGTAACCCCAACAACTCCAAACTATTTTATTATGTCTTTCTTGCTGTTGGTCTACCACTGTAAGCATGAGTATGAAATCGAATCAGTAGTTCTGGGATTACAGTGATTGCAAGCCATATGTAGTTTGGGATTACAGCGATTGCAAGCCCGATGTCGAGTTCATACTTCATTTCACTACTATAATCTTGGTTTACAGGTTTTAACTGGGAAATGTGGTTGCCTGGCATCTCTCTCCGTTGGTATACTGGGAATTACAGTATGTTGACTGGGAAATGTGGTTTCCTTGCATCTATCTCCGTCGGTGTACTGGGTATTACGGTATGTTGAATTTCACCTGAAAATCATGAAACTTACTAATGCAAAGCTATTATGCCCCTACATCACTTACTCTTAGCATTCCTGTTATTTAGAGTTTCTACTGATTTTCTTATGCTATTTAAGGTTGTTATCAACGAAGGAAGGCCTTGGCTGAATAGTTTGCAACTCTTTGAGTATGATCCTAGGTAGAAGGAAGTTATCCTCAAGTCCATTTGTGGAAGGAATTCAATGTTCATATTGATACAAGAACTAATATATTATGGGTTGATTGCAGTTCTTGCGGTGGTTGTTCAAAATACAATAGACTTGGAGTGAGTTCATATTTCCCCTTCAAATATTTGCTTATTCCACGTTGGTATTTTAATTTACGATAAAACCCATCATGCTAAAGCTGCTGCTTCTTAAATTATATGTTTAATGAATGCAGACATCCATACATTGTTTCGAGTAATTTTATCCAGTATTGACCATCATGTTATTTATGTATATGCAACG
Organism: Papaver armeniacum; assembly: GCA_023531295.1. Taxonomy (NCBI): domain Eukaryota; kingdom Viridiplantae; phylum Streptophyta; class Magnoliopsida; order Ranunculales; family Papaveraceae; genus Papaver; species Papaver armeniacum. The sequence continues at coordinate 37,946 of JAJJWW010001906.1, read as the reverse complement.
TGAAGGTTTTATTAGATGGTAAAGGGATCCCTTTGTTATTTTTTCTATAGCCCTTGATTATATATCTGCTGGTGACGCATATCCAAGTATTTGCAGTGGTTCATTTATTTTTCTGCATGTAATTAATCGTTACTCATGACTACTATGTAAGCATATCTGAAGCAGTGTGTGTTATCCCATATCATGTTCATTTGGTTTCTGGCTGAAGTTACCATGGATGCACTGTTTGATTTGAGAAATGCGGTTTATATAGAAACATGATTTTTATATAATAGAACAATTGTGTTAGGTTTGAGTTGTTTGACCATGTGTATTCCAGACAGGTTGACAGGTGAGTCAATACTGATCTGTTTGTGTTTGATATGCAAAATGTTGGTGACTCAGATTTGCATCATTGTTTTGAATGCATTTGATGGTAATGGTACTCCTAGACAATTGCATCAATTGAGATGCTCGGAAACTTTTTTTCGGAGAAATTTGGAAGACTTCACCAAGTTTGTTGATCGTAGTACCATTCAATTTGGCAATGGGTTAGTAACATGTTCACTTCCGTATAGAAAAGGGTTCTTATCAGGCGAGGACTAGACAGTTCCTATAAGTTTCCGACACTTGAGATTCGCCGAAACTTTTCATAGTTTGATGTATGCTGCTTAATTGAAACTTTGTCGACCCTATAGCATTTTACAATGTTCGCAGAAAAACTCGCTTTACTTCGATCACTTTCATTCGTTCGATCTGCATTTGGTTGTTCAATAGTTAATTATACATATCCAGGTTTCTCTTATCTTTTTTAGGTCTAAATTGGATTATTTTCATTTATTCATTTTTTGGATTTTGTAGATCAACCCATTCAGGGGGAAGTGACGAACTCCTTAGCTTAGCTGGTGTTTACATCTTACTTTTCGGACGCAAGACTGTTGAAGTTTTTTTTTTACCATTTCTGGGCATGTATCATTAATGTTATATATTGATGCTCGAAGTACCTTTATATCATCTAAAAGTAGCCTGTGTCACGAACTGAGATTCCCAGAATCTGCTGCTGGATTGGAAAGCTGAGAGTAACTCATGTGCAACTAAGATTAATAATTTGATGTTCATATCATAAATTGATTACATTGGTTCATATGATGAATTAATTAGTTTATCATATCTGTTTCAAAGGTGAGTTAATTAGTTTCGTATACTCGATAAATTGATAACATTGGCTCATATGATAGCATTTTTTGTCCATGGATCTGTCAGTCTGTGTGGTATGTTAAAAAAGGTAGGATTATACATTTATTTCCAAATTCGTCGAACTGGCTGAGATTGGCTCTATTTTTTGTTATAACAAGGTGTACCCGTTTTTTTTTCTTTTCGTTCTTTATGAAAGTTAGGAGTTAGGGTTTTATATTTAGGAATTTGTTGAAAATTAGTCAATACTAAACTAAAGCGAGTTTGATCAGATTCTAAATTTTACTTATACCTAAAAATTTTGATTTGTTTTTTACCCTTTCGCTAATTATAGGATCTAACTATGTAGCGATTACGGTACATATTGTGGCACTGCTCATGTTTCCAATGTCTAAGAATGTTGCTACGAAAGACTGTTCTTTGTTAATTTCATTTCTCTAAATATCTGAGGATTTATCTTGCAGAAAAGTTGAAGTTCACGGCATGAGTACTGCTTGGCGAGTTTCAAAGTACTATGACTTTGTTTGCAATACTGAAACTTTAATTGAAAATTTTGATGAAACTCAATAGGATGACTTGCTTCTGTTGATTCGGACAACCCTGCTAATCCAAAGGTATGAGCTTAATCTTTCACATTTTAACCTCACTGTTGAGAAGTTTTGCATTATGGGTAGATGGTTGACTTTAGCCTATTGGGATGTAACAAAGATTGGTATCAATTCTTTAGGTTTACGAGAAAACTTGGCAGTTAGATTGCAGCTTCCAGGCCCAATGACTGGTGGTCAGATTAAATCTCAATGTTCATACTGTACCTGATTAATTCACCTAAATCCCTTTCAAACAAAACTAGGGTGGGAAACCTAACACTTAATAATTATTCAAGATTAAGGAAACTTCGTTGGTCGGGATAGGTGAACGAAATTAGGGGGTGTAAAACCTTATTTTCTCAAGATTTCAACGTACCCTCTTTTCTCTCTTTTGCTTCTCTGAAACCACTTCGAGCAAAATACTTGGTTTTATCTGTTTGATCGTAAGGGAAAGGTGATGTAGTGGTTCAAAGAGGGCTAAATCTCGAATATAATCCTTCAAAGGTGATGTAATTGCAGCAACAAATCCTTCTCAGAAGATAATCTAGCAAATATGATCACCACCTAATTTTTCAATTTCTCAAGTCATATGATATCTAGGGTTTTTGATTCATTGTTATTTCGAATTGTGGATTTCCTTCTGTTTGCGGATCCTGATAAAATTCGTAACATTGTTGCAATATAGGGTATTAGGTTTAGGCAAAATTAGTGTTTTTTTCCAAATTGGGGTTTTCTGGGTTTAGCAAATTTTAGAGTTTTGTGCCTTTACGTCTCAGCCAGCAACTGTTGCTGCTGATGATGTTACTCCTACTCCTGCGATAGTATTTCAACTCCAGCATCAACTTTTGATTCCTGCCGAGGTAACTCTTTCTCTGTGTTGAATTTTTATCCCTTTTGGTATTCATATTGATTTTCAATTGATACAACTGTTATATGTTCCCTTGGGAGGCCAGATGCTGCTAAGCTCCTGCTACTTAGCCTAGAGCCTTGAGTATTGTACAAAGACGTGTTGTAGGAGAATCCATTACCTGTTTGGGTGAATTTCCACAACATGGGCGTTCGTCTTAGCAAGAATTATACATTAGGATAATGGCTAGAAGGATTTGAGAAGCATGGCATTAAGATAATATTCTTCAGGTTAATGGGTGTTGCCGTTTTACACGGTAATTACATTAATTCATTAGGTCGACTAATTCTCACTTTAGCTTTTCAATTGCATGTGTCTCTTGCTTATATATAACCAAATAAGGTACACCAAAGATAAATTCATGACATAGGGTCTCATTGACGCCTTTATAGTTTGGACTGAATCCTTTTCTTACAGTAAAGATCAAATTTGTAGTCAATAAATGTTATTAGCAGGAGTAATGACTATAATTTGCACCATTGCAGAACCAAACCTCGTGCAATGATATGAGAAGTCTTGCGAAATTGCTTAAAAGAACTGATCTACAACATTAGTAATGGAGACTGTCCTAAATTACTATACATATACATGAAATACTGGCTGTGGCGCTTCTCCATTGCGCAGTCTAACATCCGATTCAAGCATTATATCCTGCTTATGGTAAGTAATGTATCTACCTTGGAATCCATCTACTTCAAGGATATATATAAAGGTCCAGTAGTGTGTTCATCAATCTTTTAATCCATGGATACTATAATGGTCATTTGGTAGTTACCTAACGAGCATCAGATGTAATCCATAGATCACTAGGTCTTTTTTAGTCATCCATTTGTTAACTATTAGTTTAGCAATCCTTGCTATATGTTTACATATGGGAATTCTAAATGTACAAAAATATAAAAAATAAGATGAGAAGTGGTTAAGTAAGAAATTCCTGAGAATGAAAGTTCTGCGGCTCACCACTTTGGTAGATGGAAGTTCTGTCCTTTGTTGGTAAGCTGAAATTAGTTTGTCAGCGATGGACTGAGTTTGTACTTTGTAAAATGTTATAAACTGATTCTTTTGGTACTTCCTAATCATGAAACTGTTTATGTAGAAGTATATGTTTACATATGGGAACTCGAATTGTACAAAAATATTAAAAATAAAATGAGAAGTGGTTAACTAAGAAATTCTTGAGAATGGAAGTTCTGCTGCTCACCACTTTGGTAGGTGGAAGTTCTGTCCTTTGTTGATAAGCTGAAATTAGTTTGTCATTGATGGACTAAGTTTGCAGTTTGTAATCTTTTGGTACTCCCTAATCATGAAACTGTTTTTGTATGCGTTATATTCATATTACTACTTCAATTTATGAATTTTAAATGTTTTTCAGCTCTTTTTGTAAACAGGTTCAATCGCCATATGACAACTAAGTTCTTTCCACTAGGCGTAATATGGAGGTTTATTCTATTTCTGATCACTTCTATAGTTCTATTTCCAGTATCTTATAAATGTAGGTGACATTGAATTTGTTTTTTATCTGGCATATTATGTTTCTTTTTCTACCACTACGACCCCTTCTCCTCATATCTCTACGCAGAATTTCGGGGTTATCCGATCACGTTTCTATTTTGTTAGATAAGAAGCTTAAAGTGGGAAGCATGACAATGGGGATTATGTTACTTTTAACTTTTTTTTTTACTGTCTCCTCTCCTCTCTCAGTTCTCAACCCAAACCCTATTCTCTATTAAACGATTTATTCTTCGTTCATCATATGTTATGTTTTAATTACTGTTTTTATTCAAATTATTTCCGTTGTGTTTTGTTCTGCAGGTTAGAGTTTACTCAAAAGAATAAACAACAAATATTTGGTAATCCTCAACCATGTTCTTCTTTGATCTGTTTTCTTAATTCTTGATTCTCTCTATTTTAGTTTAATTTTTAATGTTATTAAATGTTCATTGAGATTTTCTGTTTTGATCTAATCTAAAAAAATAACTAAATAAGTAACCTGGAATTTCAATGTTTTTTGATAGGTGTACCTGTTATTTGTTTTTTCTTTCAGTGTCGGCAATTGACGGGTCCCTTTTATCATTTCTTAGTCTAGGGTGCAAAGCTCAAACTCTGCTACATTTGTAAGTTGAGATCATTTTTTTCTTCTTCTTTCCTCTCTGTTAATTTTTAGAAAATTTAAATTGTATGCAGTGCCTAGGTTTCACAAAGGCAATATCAAGTAGAATTCAATTTTTAAATCTGCAGGTATTATTAGTCGACGAAGAACATCATGGTTGCTAGCTTATCCAAGTAGAATGGATCTGCATGTATTTTTGAATCTGCAGACTAGAATTATAGTAGAATGATAACGTTTCATTCTAGATTTTTGCAATGGAAACTGATTATGCTATATGGAAAATTTCTCTTTATGCAATTGCCAATCTAATTTTGTATTGAGCCTTTTTTTAGTCGACGAAGAATATCATGGTTGCTAGCTTATCCTTATTTTAAGCAAAACTTTATTGTCTTCTCATTGTTGAGTTGTTTCCCTTGCAGGTATATGCAGATACGGAACAACTTGGTGATAAACCAAATGGTGCCATTGAGAGACATTATGATAACAACATTATGCATCTCAAGGTACTCAGGGCACCAGTGTTTTTAGATGATTTGATCTGTTTAAATTACAATCATTTTCCAAACAAATAATAGATACTCATTGTAATGGCTAATTTTCTGCGTTCATAGTCCAATCAAGGAACCCATTGCTGAGTTTGCCTTACTTTTGATTTATTTGGTATTTTCTAAAGGCACAAACTTTTTAAAAAAATTGATGGTACTGGAGATGGATTTTATGAAGTTTGAATTTGATGTGGTGTTTAAATTCTCGATTCATCTTTTTATTTTATTTTGCTCTTTGGATTCTTGATAGGTGTAGAATACACCTAATTTACTATCTAGTAGTTTATGCTTTCTTTGCTATTTTTCTTGTAAATTATGTATTTTACGCTTGTTTTGAGTTTTATAGCTACTATGGAGTCACACGGAGGAAAAGAAGAAGAAATCACCCAATTTGAGCCAAAAGGGCAAAAAGGTCATTTTACGGGCGATTGATATATGGAGCCCAGTTGAGGTTAAGGGGCATCTCTATTTTGGAGGATTATTAAAGACAGACTAGCCGGTGGTTAAGGGGGCCGCCAACCGGCTAGCCCTTATCAAAAGTGACATCCTCGTTATGGGCACCCAACCTGGGGTGGTCCCCGTCCTTGAGGGTGCAAATATCCACCCAAACACTATACCCTAAATCGTCGAGAAGATTATCTTCTCCTTTTTCCTCCCTTTCGCCTGGAATTGAAAGGCGATCACACATTCTTGGAATCGAGATCGAGAATTCGTAGATGAATTCGTGGAGAAGATCAAGGGTCCGATGTTACAGTAGTGAATAGAGAATTGATGAAGTAAAGATGGGTTTGTCTTAAGGATCGGTTCGGCTCTTTGTTTTGAATCGAAAAGAAATTGGAGATGAAGGTGGTTCTGTTGAGGTTGAGTGTGAGGTGATTGAGAAGAAATTGATGCTACTTATCGATGAGACAGAGATCGAGATGCGAAATTGAAGAAACGGTCGAAGTGGAACAATGGGTTTTGTGGCTAATCGATAGATCTGTGGAAGTGATGGTGGAGCCGTGGTTGAAGCGCTTGCGCTTTCTTTGCAGTGAAAGCAATGGTTGAAGGGCTTGAAGCTGGTGTTCTTTGTTGAATTGACAAGGAAGTTGGTCAAACGTTGAAGAACAAAGAGAGATGCAATTACACTTGCCTCAATTGGAAGTTTTGGTGGTGGATTTGGTTGTTCTGTGGTGCGGTGCAATGACGAAAGTTTGTTTCGGATGGCTAGGCTATAGGAGTGTATCGCCGTTGTTATACAATGAGAGATGAAGGCATTCTTGGTGGAGGCGATGACAAAGAGATGGCGAATCGCGGTGAATTTACTGACTACGAGATGGGATGTTGGCTCGAATCTCAAATGGAGTGTGGCTTGGTGGTCTTTGGTTCAAAGGAATTTGTTGGTGGTTTGAAGCAGCGTTGATTTGTGAAAAATGCTGGAAGCTGTTATTGAGTTGAAGGCTGGCGTTGGACTGTGAATGAAGTTTGAGTTGCTATTGTCACAGGTTGTTGCAGGAAATGTTGAATGCAGTTGCAGGTCATGGCTTATGGTTTTAATTGTTGTTATGTTCTCGGCAAGATTGAGCGTGAGGTGCTCAAGATGTTACGAGAGAAAGGGCTCGACAATGGTGACTATGGGCATGATAGAGAGTATGAAGTAGTTATGGTGCGGAGAGCTAGGTATGAGGTTGAGCTGATGGTTGTGTCTGATGTGCACTTAAGTCTTGGTTGAATTGAAGTTGCAGGAGACAGATGCTGGTAGGAATGGCGGTGAACTGAGAATCTACATTTGGTGCCAGCATGAGGACAGTGTAAGATTTGGCTGTGGTTTGCATAGTTTTGAACTAACGAGCTAAGAAAGAATCGGAGAATGAAGTCTGCAATGGGAAGGATTATCGGGGAGTTGTGGTTACGGTGGCGGGGACAAGGTGCTTATGGAAGTGGTGCTTCGGTGGGTGAAATGCTTGCCGGGAAGGAATGCAGAGAGGGATTTGTTGTGTAGTTAAGCTGAAATTGCGAGGTGGTGGCTTATGGATCTTTGTTGAAGGCGGTGACGATGAAGAAGTGAAGAGCTTGGTGGTTGGCACCGGTAGATTGCAATTGGATGGCATTACGGGTCTTTCTTGTTGTTGTTGATCTTGGGATGGATTATCAGAGAGTTATGGAGTTTGTGCTGCTCTTAAGCTCAAGATGAATCTGAAGCTGCACAAGTGAATTACTTTGGCTAGGACCAGTTAGCCGAGTCAGCCCAGTTAGCTGGACTCAATGCTGACTCGGTTCTGACTCGTGACCCATACCTTGACCTGTTGACTAACAGTTGACTGACGGTTGACCCGTTTGACCGTTAGTCCTAACGGAGGACCGGACGGAATATTCCGTCGAATATTCCCTTGACGAGAAATTTTCGGGTGGCGGCGGCGACTATTCCGGCCGGATTCCGGCCACAATCCCGGTTTTCCGGCGAGCAAAATTTCCAGAATTTTCTATGGACTTCTCTCATGGGTGTGAAGACTTGGGCTAGGAATTGGATGGAGAATTGGACTCAAATTTGGAAAGAGAAGGTGGAAGAGTTGAGAAAAGCTTGGAATTGGAAATTGAATTGCAAAAGGAAAAGGATTCTACTCCTTAGGAGATTTGGAGAATATTGAAGCTTATAAATAGAGAAGTTTTCTACAACTTCTACATACCTCTCTACACACATCTCTCTACACACACAACACTTTTCTTTTCTTATTCTTTGTGTGAACTCTTTAACAGTAGTTAATTTATTGATTGAGGATGAATTCCTAGTTCTTAATTTATGTTTTGAGTTTTTGTTTTCAATTCTATCTTGAAGTTTTTCACATGATTATCGTTTGTTTTTACTAATAGGAATGATCTTAAAGACATTCATGATTGATTGATAGATTGTTTAGAATGCATGATAAATTGATTTGTTAGTTTAATCTAAATCTAGTATAAGTTAGGGAATAAGTAATCGTTCTCGACACTTTACACAAGTAGAAAACACAAGACCTTGCGGAGGGATTCCGTGGAGCAATTGTGTGTAGAAACAACGCTAGAAAGTGAACCAAGCGAACCGAGTTTAACTACTAGTACTAAACCTAAATTCATAAATCTTAATGCATTCAGGGAATTACATCTTGTAAGCGAACCTCGGGGTGGTTCTTTTGAATAGAACACGATAACTAAGCGGACACATTACTCGGTGGAATTAGGGATTTTGGGGCTAGCTAAGCGGACTGCTATCCTACGGTTGGTGATAATCGTGACTAATAACAAGTAGAAGAGAACATAACTTTAATCATTGTTTAGTAACGAAGAAGGATTCCTTGATCTTGTCTCTCTTATTGCTTTCAACTTTATCTTTTAATTGCTTTGCTTATTTTCTTTTGCTTTTTACACCCCCTTTCGTGACAATTTTTACAACTAGAATCTCGTGCTCCTCGTGGGATCGACCTTGACTACCCTATATTACTAGTTAATTAGGTAGTAAAGTATTAATTAATTTGTTGTGGTTACGACACGCACCAAATTTTGGCGCCGTTGCCGGGGAGCAGCGGATGATTAGTTGTTTTTATTTTTCTTTTTGCTTTATTCTTGCTTTGTTGGATTCTATTCCGTATCTAACTTGGTTTTTGAATCTTATTTCAGGTATCGGTTTTCCATGTATGGTGGACAAGAGCAAGCATATTACAACAATCAATACGGTTTTCAACCTCAACATTATGACAACTTCCAACCATCCTTAGGATACAATCAAAACCAATCTTTTGGCTATGATCAAATTCCTCAGAGACCTTATGGATATTCTCATACATATCAACAACCTTATGACGGGTATGTAAGTGGACAATCACAAGGATGGGAGGATAGTTTTATTTATGATCAGAAATTCTCTAGTTTTGCGGATAAGATGTCTGCCATGATTGGGGATCTTCAACAAAAGTTTCAAGAATCACATCGAGAAATTCAAAGGAATTCGGAGAAAATATACGAACAAATTAACCAACCTTTGGAAACTTTTGAAGACGCTAGTGTAGCTTACTCGAGCCTTGATCTTAATAATGATCAAACACCTATTCAAAAGGTAGAGCTTGAGGAAGATGCATTTATTGCTTGGAAAAAATTTCTTAGGGAAAGATGGGAGTCCGCGGAAGTGTATGAACGTTGCAACGATGAGGAAGTTATTCCAACTCCGGATCATAATAAAGATCCTTCACCTATTCAAAAGGAGGAGTTTGGATATCACTTACCTATTGTTGTAATCGAAGTAACACCCTCACAAGAAGATCTTACAATTTATACCGAGGAAGATTATATGAGGGAAGAATGGCCCGATTCCGATGATGAGAATGTTGAAGAGATGATGCTAGAGGATGAAACCACATTCATTGATTTTGTGGAAGACCCAATTGAACTTGCGAATGATTTTAATGATGCCGAGACTTTGGTTAAGGTAGAAAACGACGAAGAATGGTTGCAAGGTTTAATAGAGGACCACGATATACAAGAGGTAAGTAATTCACTCGAATTTTTTACGGATGAAGAGGATTCTATAATACAAGAGATTGTGCAAGGTTTGTCTAACTCTTTGCATATTGATTCTTCTCCTTTACCTCTTATTGGTTTGAATGTATGTGCTTGAAAGTATTTTTGGATGATTTTGTTTCTAAATATCCACCATTGGAAACACTTGATGCTAACACCATGCGGGTTTGCCAAGAGGAATACATGGAAGTTCCCGAATTCTATGTTCTTTATACACTTCCAAGTGTGGACGAGAATAAGTGTGGGGGAAATTTCTATCGAGCGATAATTTCACTATTGTTTTCTTGTGCTAATATTTGTATGGAGTTATTGTTTTCAAAACAGGTATTATGGGTGGATCCTCAAATTTTCCGATTGTTAGTATATGGGGAATGAATCTTGCAAGAGCTAAGTCGGGCCGTCGACTTTAAAACAAGCGCTTAATGGGAGGCAACCCATCGGTTTTGTATTTCTTATTCTTTTTGCTTTTTGTTATTTCTTTTTCTTGTTTCTTATCATGTTAAAATTTCCCACCTTGGCTTTACTAGGAGGATTCAATTACATTGAGGATAATGTAAGGTTTAAGTGTGGGGGAGTGGTTAAGCATGTTTTTAAAACAAAAATTACAAAAAAAAACATGAAAAAAATTTTGAAAAAAAAAAAAAAAAAAAAAAAAAAAGTTTTACTTAAAAACTCCAACTTTTAAAGATTTTAGAGTCACTAGCATACTTATAGGTATGTTTACATAGAGATTTTGACCGACATAATTGAACTTGGAAATGTTAGAGAACTACATTCGGATTTCTTGTTTGTTTGAGTGTTAAATAATGGATTTAATCATGCCGGTGATGCGAATTTGGTGCAGGGAGAAATGCGTTATTAGAGTTGCGATCAATCATTAGTGGAGACTACCCGTATTCATATCATGTGAGGCACCGACCAGAATTTTTCCATATACTAAAGAGCTTCTTTTGAGTGTGTGTCACCATACGTTAATTCCGGGTAGAATGGTGAGCTACCCAACCTCCCACCAATAGAAGCACTACTCTTTGATCTCTTGAGTGCTAATTTTGTCAATCATGAGGGTGACGTCCATGGATGAAAGCTTCCTTCTTGTAGTTCGATTTGCAGTTAGCACCATTCTCTCTCACGACAACAACGGATCCATAGAAACACTCTCATCATCAACAAGGAGCGACACCAAAATCTACAAGGAAAGTTGGAAAAGTTTATGGGTTACAAGCAACGTAATGAGAAAAAGAGCAAATTTCAAACTCAAGTAAAGCAACATACAAATAAGCGGATTTTACATATATGTTGAGGACTTACAAAACAATGAGGTAATTTTATATCCAAGTATGAAGACTTATTCATAAAAGCGAAGAAAATTAAAAGGTGAGAATTTTTGAAGTTTATGATTTCAAGACGATACAAGTTGTGAAGAATCAAGTGGTAAAATACTTCTTCCACGGCCATGGTTTATTTTGTATTTAATTTCTCTTGTTAAAAAAAAAAAAAATTGAAAAAAAAAAAAAAAAGAAAAGAAAAGGAAAAAAAAAAAAAAAAAAGAGAAAAACAAGAGAAATATTTGTTCTTATTTGTATTTAATGAACCGTGGGGAAGGAAAAACTATAAGGAAGTTTCAAGCGACAAGGATTTTTAAGGTAAAAAGTTACAAATAGTTAAGGATTTATGAAATTGAAAGTTTATCATCAATAGTTGAAACCGAAGACCAAGAAGTTAAAGACGAGGAGCGGAAGATGTTTCTATTGGATGCCGTGAGAGTGGTGTTATCATAATTGGCGATCGGATGTGAAGGTGAGTAAGTAATCTCATCCTCGATAAATATGGTTGATTTCCTTTCTTAGAGATCGTCAGAAAAATGGTTCTTCAAAATATTAAAAGATGTGGGTTTTTAAAAATATTTCGGAAGTTGTCCTTCCCACCATTCAACGTGTCGCAGATTTCTCTCTTCATTCCTACCGCACACATGTGAGAACCATAAAAAAGTCTGTCTTTTTGAGTGCAATTATCATAAAATCCTTTTTGGTGAGGCGAAGTCGAGGCGAAATGCTTATTGATCGTTTCTCAAACACGCGTTCTCTCATTATGGTGTGATTATTTCTCACTCAACATTTAAGAATGAGAATATGTTCTTTGGTATTTCTAACTTCTTATTACTAGCATGCAGAAACTCTATGTCCTCATAGCTTTTTGGATGCTTAGGACACTTGAACGCTTTGAAGTTGTGAGTTTTTAGTTTGATTTGCTCGAGGACTAGCAAAGTCTAAGTGTGGGGGAATTTGATAGGTGTAGAATACACCTAATTTACTATCTAGTAGTTTATGCTTTCTTTGCTATTTTTCTTGTAAATTATGTATTTTACGCTTGTTTTGAGTTTTATAGCTACTATGGAGTCACACGGAGGAAAAGAAGAAGAAATCACCTAATTTGAGCCAAAAGGGCAAAAAGGTCATTTACGGGCGATTGATATATGGAGCCCATTGAGGTTAAGGTGCATCTCTATTTTGGAGGATTATTAAAGACAGACTAGCCGTGGTTAAGGGGTCGCCAACCGGCTATCCCTTATCAAAAGTGACATCTGTTATGGGCACCCAACCGGGTGGTCCACCGTCCTTGAGGGTGCAAATATCCACCCAAACACTATACCCTAAATCTGTCGAGAAGATTATCTTCTCCTTTTTCCTCCCTTTCGCCTGGAATTGAAAGGCAGTCACAGCTGCTGGAATCGAGATCGAGAATTCAGAGATGAATTCGTGGAGAAGATTGAAGGGTCTGATGTTACAGCCGTGAATAGAGAATTGATGAAGTAAAGATGGGTTTGTCTTAAGGATCAGTTCGCTGCTGTTGTTTGAATCAGAAAAGAAATTGGAGATGAAGGTGGTTCTGTTGAGGTTGAGCTGTGAGGTGATTGAGAAGAAATTGATGCTACTGATCGATGAGACAGAGATCGAGATGCAGAAATTGAAGAACAGATCGAAGTGGAACAATGGGTTTTGTGGCTAATCGATAGATCTGTGGAAGTGATGGTGGAGCTGTGGTTGAAGCGCTTGGCAGTTTTTTTGCGGTGAAAGCAATGGTTGAAGGGCTTGAAGTCGGGTGTTCTTTGTTGAATTGACAAGGAAGTTGGATCAAACGTTGAAGAACAAAGAGATGCAATTACACTTGCCTCAATTGGAAGTTTTGGTGGTGGATTTGGTTGTTCTACTGGTGCGAGTGCAATGACGAAAGTTTGTTTCGGATGGCTAGGCTATAGGAGTGTATCGCTTGCTTTGTTATACAATGAGAGATGAAGGCATTCTTTGGTGGAGGCGATGACAAAGAGATGGCGAATCGGCGGTGAATTTACGACTACTGAGATGGGATGTTGGCTCGAATCTCAAATGGAGTGTGGCTTGGTGGTCTTTGGTTCAAAGGAATTTGTTGGTGGTTTGAAGCGGCGTTGATTTGTGAAAAATCTTGGAAGTCATTATTGAGTTGAAGGTCAAGCGTTGGATTTGTGAATGAAGTTTGAGTTGCTATTGTCACGGGTTGTTGCGGAAATGTTGAATGCGATTGCGAGTCATGGCTTATGGTTTTAATTGTTGTTATGTTCGGCAAGATTGAGCGTGAGGTGCTCAAGATGTTACTGAAGAAAGGGCTCGACAATGGTGACTATGGCTGTGATAGAGAGTATGAAGTAGTTATGGTGCGAGCTAGGTATGAGGTTGAGCTGATGGTTGTGTCTGATGTGCACATAAGTCTTGGTTGAATTGAAGTTGCAGGAGACAGATGCTGGTAGGAATGGCGGTGAACTGAGAATCTACATTTGGTGCCAGCATGAGGACAGTGTAAGATTTGGCTGTGGTTTGCATAGTTTTGAACTAACGAGCTAAGAAAGAATCGGGAGAATGAAGGCGCAATGGGAAGGATTATCGGGGAGTTGTGGTTACGGTGGCGGGACAAGGTGCTTATGGAAGTGGTGCTTCGGTGGACTGAAATGCTTGCCGGGGAAGGAATGCGAGAGAGGATTTGTTGTGTAGTTAGGCCGAAATTGCGGTGGTGGCTTATGGATCTTTGTTGAAGGCTGCGGTGACGATGAAGAAGTGAAGAGCTTGGTGGTTGGCACCGGTAGATTGCAATTGGATGGCATTACGGGGTCTTCGTTGTTGTTGTTGATCTTGGGATGGATTATCAGAGAGTTATGGAGTTTGTGCTGCTCTTAAGCTCAAGATGAATCTGAAGCTGCACAAGTGAACTACTTTGGCTAGGACCGATTAGTAGTCACCCCGATTAATGGACTCAATGCTGACTCGGTTCTGACTCGTGACCCATACCTTGACCTGTTGACTAACAGTTGACTGACGGTTGACCCGTTTGACCGTTAGTCCTAACGGAGGACCGGACGGAATATTCCGTCGAATATTCCCTTGACTGAGAAATTTTCGGGTGGCCGGCGGCGACTATTCCGGCCGGATTCCGGCCACAATCCCAGTTTTCCGGCGAGCCAAAATTTCCAGAATTTTCTATGGACTTCTCTCATGGGTGTGAAGACTTGGGCTAGGAATTGGATGGAGAATTGGACTCAAATTTGGAAAGAGAAGGTGGAAGAGTTGAGAAAAGCTTGGAATTGGAAATTGAATTGCAAAAGGAAAAGGATTCTACTCCTTAGAAGATTTGGAGAATATTGAAGCTTATAAATAGAGAAGTTTTCTACAACTTCTACATACCTCTCTACACACATCTCTCTACACACACAACACTTTTCTTTTCTTATTCTTTGTGTGAACTCTTTAACATGAGTAGTTAATTTATTGATTGAGGATGAATTCCTAGTTCTTAATTTATGTTTTGAGTTTTTGTTTTCAATTCTATCTTGAAGTTTTTCACATGATTATCGTTTGTTTTTACTAATAGGAATGATCTTAAAGACATTCATGATTGATTGATAGATTGTTTTGAATGCATGCTAAATTGATTTGTTAGTTTAATCTAAATCTAGTATAAGTTAGGGAATAAGTAATCGTTCTCGACACTTTACACAAGTAGAAAACACAAGACCTTGCGGAGGGATTCCGTGGAGCAATTGTGTGTAGAAACAACGCTAGAAAGTGAACCAAGCGAACCAAGTTTAACTACTAGTACTAAACCTAAATTCATAAATCTTAATGCATTCAGGGAATTACATCTTGTAAGCGAACCTCAGGGTGGTTCTTTTGAATAGAATCTGATAACTAAGCGGACATGTTACTCAGTGGAATTAGGGATTTTGGGGCTAGCTAAGCGGACCTGCTATCCTACGGTTGGTGATAATCTGTGACTAATAACAAGTAGAAGAGAACATAACTTTAATCATTGTTTAGTAACGAAGAAGGATTCCTTGATCTTGTCTCTCTTATTGCTTTCAACTTTATCTTTTAATTGCTTTGCTTATTTTCTTTTGCTTTTTACACCCCCCTTTCGTGACAATTTTTACAACTAGAATCTCGTGCTCCTCGTGGGATCGACCTTGACTACCCTATATTACTAGTTAATTAGGTAGTAAAGTATTAATTAATTTGTTATGGTTACGACACGCATCAATTCTGCAATACCACCTGTTCTAGGTATTTTCAATAATTTTTATGATTTTTATATCATCTTGGTATCTAATCACTGGATTACTGGGGCACCTCTTGGTATCTAACTGTTGAAAATAAATGCAGCTAACACATATGCATCCTAGACATATTTTCTACATTTCAAGAGAGATAATTTGGATGGTAAACATATTCGGAAGATGATATGCGAAGTTCACACATTGATGGTAAGAGTAATTATAAGCTGAGATGTTGGATGGGACACAAAACGGTATATATCGGATATTTTGCAAGTGCAACCTTCAAACCAGAGACCAAAACAAGGCTTGACAACAACGAAAGCATCATGGTACGTCGTCTTTCCCTAAAATGGAATTTTCATGCTGGGTCCAGAAATATTATGACCAGTGCGGTTGTTCGTTATTTCATTTTCTACTATTGAGTTTGAAAGCCATAAGGCATTAACGTGATAATATACGTGTTGTCTTTTCCTGTAACCTGTTACAAGTATTGAGTTTGAAAGCCACTCTTGAGTAGAGATTGAAGCTCAGGTAAGTACTCATGGAAAACTATAATCCCCTCAGTGGAATTCATGCCAAATGCTTCAAAGAGAAAGAAGAGTAACTGACTAGAAAACTTAATTATTATGGCATATATGAAAGTAAGGTTTCATCTTACTTTCATATTATTATATAATGGTATAGGGTCCTAAGTTATTGGAACCAGATTCAATAGTGATTCCACAATAAAAACTCACATTCTGATCATAATACAATGAACACAAAAATCAAATTGACAATAGTCACAATATTAATCTTACATGTATGTCAAATATTCAGTATATTCGATTTGTACTGAAGTCTTTGGATCAAGTCCTAAAGTATTATTAAATGCCATTATGTTTTACAGATGCTTCCCAAATGTGCAAGTTACAAAGAGGCTTAACTGGAAGGAGTGTCAAATTTAAGAACTGACAATTGTGGGCGTAATGTATACATTTGTCAACCTAAAATTTCTACGTGGTGAATAATTATGGAATACATATGCTCACTCCAGTCTAGGTAATATATACAGTTTCTAAGTGATAGATGTTGGCGACAACTACTAAATATGCAAAAATTCGGATACAACTGGGTGGAGAGATATTACAATTCGAGTATTGAAATTGTTCTGATGATGCCATATTTATTTATTATTTATTTTGTATTTATATTGTGTTCGTTTATTTTCAAGGTCTTGCAAGTAAGAGAAGATACAGACTGATTTACTACTTAACCTAAACTTGATGTTCCATTATCAGACGAAGGTGAGTAAGTTGCATTAACTTTTAATAACTATCTACTTAAGTTCAAGGAGAATAAAAACCTTTTCGGTGTAGCATTTACTTGGTAGGCTCAAAGTCTACTTTTGGTTAAACCTTCTCTTTGATAATTTTGGCATTTACTTCATTCTTTGCGTGTACCTATACAATTTATATTGGTTGTTTAGATCTAACTAACTGAGATATTTTACAGAGACCACCATTGAAACATGTCTTCTAAGAAAAATTGGCACGATATGCTCTTAAACATGTTACGAGGATGCAATATCTATTTAAGAGTATGAAATTTATTTAACTTCATATCTTGCTGAATATATTACTTGGGAAGAGTCTTGGTATGACTTAGTTCTTAGCCGTCCATGTTAAGTAAATTTTGTTTAGCTGAGTTTTGTTTGATGTGTCATACTCTTGATAGCTATTAATTTGGTATAGTCTCCAGAGAACCACATTTTTGTACGTATTCATGGATATGTAGACGACATGGGTTTTCTCATTTCACTATAGCATCGGCTCTGGATGAGAACAAAAAAGATTATATAAGTCATTTTGTGTGTTTCTAGATAGACCTATCTATGTTGGAGGCTTGGAGCAACATTCTTAAGAGTGACTATGATTATTTTTTTCTGCTAGCCAACCTCAAAAGACAACTTTCCGTTACGGCATGACTCAAAGATTGAAAAATAGTTGAATATATACTGAATCACTGTTGAGATCATTATTTAGTTAGTTACTTGATTTTGACTTAATATTGGTTTTGGAGTTATTATATTCACATCAATTTGGTTTATGGGAAGCATTTCTTATCTCATCTTTGTTGTTCCATCGAATTAAACTTACCTGGATGTGCATGGAAAATTCTGTCTTCTTAAATGTGTATAATGTGCTTTATCGACACAAGGTTGAGCAGACTTAATTAGGTAGCTGACCAGTTGAATTAGGCATGGAATTTGACCAACTTTTAAAAACATTGGTGATTTCTATTTGATCTGTGCTAATGTCATTACAGTGTTATCATTGTTGGTGTAGTTCCTTTGCTTAATCAAACGCAGCCTATGCAGATGAATTGATGCCATATCCACTGCTTAGGGTCTCTATATTGGGGATTTAGGGGCTAAAATATCTTCCCCAGCTGCAAACCGTGATAAAATAGAAGGTTTTTTTATAGCTGTAAGGCAAGTAATGTATGGACTGTTTCATCTGAGAATTCCAAGGACCTTCAAATAATGTAAGGAATAACTCATATTTATAGCATCTGTTATGGTCGAAGAGCACAACAACGGGTAGTGTTGTACGCGATGCGGCACCGACATTATTGGTGTATCTGATTGTGGCTCTTCAATTGCACAGGGATAAGGAAGACATTAGGTGTTATCTAATTTGCTAAAGGAAGATCCACTTAAAACTCTCAACTTAATTGCATTCCATTTTTTTCCTTTCTTATTCCATTGTTTTTCCTTTCTTAAAGCATGAATGTAATTCCTATCTAAAGATTTTGTCATTGACATATGCATCCTTTTTGTTTGTTGTTTCTCTGCAAGTAATCATGGTGACCTCTGATTCAATTCTTCTATACGAGGTAGAGTTGATTATCATGGTAAATTCGTTACTGATGGAGTTCTTTGGTAAATATCATGTAAGGTGCACTACCGTTTTAAACACTCACTATAATACTTGGGGTTATACTCTTGGGGTAATATACTAATATATGCGCAGAAAACATAGGATTTGGGTAAACTCGCTTCCTGGCATGCTTATGGATTATTCTAGCTTAAAGTATGTATCATTTTTTTAAATCCCAATTACAGTAAGAAATGCTACTTGCTATCTTAGCTCAAACGGAAGAGCACATGGTCTCAACCATGTATTTGTGGGTTCGACTCCCACAGATGGCATGGTATTGTTATTTGACTAGGCTAAAATTTACATGCTTCCGACATATACTGTTATTTGACTGGGATAAAATTTACATGCTTCCGATGGAAATATTAGCTATGGATTACATAGATTTGAGAGTGTCATATATCATGTTGGTCATGATTTTTGGCTCCAATTAAAAGAACTTAAGTTCTATGAGTTATTAGCGGTGCATTTGATTATTTTATTTTTTTGCTAAGTAATAATTTTATTAATAACCAAAAACAAAGAAGGTTACAAAAAATTACAAAGTAACAAAATCAACAAGCAAAAAAATAAAACAATAACTACAAATTAAATTGTCCTAAAGTACTTTTGTTTGTCATTTTCAAGATTTATAAGGAAAGAAGGTTTGCTGGTGTAAATATGTTGTTCTCCTCTCTGCATTTGAGCTCCTCTTTTAGCTAAGTCATTTGATGAGAAGTTCACTTCCCTGTAATTATGAAGAAACTCACATTTGATAGCTGAATTGCAGATATACTCCCATCTAGATTTTGCAAACCATGGAACTTTTGATTGTTTAAAAGCTCCAATAGCTGCTTTTGAATCTGAACTGAAGAGAAGAATTCTGAACCCATTGTGAATAGCCCATTCACCTGCACATAAAATTGCCATTATTTCTGCAAAGAAATTTGTTGCTATACCCATACCTCCTTCAATGGCTATCACTACCTCTCCAGTTTCATTTCTAGCTATAATTCCATAACCTGAGCTACTTGGATTCCTCCTTGAAGCTCCATCACAGCATAAAAGAAGTTGGTTTTTGTGAGGCAGCCTGAAGAAAATTTCTTTAACTATACTAGTTTTGACCTTTCTGCATTTCATACCAAAAGTTTTTAGAATTTGCAAGTCATAAGCTGTATTCCACATAAACTTCTTCATTCTAACTTCACCTTCTGCAGTAAACTTCAATATTCTTGTTTTGATGTTGTGCTCATTGAAAATATCATTCTCATAAACACATCTATTTCTTTGAAACCACAATTCTTTGATAGTTGTAAATGCAGCATATCTCCAGATTTCACCAACTGCAGGGCTTTTGTGTTTAGCAGAACTAAAAACTTCTTCAAAAGATTTTGGTTTCTTGAAATTGAAAATCCCTCCTAACCATTTACAAATTACATCACTATTTTTGCAATTCCACAACATATGATCCATAGATTCCTCCTCTGTTTTGCAGAAACAACATCTAGAAGCTAATTGGAAGTTTTTGGTTTTTAAATTTTCATCAGTAGAGCAAATGTTTCTAATGATTTTCCAGATATTGCTTGACAAACTAGGGTGAACTGAATGGATCCATACCTGAGATACCCAGCTCACTTTAGAGTGCTTTGTTCTGATACACTCCACTGCAGAAGATACAGTAAATTCTCCTGTAATAGTGCCACTCCATATCCTTTTATCTTCCTCCAAGCTGAGAACAGGGAGATCATTTGTTGAAATCATTTCTAGTAATTCAGTAGGCATAACCCATTCACCTTCAATTATTAAGTTTTCCACTTTCATATCAGGGAATTGATTTATATATGCATTTTCTGGATATAAATCACACAATGGTTTTTCTATTATCCATGTGTCATACCAAACTGAAATCTTTGATCCATTACCAACTATCCATCTTGTGAAATTCTCTACATCTTCTGAGACCCATTTCAGACCTGGAAGAATAGAAGATTTCTTATAGTATCCAATCCACTCACCCTTCTTATTTAAGAATTTTCCTTGAAAGTATCTAGCCCATTCTTCATTGCTATTCAAAGATTTTCCACCAAAGTTTCATAAGAAGAGCTTTATTCATGATCTCCAATCTTCTCAGACCAAGACCTCCTTCTTCAAATGGAGAGAAAACCTTGTCCCATTTCAGAACAATAGTTTTCCTTTTTGCAAGGTCACCAGTCCATAGGAAGTTTCTTAAAATTATTTCACACTCCTTTAATACTCTTTGTGGCCATTTATATACTGACATACAGTAAATGGGGATGCTACAGAGAACATGCTTGACTAATATCAGTCTTTCTTGAAAAGATAATAGCTTACCCATCCAACCAGCTAAACTAGCTTGTATCTGTTCTACACAATTCCAAACATGTTGAGATTTGATTCTTCCTGGTGTTAGTATTACACCTAAGTACTTGTCTGGAAAAGTAGCAAGAGGCATTCTACATTCATTAGCAATTTGTTGTTTTCTCATTTCACTAGTACCACCAATGAAACACTTACTTTTTGCAAGATTGAAAATTTGACCTGAAGCATCTTGGTAGATCTCAAGTAGTGTTGCTAGATTTTTAACATTTCTCTTATCTCCATTGCAGAACAAAAAGATGTCATCTGCAAAGAAGATATGTGAAGGTTGCACTCCATTTCTGGAAATCATAGGAAGGAGTTGTTTTGTCTGAACCATTCTTGAAATTGCTCTGCTTAGAAGATCTTCAGCTATAACAAAAAGAAGGGGAGATAATGGGTCTCCTTGTCTGAGACTCCTCCCAACCTGAAAATATCCCACTGGGCCACCATTTAGCAAGACTGATATTCTTGCAGATTTCAGTAAGATATGAAGCCAATTTATACCTTTTTCTGAAAAGCCAAACTTCCTCATCACCTGAAATAAGAATTCCCAACTGAGTGAATCATAGGCTTGACAAATGTCCAGTTTCATTCCCAAATTTCCACCTCTTATTTTAATCTCAAGATCATTCACCAATTCAGAGGCCATCACAATTTGTTCTTGTATGTTTCTTGGTAGGTCTCGAAAGTGTATGTAAATTTTGACCTACGTGTAATACCGCAAGTGCACGGCGTCTATCGGAGACGCGGCAAGTACGGGTCGATCCCACAAGGACTTGTGGTGCTCTGATGTGTGATCTAAGGGCTTTCTAAACTGAGTTTCAACTGATATGGTGTAGTGACAAGGTAACAAAAAGGTGTTTTGCCGATACGGCTGAGTTTGAAGATATGATTCTAAACAGTGAAACTGAATTGCAAACAGAGATATAAATGGATGCTAGGGTCTTTGATTTCCACCACTAACCTATATTATGTTTTCAACTCATGACATTGTTCTTATTCTTATGCTAGATAAAGGCGAGTTGTCAAGTCTGCCTTAAACCTAAAGTGTTTCTCCGCTTGACAGATTAATCACAACTAAAGTGTATTTCCAAAGTATTACTTGTCTGATTAAAGTACAAATAATCTGAGGATCATAACAATTTTATTAAGCTTGGGTTGCAGCATAAATAACACAGAGTGAATCAAACTACAGTGCATCCATGGCATTGGCATGCACTGTGAGAGCAAAGTGTTATCACACTGAGATTAATTCCATCTAGAAAATATTCAATCATTCAAGAACAATACATGAGCATGAAAAACACAGTTGCAAGTTAGGGTTTCATCTCAAACCCTAGCAACTAAATTAAAACATGAAAAACATAACAAAGAACAGAAATTTAAACCTAATTGACTGCACTGGCTAATCCAGGCGTATTCCCTAACATCAAAATACATCTGCTATTTATACATGCAACCCCCAAAATAATTCCAAACCCTAATTTAATTTTAAAACATAAATTGAATGCAACCCATACTCTGATTCGCACTCCTCTCTTGTCTAATCGGCTCTGCTACTCCATGCTTCGATTGTTGTGGAAACCCTAGTTCGAACTGCCTCAACCCTAGCTTCTAGGTTGAGAGAAGCTAGTGATGGAGAAAGCGTGAACTAGAGAATAGAGATAGTTGTAGGAGTTGTTGGCTGTGGTGATGGGAAAGGAGATGGTGGTGATGGCTTTGGCAGGAGACGGAGATGGTGTCTGTGGAGTTGGTCGGGGAGAGGAGATGGGTTTGCAGAGCTCTGATGGAGTTGTCGGGTGAAGGAGAGAAAGTGAATTAGGTTTTTGGCTTAAGGGAGTTTATATAGGGGCTATGGTGTTGAGCAGGTACAGCAACGGACGATGGGACAGGCCGAGCGAGCGTTGGATGAGGCGGCTACGATCTGAACGGCCGAGGGAAGTAAGCGGTTTTGGCGTGATCTGGTGTAGCACGGGAGCAGCGATCTTCGATGCACGTGGAAGCAGCGACCGTTGGATGAGGGAGAAAGAAATCTCAACGTCTCAGAAGAGACGGGCTCGGATCCGGGTCATGGGTAGCTCTAGCCCAAGTCTTCCTTGTTGGGTTGCAACTGATTTGCGCGCGGGCTTTGGCTATCCGCTCCATAGATGCTTGACTCCAATTCTTCGCTCTTTAGCTCCTCAGTTTCTCCGGACTTTATTTATTACCTAAAAACACAAAATTAATTAATACAAATATTTATTCTTGAGAACAAAGAAAACACAGAATCTGGGAT
The DNA here is from genome assembly GCA_023531295.1 of Papaver armeniacum. NCBI lineage: Eukaryota > Viridiplantae > Streptophyta > Magnoliopsida > Ranunculales > Papaveraceae > Papaver > Papaver armeniacum. The sequence goes on along the minus strand of JAJJWW010001906.1, from coordinate 14,962 downwards.
AATATCTGATTTCTAAGCGCAAAAGATGAGTAAAAAGCCAATAAAAAGGTGTATAAATATGCACTATTTGGCACTCATCAAATACCCCCAAACCTGAATTTTACTTGTCCTCAAGTGAAACAGAAATGAAGAAATCCTAACTAGACCCCTGTCGCAGGTCTCTCGAATGCATTTAGCGTATGCACTAAGCCTTTAAACCCCTAGGTGTCCCTAGTGGACGAGTTGTAGTCTCGTGAGGGTTTACCGAGGTGTACCCACAAAACCTTCTCCAACTTCGAGTGTAAAAGAGTCTCAAGCATCCTAGAAGCTATGAGGACATAGAGTTTATGCATGCTAGTAACTGAAGTTAGAACTATCGAAGAACGCCTTCTCATCCTTAAGTGCTTTGAGCGAGAAGTAACCATACCATATGAAAGAATTCGGATTCGATTGTGATCATAAACCTCGACTTCGCCTCACCATTAGGGTTTTATGATAATTGCACTCAAAAAGATCGCTTTTTTAGTCTCTCATGTGTGCGAGCGGGAGTAAAGAGATAAATCCTGCACACGTTGTAGGTAAGAAGGATAACCTTCCGAAAATAAAATCTGGAGACTCCACAGAGGTGTGGATAAAAAGAATCTTTTTCTAATGATCTCTAAGAAAGGAAAATCAACCATTAGTAAGGGGTGGGAGTACTCACTCACTTCTCACCCGATCGGCAATTAATATCACTCTCTCATAAGAACCATAGAAACGTCTTCAATCTTCGGTCTTCAACTATTGATGACGAACTTCTGAACTTTACAAAAACTTGAATAATAATAATTTTTTTTTTTTTTTTTTTTTTTTTTTAAGTTACAATAAAACGATAAACTCAATTTTTCACAAACTTCACTAATTCTCATCCTATTTTCTTTCTTTTATTTGTTGCATAAAAACCTTGGACTATCTCAACTTTTCTTTCAATATTCTGATTCTGCTCTAGTTCTTGACGATGATGTGTTTCTATGGGTCTTGCTTGATTGAGAGAGAAATGATGCTAACTACAAATCGGTATTTAGAAGGAGTTTTCATCTTTAGACGTCACCCTCATGATTGACAAAAACTAGCACTCAAGAGATCAAAAGTAGTGCTTGAAAATGGTGCAAAGTTGGGTAGCTCACCATTCTTACCCTAATTGACGTACGGTGACACACACTCTAACAGACTTTTCTAGAAAGTTGCAAAAATTGAAGGTTGGTGCCTCACTTGATGTAAAATGGGTAGTCTCCACTATGGGTGATCACAATTCTACTACCGAATATCTAACATCACCTAATTAGCCCTCCTAGGTATGGTTAAATCCAACTTTAACGCTCTAATCAACTAAGGAACCCGATTGTGTTCTCCGGTACTTCTAAGTTTTGTTATTTCGGTCAGATTCTCTATGTAAACATAGCTAGAAGCATGCTAGTGACTCTAAAATCTCTAAGAGTTGGAGGTTTTTACAAAAAGAGTTTTTGAATTTTTTTTTTTTTTTTTTTTTTTTTTTTAAAAGATTAAAAACTCTATAAGATTAAAAAGACTAAAAACTCTATATGCAAATGCACCCCCAAACCTAAATCAAACATTGTCCTCAATGTGTCGACAGATAGGAAAAATTTAAACAATCACATACCAAGAGAACTATGCTGATAAGAGAAAAGGGAAGAGATTACCGGTATGTCGGCGGGAGCAAGGTTGAGCTTCATTCGTCAAGGCTAGAATCCAATATTCTCAACGGAGATCATATCGGATTAGCATAATATATGTGCAAGAAGACTCAACCGATCCAAGAAAAGAAAATTTAACAAGTCCTACTGGATATATACAATGAAAATGCACCATAAACCAACAGTCTAAAGAGTTGAGGATCAACCCAAAAGACGATATGTACACACATTAACAACCTTACACAAATATAATATGAGAGTGCAAGTAAGACTGTAGACGTGAATGAGCTTCCCCCAAACCTAAACTTGTGAACGGGTGTGTTTGGGAGCACAAAATCTTGCAATTTTAACGGTACATCATGCAAAAGGTCTAACTCAAAATGAGTTTTACTAATAACAAAGAGACATACACATTCCAACCGTGGCTCCTTAAGAGTGTTATACTTTGATGCAAAATAGTCCAAGAGGACTTGGGAAGCACAAAGTTCTAGGCCTAAGTTAGGCATTTTCGAAAAGTTGGTTTTGCAATTTTGTTACAAACTACACCTAGGTTTGGTGGAGGAGTTTCAATTTGTGACTCGGGGAGAGAGGTTAGGTACATCTAGGTTGTTTTCATTTTTAAAATCATTTGTACCATCACATACTTTCCTAAAGTCAAAAGAGGGTAAATCATGTTCACTTTCACGGACAATTCCACAGGATCCATATCAACATCACATGCATGAATATCAGAAGAAGCATCATTCATAGGGTTCACAGAAGAGACAATTAATGTCTCTGAACCTAAAGATTCTATCACATTTTCAAAATACACATGCTCTTCATATTCATCATCATTATCATCATAGCAATGCATTTCCTTATTAAAAATCATAGTATTTCTAGTCCCGTCATTTAAAACAGGTTCATATGCAATATCAATTGCACGAGTAAGACTAGGCATACTATTGACTTCATTATGGTTGATAAACATTTCATCTTGAAAGTCCTCCCTTTCCTGATTTAGTGCATCACAGATTTGACTCAATTTGAGTTCTAAACTCTCAAACCTTTGCTCAAGGTTTTGATTCAATTCTAGAAATTCATTATGTTGTTCAATGAAAGGAGAGTTTTCAACAGTGGGAAATTCATAATCAATGCTATATGGATAGTCATGCATTGCATTCATTTCAAGCCTAGCATTTTGCTCCATGAGTGCTTCCATTGTTGATTGCAAACTAGGAGTTGGGGGAGTATAAAATTGTTCATCTCCCCACTGTGGTGAATGATGCATGTGTGCAGGTTGATTATGGTCCCAATAGTCACTTCTAGACACTTCGTACATTGGATTATCATGGTTTTCCCTAGACCGTCTAAAATCATGCAAGATATAACAAGATTCAAAGGGGTGGTCTAAGCCACCACATAAGGTGCAAGCATGCATTTCATATTGCCTAGGGAATTAGATTTGACAGATCGCTCATGTGATTGCCTTTCTAAAGCGAAACTTGAGCTTCTAATTGATCTAGAAGTGATGACTGGGTATGAGGAAAGTGTTCATTTTCAACCTGTGGTGGATGATGCATGTGCTCATAGTGATTAGGGCATGTGAAGTCAGGGCCCGGAGAAGGCTCATAAAATTCCCTAAAATCACTATGGTATGTGGGGGTTTCATCACGTGAAGCGTGCCCGTAAGCACGCTCTCTAAGGGATTTGTTTCCATCCCAGGATGCAGACCAAAATCCTGACATGATTTATCAACTCAAATTGAACTCAAAATTTAGTTTGGTTTATTGGGATTTGGTTTCAACGGGATTCATTTGGTTTTGTTGGGAGCTTTGGTTTATGTGGGAAGCCCAGGTTGCTGTGGGCTCAATTTGGTTTTGGTTTGTTTGGGATTTGTTGTTTGAAGCCCAGGATTTGTGAGAGCCCAAGATTAGGTTGAGTTGGGCTTGGTTTGTGTAGAGCCTAACAGTGTGTACAGCCCAACAGATGTGGGCTTAGTTTAGTTTGTTTCAGCCCAGGTCGGGTTCAGTGAGACCAGCTGGTGTGGTCAGTCAGCCCACTATGTGGTTTGAGATATGTGGGGTGATGGTTAGCTCGATAAGTGGGCTTCGGGGTTTGTACAATTTGTTTTCAACCCGGTGCCATTTGTGCTAACTACACAAAGACTCGCCTATGCGAAATTGTGCTCACATTTTAACCCAGGTTGTGCACAGGTTGTGTTCTCAGCACAACTCTAAATGCAGCTCAACACACAGGGCTGCTCAAATGCACAAAGCAATGCAAACTCTCTGAAGGTATGCACAAAGGAGGCTCAACAAGTTAGCTTCCACAGATGGTAGCTCAAAGGTATGCTCTGGGGCTCAGCAAGTCAACAGGGTAGAGCAAAATGATTGGGCAAACACAAGGCAGACAATGGCTCAAAGAATTGGTGGCTCAGGTGAGGTTTGCAGCCATCTTGGCTGTGGGATTGTGGCTTACAGCTTGCAGCTACAGGGGCTTGCAAGGTGGAGATGGTTCACAGGGCCCACAGGCATCACAGACGGCCTAGCACTTGCATCTTCAGTTGTGGCTTGCAAATGGCCTAGCAACATGCAATTTACAGCTAACTTGGTTTCTAAGTTGTGGCTACAATCTTGCAGCTTCAGGGGGCTGGATGCATTCACAGCTCAGCACAACAAGTGAGAGCTCATGCACAGGTTCACAAAGAAACTCCCACAGGGTTATGCTCAGGCCTTGGGTACACAGAGCAGATGCTCAGCAATATTCAAAAAAAAACTGGGCTTACACACAACACAGGGCTGACAATGGTTAACCTGAATGGCAGGGTTAACAGGGTTGTGCACTCAGCCAAGGCGAGGCAAGGTTTAACAGGTCAGGGTTATGCTCAGGGTGTGTGGGATGCTGCTCAAGCTCACAGCTTCAGGGGCTGGAGCTTGGCTCAGGGCTGTGTAAAGATCTAGGGCTTGAAGCACAACACACCTAAAAGCCACACATTGCAATGATATATAAGGTCACAGGATGGATGGGGTCTAAGGGTTACAGAGTGTACAAGGTGCAGGGTAATACAATGGTCAATCACTAACCTCAAGTTCTGCGCCTTTGTCCTCCATTCCTTATTGGGCTGGCTTGCAAAGCAAAGACAGAAGCACAAAGATAGAAGGTACTGCTGGCTCAACAAGCTCAGTTCAGTTCTCAAGATTACACTACAAACTACAGTTACACTACAACAAACTACAAGTTACACTACAGTTACACTATCAAAAAAAAAATCAAAAATACAAAAGACAGATTAAGTCATACTACTACAGAACTAAAAGGAAAGATACAGAGTGAATATGTACATGGGAATATGAACTCAGTAAAGACAAGCACAAAAAATCAGCAGGGCACACGCCAAGTCCCCGGCAACGGCGCCAAAAACTTGGTAGGCCTCGAAAGTGTATGTAAATTTTGACCTACGTGTAATACCGCAAGTGCACGGCGTCTATCGGAGACGCGGCAAGTACGGGTCGATCCCACAAGGACTTGTGGTGCTCTGATGTGTGATCTAAGGGCTTTCTAAACTGAGTTTCAACTGATATGGTGTAGTGACAAGGTAACAAAAAGGTGTTTTGCCGATACGGCTGATTTTGAAGATATGATTCTAAACAGTGAAACTGAATTGCAAACAGAGATATAAATGGATGCTAGGGTCTTTGATTTCCACCACTAACCTATATTATGTTTTCAACTCATGACATTGTTCTTATTCTTATGCTAGATAAAGGCGAGTTGTCAAGTCTGCCTTAAACCTAAAGTGTTTCTCCGCTGATGGATTAATCACAACTAAAGTGTATTTCCAAAGTATTACTTGTCCGATTAAAGTACAAATAATCTGAGGATCATAACAATTTCATTAAGCTTGGGTTGCAGCATAAATAACACGAGTGAATCAAACTACGATGCATCCATGGCATTGGCATGCATTTGTGAGAGCAAAGTGTTATCACACTGAGATTAGTTCCATCTAGAAAATATTCAATCATTCAAGAACAATACATGAGCATGAAAAACACAGTTGCAAGTTAGGGTTTCATCTCAAACCCTAGCAACTAAATTAAAACATAAAAAACATAACAAAGAACATAAATTTAAACCTAATTGATCGTGATCAAGCTAATCCAGGGCGTATTCCCTAACATCAAAATACATCTTCCTATTTATACATGCAACCCCAAAATAATTCCAAACCCTAATTTAATTTTAAAACATAAATTGAATGCAACCCATACTCGATTCGCACTCCTCTCTTGTCTAATCGGCTCTGCTACTCCATGCTTCGATTGTTGTGGAAACCCTTGTTCGAATCACCTCAACCCTAGCTTCTAGGTTGAGAGAAGCTAGTGAGGGAGAAAGCGTGAACTAGAGAATAGAGATAGCTGTAGGAGTTGTTGGGCGTGGTGATGGGAAAGGAGATGGTGGTGATGGCTTTGGCGGGAGACGGAGATGGTGTCTGTGGAGTTGGTCGGGGAGAGGAGATGGGTTTGCAGAGCTCTGATGGAGTTGTCGGGTGAAGGAGAGAAAGTGAATTAGGTTTTGGCTTAAGGGAGTTTATATAGGGGCTATGGTGTTGAGCAGGTACAACAACGGACGATGGGACAGGCCGAGCGAGCGTTGGATGAGGCGGCTACGATCTGAACGGCCGAGGGAAGTAAGCGGTTTTGGCGTGATCTGGTGTAGCACGGGAGCAGCGATCTTCGATGCACGTGGAAGCAGCGACCGTTGGATGAGGGAGAAAGAAATCTCAACGTCTCAGAAGAGACGGGCTCGGATCCGGGTCATGGGTAGCTCTAGCCCAAGTCTTCCTTGTTGGGTTGCAACTGATTTGCGCGCGGCTTTGGCTATCCGCTCCATAGATGCTTGACTCCAATTCTTCGCTCTTTAGCTCCTCAGTTTCTCCGGACTTTATTTATTACCTAAAAACACAAAATTAATTAATACAAATATTTATTCTTGAGAACAAAGAAAACACAGAATCTGGGATAATATCTGATTTCTAAGCGCAAAAGATGAGTAAAAAGCCAATAAAAAGGTGTATAAATATGCACTATTTGGCACTCATCATTTCTCCCTTTTATGAATGCACCTTGTTGAGGAGATACAATTCTTTGAATTAATTTTCCAAATCTTGAGGATATAATCTTTGTAATCACTTTAAAGCTGAAGTTCATTAAACCAATTGGTCTAAATTGACTAGCTTTTTTTGCATTCCTAACCTTTGGAAGAAGTAATAAAAAGTTTGCATTGAAACCTTGAGGAATGAATCCACCTCTCCAACAATATTGAATGGCTTTTGTTAAATCACCCCCTATTATTTCCCAAGCATATCTATAAAACCACCCTGCAAAACCATCTGGTCCAGGGGAACTATCTGGATCAAGCTCAAAAATTGCTCTTTTCACCTCTTCATCAGAAGGAACAACATCTAACAAAGCATTTTCTTCTTCACTAACCAGCTGAGGAATATCCTGAAAAAAATCTTGAGTATATCTTACTTCTTGGAATTTGAACTTCTCTTCAAAGTGATTAATAAGTAAGTCTGCAATTTTCATTTGATCAACTACTATATTTCCATTTTCATCTTCTAATTCAACAATTGCATTTTTTGATTGTCTCAGCTTCATATTAACATGAAAAAAATTGGAGTTTGATGCCCCATCTTTTAGCCACTTTACTCTTGACTTCTGTTGATTTATTGATTTTTGTTGTTCAATAAGAACCTCTTGCTTACCTCTAGCTGTAACTAAATTATTCAACAGAACATTGTTTTCAGGATTTTTGTCAGATAACAAAGTAGCTTGCAGTACATTTTCCTCAGCTTGCTTCAGTTTTTTGGAAACATCCCCAAATATATTCCAATTCCAAATTTGAATCTCTTTCTTTAAATTTTTTAATTTGCTTAGAAAGATAAAGATTGGATTACCTTAATCATTGCAGACCAAGAAGCTTGAATTAGTTTGAAGAAGTCAGGATGAGATTTCCAAACCTTAAGAGCTCTAAAAGGAGTATTCTTACGCTTAGGGATCTCAGCATTTGCCCCATAAAGAACTCCATGATCTGATATGTTTCTAATACCTACTTTGTAACTCCAACTGGGATATAAATCCAACCATTTGTCATTAAAGACTGCTCTATCTAAATTACAAAGAATTCTTTTTTTTCCTGCACTGTTATTGCACCAAGAGAACTCCAATCCATTTTTAGGAGCTTGAATTAGCCCACAATTATTCAAACAATCATTAAATTCTCTCATGGAAATTTTCAGAGGATTGAGACCTCCCTTCTTTTCATCAACACTTGTTATAGTATTGAAATCTCCTATGACAAGCCATGGCTTATTTATTGAACTTACAATCTCCATTTCTTGCCATAATTCTCTTCTATTTATAGTGAGAGTAGCGGCATGAACCCCGGTAATTCTGACCTCACCCACTTCCACTTTGTATTGCTTGTTTAGTGCATGAAATAATCTTTGGAGTGTTTATTGAGGAGCTCCATAGAATCCATATATTTCCTTTGTTGCCATCACAAGAATTATGAATAAGATGATAATGCATCCCTTGAAGTCTGAGTTTTTTAATGAAATCTGAAGAAGCCCACACTTTTGGCTCAGCTAAAATAACTAAAGAAGGACAAAAAAATTTGACTATTTCTCTTAATTTGTCTTTGGCCTTTGTTCTCCTCATGCCCCTTAAGTTCCAATATAGAACTTTCATTTAGGAGGGGGGTGAGAAGATAAGGTACTTCTCTTACCTTGACCATTTTTACTAAAATTTGCATTTAAGCTGGCAGCCTGATTTCTTGTAGTCACATTTGGCTTTTTCCCAACTTTAGCTCTAGCTTGAATAAAATCATCTTCATTCTTAGTACAAGAAGTACTTGCTGTATTAGTTTGGATTGAAACAGAATCTGTATGATTCACATGAGCACAGTCTTCACCTTCCTTTGAATTAACATTTATATAAGCAGAATGAAGTTGCATTACAAGGGTTCCAATAGGAGGTTGAATGTTTACCACATTTTGTATTGGGGGAGCACTTGAAACCATTGTAATTATTTTATCCACTGAAAGATTAGGGAATTCTTCATGTGAATTAATAGATCCCCTGAATTCTTCAGATTGGTTTTGCAAAATATGAAATCTTCCTGAAGATGCCTCACCTTGAATAGGAGGGATTATTGCATCAATTTCTTCATTATCACTTAAGAGATGGTCATTTATTTGATCAATTATATGTTCACCTTCTTTCTTAGCTTGAATACCACCTATATCAAAACCAGAAGGAACTTGAATATTCTTTTTTTCCATTGTTTTTTTGGTTTATCCTTCACAGCTTCATTTTGTTTTTCTGAATTTTCACTTCTTTTGATTCTGCATTCAGCAGTTAAATGTCCCACTATAGAACAATAATTACAGAACTTAGGTTTCTTCAGGATTTGAACAGCTTGTTCAAATTTCCCATACTTGTGTTCTACAACCACTTTGCTTGGAATATATTTTGCAAAATCCACTTCAATTAGAACACTTGCATAATATCCAATTTCTCGTTTTAGAGTGACTTCATCAACTTTAATTGCTCTCCCCAGTTTGTTTCCTATCTGTATAAGAATACTTTCTTTCCAATACTCTATACTTAAACCAGGAAAAGTGACCCAAACATAAGCTAGAGAAGTTTTCTGTGTTTCAGGGTTGAAATTAGGTTCCCATGGACGAAGTTTCAGAGTTTGTTCTTCCACCATCCATAAACCCTTCCAAATAAGTTTCTTATCCTCTTTATCATCTAATTTGATGATAAAAAAACCTTTTCCTAAAGGAATAAATTGTAGAGAACCCTTAATAGGCCATTGTTGCTTTAACAAGGTAGCTGCAGTATTCATCTTAAGTTTAACAAAATCAAGTCTCCCAATCAAGCTAAATTTCCATTCATTTAAACTGTCTTCAATAACCTCGTCAAGTATAAACATGGATGGAGGATCCTCAGAAGTCATTGATGAAGAAGCAAAATCATAATTCAAAGTTTTTGAAGTAGATCGAAAACCAGATCCACTAATTTCTTGTTCAGACATAATAAAAGAAATAATAGAGTTTAAAATCAACACCAATCATATGATATTAATGGAAAATCACCTGAAGTTATACTGGAAATCTCTCAGAAATCGAAAAATCCACGAATTTAATAAACGAGTCGTCGCCCGATTTTGTCGCCGAGTCGTCGACCCGATTCGCAGAGCTCTCGAAAATCCCAAACAGGTTTTTAACAATCAACTTATTTTACACTATTTGTCTTCATATTCACACACTCTTTAAGCTTTTTTACCTGTCTGTGTTAATGAACTACTTTTACACTATTTGTTTTATTAGTTACGTATCTCCGTTCATTTTTATTCAGATATTAATTGTCTGGATTACAGAGAAAGTTGTTACTACCTTAATATATTTTTCAGAAAGGTATAATTTTAGAAGCACCATATATTCTTAGAAAGTGGTAGTGAAAGCTTTTTTGATAATCATACAAATGGTTCTGTAATCTGCATCCATGGGTAAAAACTGTTCTAAATGTAAATGCCCGTCCATCAGATGCAATAAATCTGGCAAAGAGATGCAAGGCAATGTGATTTAGTGGTCGGTTCCTGCCAGTGGTGGTATATTGATGAAGAAACAGAAGAGAAGTGAGCTTGAACGTACACTGCCAGTTTACATGTAAACCTATTTGGATGATTTGCACAAAACTACCCGAATTTATCACCGCTTCATGTTTCCGTTTTTGTTTGGAGGAGTAATAAACTTTATACTCACAAAGACCCATTTAGTCTATTCCTCAATGATATGGAGGATAAACAAAATTAGAACTAATAGATATAATTAGAGTAGTTTGTGACACCTGCTCACTATAAAATATTTGGCGTCAGAAGAAGACAGACGTAGACAAATGTTTATAAGTTAAGAACAAAAATAAGTAAATCTCTTGAGACCATCCATGAGACAATCGGTTCGTAAAGGTTAATCAATAATTTCAGAAACACTAAAACATGAATTTTATTAGAGTTTAGAACAAAAATTAGGAAAAACAAAATTTAGGAAGAAGGCTTAACCCATTCAATCTCTTGAGATGTGGACGTCGTCCAGTTTGTTTCAATCCAAATGCAGTTATACATTTGGTCCAGTTTGATGAGTTTATCTGATGAGTAATAAACTCATTGGTATGAACTCCAGTTTGATCAAATTCTCAAACGGTAACCTCTGCACGAATGTACATTATACAACTTTTTAACTGAAATAATTTGTTTCCTTCAAATCCAAAATACAATCACCACCAATGAGATAACCAACCTAGATCTTCTTCTATGGGATAGAAACGTGAGGAATTTATTCGTTGCTTTCAAAAGAGCGATATGCTGCACTTAATTGTCTCCCAAAAAGCTATGTGGAATTTGGAACCTCTATTTCAAGAAATTCATCATAATACCTATGTAGGAATCACTGAATCAGGAATGGCAGAGTGAATGAACTACAGCGCGCAAAAGTATATCTTATGTTATCTAAACAAAGGAATGCTACTAGGTATTTCAATTTCCCAGATCCAGAGTTATAAGGACATCGAGTGTAGCCTTTTTTGAGAGACACCGAGTCACTAAAGAAGAAATGAATGCAACCAAATGGAATACGGACAATAAGGTTTACACAAGTAAATTTCACAAGATACGGGATTACAAGGGTGTTGAGAACATTTTCTTGCAACTCTCTTTTTGTTTTATATATCACGATTACAAATGAATGCATATTTTTAGTACTTGAAGAGATGCACAACCGTTGCCATTAGTCAGCACAACAGTTGGTACGTAACTTATAACACTCTTTTCTTTCTATAGAAAATTTTTATGACATCTCGAAATTTACTTTGATTAGCATTTTTAGTCATATTTGTGAGCAACCGTACAAAGAAATAGATACCCAGCATCACTACAAAGAAATGTCACATGTTTCCACATCGATGCACATTTCACTAATTTAATCGATCTACGTTGATATCCTCGATGTTAGACTAGCAATGTGAACTTTCAAGGAATTTTCCTTGATCGTTGGCTTAGACTTCTATCATTTAGATGGATATCCGAAAGTGCTTGAAGTGAGTTCTATCATTTAGTTGAAATTTCCAAAAGTGCTTGAAGTGAGGGAGTACATAATTTCAGTAACATCGGCAATATTGCCACTTTTGAACCAGCATCTCAAGTTTCCATTTGGATGCGTCCCATTTTAATTGTTGGACTCTTATATGAATATTTAGCCTTTGTGAACATAAAATGATATACGACATCTATATTCTTAAACCAAATGTAGGTTGCGAGAACGAAAACTGCTTTGGCATACGCCATGTTTTAAATACCAAAATCTACACCATGAATGACACTAATCAGAGGTTGAGCCGGGGCCGTAGGCCCCGGTGGTACCTAGTAGAAGTATAAAAACCATCATCAAGTTAGATACTTTATCGGTTAACTAACTCCTTTAGCTATACAAACTCTTCAAAAAATCACCAATCCGTGGTTAGAACGAAGACAATCCAAATGAAAATACAAACACGTATACCATATAAACTGCCTTGAACATTAAATCCAAACTAATATAATTCCATAATCACAGAACCCATTAAATCAAAACTATATAAAATACGTAGTACATATTACCCCCAAACTTGGGGTGCACTTTTGCCAAAAAGATTCTTTCTTTGCCATCTAGGTGTGGAAAACAGACTTAAACTCTGCACCAAATACCATCTCCTGAAAATATTAATAGAATTATTTGGTAATTTGCGTTACGTATTTAACTGCAAATGTGTAAAATCAATGTTCAAAATTAAATAAAACACAAAGTGACAAACACAAATAATATCAGTTTCTTTCTATGTCTGTGATAAATAACCTAGTGCCATTAAACCTAACGACAACGATTTTTTAGAGGTCCTCACATCTAGTGCCAGTAAACCTCAGTGCAAGTGATCTTTATTCCTCATTTAAAAAGGCTGACCTAGAAAACGGCAAATGCAAGAGTGAGGGAATGTTTGTCGCTTTGAGTAATCTCCTCGGCGGCTTCTGCATAAGCGTAAACGTACAAATGCACAACATAAGCACATAATCAGAATCCTTTACTCAAGTAGTAAATTACAGAATTGAGACTATTCACATCTCACAACTTAACAGTAACAAATTGTTGCAACATTTAGAAACAGGCTCCACAGCAAGTCCAATGTAGACCTGAGCTTTAAGCTTACTAGGAATTGTCAAAGCAATCAGGTCTTAGCTTTGAGCTTTAAGCTTATTAGTAAGCCTGAGCTTTTAACTTAAAAGCACAAATAGTGTATGTAGAGCGAGGAAATGTTGTCAGCTTGTTCGGTAGTACTACAATATCGCTTGACCCGAGTAGCCAAGGCTTTTAATTATATGGCAATAATGTCCTAAAACTATGGCTAGTGTCGGTGTGGCTCTTTTATCGGTTGGAACGATCGACATGTTTCCTGAAACTTGGTTGGATGTTAAAATTTAAATGTACATATATATGGCATAAGCATGTCATGACCTCACTATTATAGCCTGTATATGCATGACCTTACCCCAATCATGCTGGTAGAGTAACTTGGCTGCATTTCTTGTAACCTGGCAATTTTATGATGATACATACATACACTACTATAAAACCTAACACAGCATATAAAAAAAAAACAAGAAGAGAACCTACCTCAGATGGTGCCGCGTAATTCTTCAAAAAAAAAAAAATTCTAACAGATAACTAATGACCCCCACTAATTGTTCTCTCAAGAACTTCAGCGAAAAGCACTCACCGAGTCTCCGCAGCAGGTCTGCCAAAAACTTGATGTCTAAAAATGAATATATTGATAAACTAATACTACATCATAAAATATGAGATATCAAAAAATCACCATAAATTTTGTGATATTACCAAAAATCATCAAACTTGTACCTTGAACATTCCAATTTCCAAAATCAGGTGGAAAGGCTAACTAACTAAGATCATCTCGATCTTGCACCCGTTAATTAATAACTGATAATCGATTACCCCCTAATATTAATCATTATTAATCATTATTTTAATTTGGTCATCCAATCAGTATCCTTGCACAAAATTTTAGTCATTCGGTAATCATGTCATAGTAGTCAAAATTTTAGTGGTCACTTTAAAAGTTTGACTTATAATGAATAGAAAGACCAAGTAATTTGATAGTATTGATAGTATCTCATATTTGACCAAAAGCTTGCACAGTACTGCCGTGTTGTATTGTAGGGAATCACTTGTAAGAAAACATTTATAACGTAGCTTTCTTTGAATCATGTAGAAGAACATTTTCAGTTACAAAAAAAATAAAAACATAAAGTAGAAGGACTATAACTAAGGGAATACACCATTTCCTTGCGTGTTTGGGATCTTCTCAAGCAATCTCAGCAAGTTTTTTGTTGACTATTGTTAATAATATAACTTAAATCAACTGAGCAATTGGCATGCAGTGAGCATGAAGTTGTCCACGGACAGTAGATGTCTACTTCATTAGTAAAGCAACCGAGTCAAATAGATAGTAAAGTCATGGTTCAATATAATATAATTAATGGAAGTATAGTCCACATTTTCAATTACCAATATAGCAAGTCATTTCTTCCTATTCTCCTCTGAACCAATCTCTACGGTCATTTCTATTCATGTCCAGATATTTAGTTCTCAAAACATGTACTGCAACTCTGATGGACGGGGCTATTTCTAATTTCTTCGAACTGGTGCAAGCCTACTATAATGTAAACTATCCGTTTAAGCCAAATAGATACATATATGCACAATCGAAAAGTACAATTTAGTGATAAAAACTAATATTCTAGCATGGAAAGTAAACTGAAAAAGCCATTAAGCCTATTCCTATGCACATGCCAAAAAAATGGTGTTTGGCATGACAGGTGGCTTGGAAAACCATTTGCTCCACTATGGGAAAACCAATAAGTGACGGACTTTCTAGCGAGAGATATTCACAATATCGCTGGCGATAATGACTTTATCACGGAGATAATAATTATATCGCCAAAATAGCTATTAACTCTAGCGCCAACGGCTAGTTCTTCATCGCTAATAAATATGTAACTTTCGAACTCAAAACTTACCCCAAATTTTTTACACAAAAATTTCTCTTCTTTTCAATCTATTCTCTATTTCTCAATCTAATTTATTTCTTCTATTTTCTCCAAATGGCACAATTAACCCAACTTGG